>RHGJ01000009.1:0-560994 GCA_005281535.1 Taphrina confusa
CTAACCCTAACCCTAACCCTAACCCTAACCCTAACCCTAACCCTAACCCTAACCCTAACCCTAACCCTAACCCTAAGATATCTTAGCCATATACCGTTCTAATGGCTTAATCAGCACAATATACAGGAATAATAGCTTGGCCACCCTTGGAGCTGATACACGAGGGATAACTCTTTCCTTGCCAGAGAGTGCCATTTCTTTCCAAGCAGTTGTGATGACTGTCAGCTTGCCTTGTAGAACAAAAATGTTACGCTGTGCAACTGAAGTATTTCTGATCCAGATACTAAGCATTTCTGGACCACGGCCAGGCATGCCACTTGTCAGATGCAACAACACCGCAAGCGTTTTGAGAAAATACATTTGATGTTGAGCGTACTGTTGCAAGCCAGACTCAAAGAAGTTGATATCACTATCAGTAACCATGAAAAGACCTTTCCTCTGCTGTTGATGCTCAAGATGTGTAGACGACGCCCAAAAAGCCAGCAGCTCAGTATAAGCCATATCTACCTTAAGACCTCTTGCCGTGTTTTGTGGCCACTTCAAGAACGAGTAACCTTCATGCATTGTCTTTGTATCATCAAAAACGTCTGAGATCTCAAACGGAAGGTCATATGAACAAAACAAAAGATTCTTCTGCATATAATCTTCTAGCAACTCAATTTGTCCTTGAATCATAGCAGACCAATCTTTCAGGTAGATTGAGATTCCATCAATAAGCAGACCTTCCTTGTTGTCACCATCAATAAATTGCAGATCTAGAACCTTGGACCTGTTGTCTTGTAATGCTTTGCCTTTGCTGATTGCAGCCGCAAGCCAAACAAAAATTCCTTTGCAGTATCCACCAGTTGTTAGTTATGACCAATGCTCTCTTATCAGAACGTCATAAATGTACTGATCAAAGATAATTGCATTATCTTTGGTACACAGTGTGTGGCTTGGTGAGTATCTAAGATGAAAATTACTGATAAAGCATAGCCGTATTGCATACTTTATGCAAGCCCAAAGAGGTGTGCATTGACTTGCGGTCCTGACAACTCTACGTTTTGTATCAATCATAGTAGCCACCAAGAAGCAAGCTATTGGACTGTCAAAAGTAGCAGTAAACACATTCTGAGAAATAAGCAATAACATAATCCGATGTACAAGTTGGCATACAGCCTCGGAGTCTGTTGCCGCTTTGAGCTCTAGCAATAAAGTGCATAACTCATGACTAATTTGAACACAGTAGGTATGAGTAAGGTTGCCATCCACAAGTCTGAGAAAGAATAGAAACATACGCACAAAGGTGGTCATGTAGCCTTGTATTGTATGCGTTGTGAGTCTTTAAAATGGTTCCACCATGACCTGCATGTTTGTGTCTACAGATTGATGTGTTTTGACAATTCTTGCAAGTGTAGATGTCTGATAGAAATCAACCACAGCCAGGGGACTGAAATAGGTCTTCTTTATAAATGTAACCGCAGCTGTATAACTAGTCTTATGTAGCTGGAGTGATTCTGTAAGTTGTCCGTATTCTGCAAATCTATTGGCCGGAAGATGACTCTGAGCTCCAGTGATGCGCAGCCACGGAAGATTGTCGTTGGCTTCATGAAATGCATTTTGTCTTGGAGGTTGTAGTTGATCATGATGTTCTTCAATGCGGCAAAGATATGATTTGAACTGTGTTGTGTCTTGTAAATTATCTTGTAACTTGTCTTGTAATTTGTCTTGTACAATTGCATCCTCAACAGAAGACAAGACAAAAATTGGATTGTCAAGTTTGCTTTTAGACGAGAAAAGCTGCTGGAAGTTTACATAGTTTTGTGTTCAAGCTGCAAATGTCTGTTCATTCTCACGGCTGCAGTTTCTCCTTGGCAGATGACATTATGCTTGTTGCATATCAAGCCCATCTCAATCTCAACAAATGATAATGGAAGGTCTTCTGCCATTGGCAAATTAATTTGATTGTCAGTAGCAAGAACATTAATTGCTTGCTCAAGTTGAGCGCAAGAAGACTCAGTTGTCCAATAGTAAGGATTACTGTAAATATGTCGCGGAATCATTGCCGGCTGATAGCACACTTGGCATTTGATGCAATTGAATACATTAAACTGCTCATACCAGCAAAATCCCGCCTCATCCAAGATTGCAACAGCGTGTTGTTCCGTGAATTCTACAGACTTGGACATTCTACTTGCTAATTAGTCAATTGACGTAGATTAATTGTCGATGCATACAGTGAATGATAGCTGCTTGATTATTCTTGAAATTCTGTTGAGCAGTGTTGTATCAACCTTGAGCTCTTGTCAATCAGTTGTGGTATCAATTACAGGCTCTTGTAGGTCAGTTGTAGTGTTGAGCACATGCTCCTGTCTGAGCTAGACAGATACATGAAAATTATTATTGCATCAGATAATCTGAAACATAAATAGATTAATGGCTGATTGGTATAACTCAAGCATCTTGAACTTGCGTTAGGTCTGTTCAGTTCACAGACAAGTTTGGCAATTTGGCTGTCTGGTTCTTGGCCGTTTTGAACCTGCCTTAGGTTTAGACAGCAAGCAGAGATGGTTCTCAATGGACGTGATGGCCCTAGGGTTTCTTGTTCCACATCATTGTGGCCTTGTTTTACTTACCATGGTTCTCCAGTCGTTTTGAGATCATCTGTTGTCTGTGGCCCTGAGAATGACACATTCTGCAAGCCTGCGCTGATTGTCTCATTGTTCCTTGAATTACTGCCAACCTTCTTCTCATTTGGCTGAGCATTCATAAGTGCAATAAGTTCAGCTTGATTTGCTTTAAATTCATTGTTTTGCGTGTCCTTCTCAAGACCGTCCGGACATTCAGCTGCAAAGTCGTGCAAATTTGTGATTCAAGCAATACAGTGAGAATCCAGCTGCAAAGTTGTGATTTGAGCAATATGTGACGTCTATGACGTCCACATCTTTATTGATACTATCTGCATCAGGGTAAATCTTTCTACATTGTCAAATGTCATGGTCATTGAAACGATGTCAGCAATGTAGATGTCTCTAGGATTAGAGTTTAGATTAATTAAAAGTCAGTGGTGTAGAGTACAAAATTCATGAATCTTGACTTTGTGAGTAGCACAAGTTAATAATCATAAGTTCCTTGATGTCAATACTTTCATTAGAACTATCTTTGTCAGGGACATAATCTTCTGCGTCACCAAATGTAAAGTTGTGCGCACAAACGTTGGCGACATAGATATTCTTGAAATTTGAGATTTAGATTAGGTAAAAGCCACTTGATGGTAGGCACAAAAGTGCTAAAGTACAACGGTGCCAGCTTCACAAGCTAGTTATTGTAAGTTCTTTGACGTCAAAATCTTCATTAGTACTATCTATGCCAAAGACATAACTTTCTGCGTCACCAAATGTGAAGATTAGCGCAAGAGCGTTGACAACATATACAATCCACAATTTTAGAGTTTAGATTGCACGCACGTGCGACATCCAAAAATAGAAAATAGAAAAATGGCTGTAGTATCATGAATAGATGTAAAATTGCAAAAGTAAGACTTCTCAGACCTAGATCTAGTCATAGGCTACATGGCTATACAAAATTCAAGTTGGTAACGTATCATGCAAGGCCGTCAACGTCGGCGATAAATCGCAACGTCTGAAACGGCCTAGCATAATACTAGGAAAGCTGGGATTGTAGCTGCAAAGTCATGATCCATGCTGGCTAGCTGTGATTCAAGCTGCAAAGTCGTGATTCGTGCTGGCAAGCTGAGATTCTAGCTGCAAAGTCGTGATTCGTGCTGGCAAGCTGAGATTCTAGCTGCAAAGTCGTGGTGTGAGCTGGGCAGCTGAGATTTGGATTGCAACGTCGTCATTCAAGCTGGCAAGCTGAGATTTGAGCTGCAAAGTCGTTGTTCGAGCAAAACAGGGGGGAAAGCTGAGATTCTAGCTGCAAAGTCGTGATCTACCCTGAGTCGAGCTGGACAGCCAAATATTTGAAATTCCTTGACGTTGGTATCTGCTTCAATAGGACTTGCGCAATCTGCGCAACTCTCTCAACGTGAGCTGAAGCATATGGAGGTAAAGCAATTGCGCAACTTTCACAACGTGAGCTGAACATATGAGGGTCAAGCAAGGTGCTCACATAATGGGACTTGCGCAATCTGCGCAACTTGTCTCTTTTGCGGTGTCTGGAGAGTTGCACTACTGTACTGTGGAGGAGAAAAGTTGCGCAAACTGCGCAACTCGACTTTGAAAAGCAAACCCTAACCCGCACCATCCCATTGAAAACATCCTTCCATCTTCTCTTCACTACCGTTTGCTGCCATACTAACAAACAACTCAAGTTAATTTTGTTAATCAAGCAAGAGTCGTGATCTGAAAGATTGCAATTGAGCAAAAGTTGTGATATACAATTGGGCGAACGTCGTGATTGGAAAGATATACAATCGATCGAAAGTCGTGATTCAGAAAGATACACAATCGAGCGAAAGTCGTGATTTAAAAGACACACAATCAAGCAAAAGTCGTGATTTGAAGATATTCAATTGAGCGTAATTGGAATCATATACAATCGAGCAAAAGTCGTGATTTGAAAGACATACAATTTGGCAAAAGTCGTGATTTGAAAGATATACAATCGAGCGAAAGTCGTAATCTGAAAGATATACAATCGAGCGAAAGTCGTACTCTGAAAGATATACAATTATGAGCAAGTTGTGATATACAATCGAGCAAAAGTCGTGATATACAATCGAGAGAAAGTCGTGATTTGACACATATACAATGGAGCAAAAGTCGTGACTTGACACATATACAATCGAAAGAAAGTCGTGATATACGATCAAGCGAATTGTGCGAAAGTTGTGATTCAAAACACATACAATCGAGCGAAAGTCGTGAGATACAATTGAGCGAAAGTCGTGAGATACAATCGAGCGAAAGTCGTGAGATACAATCGAGCGAAAGTCGTGATATACAATCAAGAGAAACTCGTGATCAGAAACAGTCTCAATTGAGCGAAAGTCGCGATATACAATCGAGCAAAAGTCGTGGTATACAATCGAGCGAGAGTCGTGATTTGAAACAGATACAATCGAGCGAAAGTCGTGATATACAATCAAGAGAAACTCGTGATTCGAAACAGATACAATCGAGCGAAAGTCGTGATATACAATCAAGAGAAACTCGTGATTCGAAACAGATACAATCGAGCGAAAGTCGTGATATACAATCGAGCGAAAGTCGTGATATACAACCGAGCGAAAGTCGTGATATGAAACACATGGAATTGAGCGAAACAGTCAAGATTCCAGCTGGAAAGTCGTCATTCGAGCTCGCAAGCTGAGATTCCAGCTACAAAGTCGTGTTTCGAAAGTCGTGATTTGAGCTCGAAAGCTGGGATTGTAGCTGCAAATTCATGGTTTCGTGATTTGAGCTCGAAAGCTGAGATTCTAGCTGCAAAGTCGTGGTCCGAGCTAGAAAGCTGAGATTATAGCTGCAAAGTCGTGGTGCAAGCTCGAAAGCTGAGATTCCAGCTGCAAAGTCGTGATTTGAGCCAAACATGACGTCAATATCTCCATCAGGGACATATCTTTCCGTGTCATCAAATATCATGGTCGTTGCAACAACGTCTTGAATGTACATGTTTCGAGGATTTGACTTTAGACTACAAGCACGTGTGTGGACCAAAAATAGAAAATATAAAAGTAGCTCTAGCGCAACAACAAGATATGAAAACACAAAAGTACGAGTACCCAGCTGTAGAGCTAGTGTTAGAGAAGATGATTGCGCAAAAGTCCGTTCAAAACACCTCGTTTCAGGCCGTCAACGTCATCGATAGATTGCGACGTCTCAAACAGCCTTGCATAATGCTAGGTGCATGGAGACAGTAAAGCGTGAAGTTGATCGCAAGTTGCACCTGATACAACACTGGTTGCTATGGAGACATGGCGAGCGCAATTCTACTCTCGAAATGATACTGCTTGATCTGCTGTCACCATGATGATATCGGGTCTCCATTGATAGATGTACAAGAAAAGGAGATAGCCGTCGTAATGTATGTTCATAGCATGAGATTCGCAGATTCTCGCCCCGACGTCGAAAACATGCTAGCATACTACTAGTCTAATTGGTGTACACATCCGTAATGATACAAGGTGTGGAACGTTCAGTGCTACATTTACTGCCATGAACACAGTGCTCGGTGATTGTCGGCTGGAAGTATCTTGGTCCCATATTCCAAGCGGGCTGAGCAGTCATCTTGTCTGCAATTCGTACTAGGATTTGAGCCTCATAATAATAAGAGCAAGCTTTGCCATTCTGGACACGGCACATGTGATGGTCGAATATAGCTGTACTCAGGTATGGATAATTACCCTCCATAGTGATTGATGCGACAGTATCGCTTGCTGGTGTATGCATGTATTGCACACGTCGCTGATACTTCATCCAGAAAATATCAAATGAAAAGGTCATGACCTCTCTGCTGCTCGTACCTGGGCAGTGGTATTCATAATTGAAGTTCGGATGAATGGGATCTAGTGCCAGTCCCGGCGTGTTTCCTACATTCCTAGCCTTCTCCTCAACTTCTCCATTATTGCCAGAGACTATATGCGCAGTGGATAGCTTTGCAGATGGACTATCTGTCGCAGCGCCGGCCGATAGAAACGTGATCAACAAGTATATTAGCTTCATCTCTGCGAATATGTGTTAGCAGATCCATGACAACCTCAGTGGGCCTTACTCTATTATTGACCTAACTGTCGTGAAAATGAAGAGATGGCGAGGCAGCGATTTCAATCAGAGTCAAATGGCGATTCCCATAACAAGCTTACAATAGCGTACTCAGCATTTATATGCGCTCGAGAATCTGTTGGGTTCTCCTTTTCGTAGTAAAGATGAAACAAGATCATTGGCCAGCGGTTGAGCATTCAACCAGAACTCGCATGTGTCACATAAGATTCTCAAGAAGTGAGTTTGTGTGCACAGATTGCGCAGCAACAGTCGATGACTTATTTGAATCACGCGCGTCGAGAGTGTACAGGGTTGTATCAGAAATTGCTGCTGATCACTCGGCACGATGACAGCACTCATGCTGGTGAACAAAGTACTTTGCACTGGATGAGAGCCTGACACACATATATAATATGTGCTCCTAAAGAATCTTCGAATTTTTGTTGTTGTCTTTCTGGGCTGCGTTGAGCATCATTTCAAAAAATGGGAAGACCGATGAGCGCATAGAATCTCGAGCTGTATTGCTCGCCGCTCTTGTTTCCAGACTAATCAGAAAAGCGTGCTGGTTATAGATGAGCCCAGGTGATCCTCAAATTAATATGTCTCATCATGCCGTACAAGCGGTCAGATGAGCATGATGTCAATTAGCGCATCCTAAGATCGTTCTGCAGAGCCAAGTTGCCGCCCTTTGTTTGGAAACCAGCTTTTTGCAATCTACATACTCCGTGCTGCAGCGGGGATAGCTCCTTGTCTTTCGACTTGTCTATCGATTGGGATGCTGCAGCTCGAACAATGTTACGTGAATGATCTCGATGCCGTCGCTAAAATGCATTTGTGTGGACCATGCGACGTTGATTAGTATACGGAGTCAAAAATCAATTCCACGTGTAAGTACACATATATTGCAATTCAGGTGAGAGCGCAACTGACACAGTAGAGCTACAGCGATTGGAGGAGCTGCACAATAACATCACATCAGTATATATACGTGATTATATGCGGATTCATAATTAAGACTAAACCTTCGAAGAATTAGGCTCGATCCTCGCTCATATCTCTACCGTGGTAGGCAGATTCGGATTTCGCTTGTTCCTCTCGAGCCCTACGTCGTGCAGCAGGTCTAAACTCGAGCCACAGCACAGGTAACAAGGCTGCTCCACAAAGTCCGCCAAATAGACAACAAGCTCCTCCGACACCCAGATTGGTGAAGGCTTGCGTGAAATAGAATGGCGAGATGAAAGCCAGCGTCTGTCGGAATGCTGTAATGATGATGGAAACATCAGAGGCGTGGTCAAGGTGTGACTCGATTGCATAAGTCACCATGACCGTTGTGATGATTTGTGCTGCAAATGCGGCAATGGCACTTCCAATCAATGGCTTCACACTCCACACTAATGGCGGTTGTTGCGTCAAAAGAACGCCATAGATGATGATTCCGACACAGACCAGAATGAATGCAGGCCAAGCAGCAACGAGCCGCATCTCTGGCACTCTATAGCCCGCCTTCTTGGCTCGTCTCGAAACCATGGCATCGGAGAGTCGACCGCCAAACTGTTCGCCAAGAACGCTACCAATGATGAGGGCAATGAACTGCAGACCGATCTGTTGTGGATTGAAGTGGAACTTCATACCGAAGAGTTGTGGTGTCTCAACTGTCAACAGTACCGATGTATACGTAAAGACGATCGAATAAGATAGTGCGGCGAAGAAGACTGCCGGTGACAATAACATCAAGTATGGTCTGAAAAAGTCCCATATGGTCAATGGTGCGGGATTGATTCTTCGGAATTTGAAGTACAGCTCACTCTTCGAGATGTTTCCTCGGTGAGCCGATGCGTGCTCGTTTCGCATATACAAGGTCTCTGGCCCGAAGAAAAGGTACCCGATAAACAGGGCCAGCTGGAGGATTGCCAAGATGTAAAAGATCCAGTGCCAGCTCTTGTGTTGCACGACAAAGCCAAAGATAAATGGGGCACTTGGCGGCCCTAGGGTGACGAGCAATGTCCAGACACCCATTTTCTTTCCTCTCTCGTGTCGGAAGAACATTTCGGCCACAGTCGCACCTCCAAGACCAACTGCCGTGGAAATGAAGGCTGCCTGAATAGCTCGTACTAGCATGAATGTGAAGTAAGTTTCAGTGTAAGCATTCGCAAAGGTCAATGCCGCCGAGACGAGTGTCGAGATGAGGTAGATTGGTCGTCGACCATAACGATTCGACAACGGCGTCCAGAACAGCGGCAGGAATCCAATCACGGCAATCTGAATTGAGACCACATATGAGACTCTTGTGATGGAAACCTCAAACTGCTCGGCCAGAATCTCGAATGCTGGAATTGGCGCCGCCGCCAAAAAGGTAGACATGAAAGCATGAAACGATACTATCACGAGCAAGGTGTTTTTCTTCCACGAGGCCCAATTATCTAGACGGCATCAGTCTTCTGGAGCAAGAATACGCCTTTCTTGGTGAATTAGCTTACAAGGATCGTTTGGGTCATGAGTGGGGAACGGCACGAGATCCAAAGTCCCATGTCGTTCTCGGATATACTGAGTGGCCTCCGAGTCGAGTCCCAAGGGCTTATCACTCGTAAGCTCGACGTGAGTCGATCCAGTCGTCTTCATATGCTTCAGCTGGAGACTGAACAAGAGTCCAAAAGTCGAGAAGTGATAATGTGGGGAAAAGAAGCCATCTTATAGAACAATCTTCGTGGCGAAAAGAGCCGATCAAACCCCCGGCCGTCGCGAGACTATGGAGGATCCCCTGCAGTGAAGAATTCACGAATTTTAGCATACATCTCCATGGAAAATTAGGCGGAAATTGCTTTTGCAGAGAGGCGTTCACGGGTACGTGAGAGTGCGGAGACAATGTGGAGAACTCAACTACCGATTCTCCTTGGCGCCGGCTAATCCACTTTACATTTGCGACGATGCCTTGCAATTGAGAAGACGTACTATACAGAGCTAGTCTTGCCGGTCGCAGTCTGAAAAAGTCACGTCAATGATAATTTACTCTAAGACACATCATATTCATCACGCCTCAGCACATCAAGTGTTTGAACGAATCTTACATCTCTACCAATCGCATACAACGGGGCTTATTTAGACATCATTCCGCTATAATGCCTCGATACTGGTTGACCACATTGATTGTAAACAAACTTTTCTGGGCGGCATATTGGATGCATGCTGCAGCTCAAACCCCAGGACTCGGCAGTTGTCGTTGCGAACCTTGAGGTCCGCGTCGCTTCTTTTACCGAGACGATACACGCGAGGGGCAACAATTAGCGAGTCTACCAATAAGATTCCCGTGGATGAAACCCTTTTTTCCACGGAATTTGAGGTGGTCAGCAGTCTAGTCTGTGACAACTCGATTTATTGACGTGATGCCGTCTTCTACCACACTGGCTTAGGCCTTGGAGTATCTGTGGTCGTAGTGTCCTTCGACAAGTGGATCTAATAAAATATACTCTAGCACGTCACTGTGAGAGAAGACAACTTGGACTACCGGAGCAAATGTTGGAATGATCTCCATTTGACTTGTGATATTATGCTATAGCAGTGATCATTCACCTGTCACGTTGACTCGAAGTTTTACGAAAGGGACGACTTATATGAAGTCCCCTATGCGACTTAAGACTAGAGTTGTCGCCTAGCGTCACACCCAGCTCTAGAGACAATGTGGCGCCATTGTCAAAAGCTACAGTCATGCTCTTTGTCGGTCCTGGTTCTGGCACTTCGACGGACATAGTTGAAATGACTTTGTCTGTGCCAAAAGTGCTGTGCTCCATCATAACAATTTCTAGTGTATCCGCAATGCTGAGTGGCCGCTCAAATCGCAAGTCAAAGACTGGATTAGCCTGCTTGGTAGATTCTGTCTTGCCAATTGTATGTCCAGAGGAGTCCTTAACCTTCAAGATTGTTTTGATATTGGGGAAATTGCTACCACTGATCAGACGTAGATGTAAGGAGCCACCGTCTCTTGTTGTGATCGATTCATTCTTCATCTCAGTCGCAGATTCATGTGGTAAGTTGTTGATAGTAGCTGCAAATGTGTGTTCCGAATGCGTAGCGGTCGTATCAGAAGGCATCTGGCCAAGGTCGGCATGTGGCTCATCACGATGATTTGTGTACGGTGAACTACCATCTTGCATAAGTACGGAACCATCATTCAAGACTGTAACTTCCGATGTATCACCTTTGCTGGACTTAGAACGTCCAAGTCCAATACCCCTTCCAATAAAAGAACCTGACTTCTGTACCTGTCTCATCCCGGAGGCAACACCTTTGACTGGTGCCTTTCCGACGCTGGAAGCTATAGTGAATGCTCGCGTGGTACTTCCCCTCCTAGCTCTAGTAACAAAATCGGGTTTGAACAGTAAATTCAGGGACACGATGCCGGACTTGCCGCTGCCACCTTTTGGTCCGTCTAGTGCGGCCTCGATGTGCTGTATGGTCATCGGAGTCAGGTTAGCAAGAGGGACTTCAGCCGATCCCAGAAAGTCATCAGTATCAAGAGCGTCCCAATCATAGACCTCGATCCTCAAAATTTCATCGATACGATTGCTGACAGGCTGATTGAAGGCTTCATTCCAGATAGGATTTAGAGTCTTTTTGATGGTCTCGGTTTTGTAGATGTGCTCTTTCTGTGTGGTCATGTAAAACTTCGCATATGGATCCGACTTGTTGCCACGATCCGCAGCACACAAACTGCTGCCAGAGACCACTTCGACACGCAGATTGCCCATATTATTAATGGATTCACGAGGATCCAGTTGTAGTTCTACCGGAATGTACCAACAACGAAAAGTTATGCTTGTCATTGTGCCATCCTTGCTCTTCAAGTTTTGTGTTATCATCTCATGCTAGATTTGTTAGAGGATAACTCAGCTGCATCGACTTTTGATCTTACATAGGATCTTCTCAGGACGCTGAGTGTATCGTCTTGCGCTGTGGCAATGATTTGATCGTCTTCAAAAGAGTCCGTTTCTTTCGCAATTCGCAGAGTGATACGCGAGGCATCGAGTTCTCTGACAAAACCTTCGCCAGTTTCATTCCATCTTGTATGCCTCGATCGAGACTTCTGTGTGGAATATGATGGATACAGATAATCATCAAATAGCACTTGTAGACAAGTATTGGACTCACTGACTTGACCCTCTACAAGCTCAAACACCAGGAAACCAGAGTTATATTTTAATACATCATCCTTTGTCAAGCGAACCTTTTGGCTGGCACGGTATTCCTTGCCTTTACTAGTAGCAATGGAATGACTTGTGAGAGAGGACAAAGTGCGTTGATGTTGAGCATTTATGGTTTGTTTAGTCGAATCCCCATCTAACAAGAGCGTTACTGGACTTTGACTAGCAGCCACTACGTCCGCGTCCTCCGCCTTGGTAAGGTTCAGATTTTCCTCTTCTTCTGGAGTAAAAACGTTCATTGCTGGATGAAAGGAGACTCTAAATGACAAAACACCTTTAGCATCCTTTCCAATGAAAGTCTCTTGGCGTGGATTTTCTTCGTGATGTGACAAGTACAAACCAGAATCGTCCTCGCGCACGAAAGAGCTGAGATCTAGCGCAATCTGCCCGAGTGATCGATCTTTTGTATGGCTTTGATAGTCCATCGCCTCTAGTACGACTTTCTCTCTATAGTGCTTGATGGGAACATAGACTATTTCATTCCATGCGGGGTTTTGTTCGTTCTTGATTGTTATAGTTTGGGCTCTGCGTTGTCCATTGACCATCACCCTCATATATGGATCTGCCTTGCCGCCTGGGATTCCAGATTCGGGATTTCGAAGTCCAGTGGCATTCAAAAATTGTAGACGCAAGACGCCAATCGGCGGTACATACTTTCCGGCCACGGGTTCGTTCATATCGATGGGTTTCCAGGTAGCACTCAATTTGACTTTAGCAGTAGGTTCTCGTGAATTTTTCAACGTGAAATCATCAAGCTCTTCTTTAGTGTCCTGCAAGAGATCTTTGAGTCGAATGGAGTAAGCACCTAGTAGCGTGTCAGTCCCGAAATCCTCTGTCTTGAGCTGTACGCCTAATGTGCATTGGTCCAAATCAGTGACAAGGATCTCTTTCGAGAAATCCCACACAGGATTATTTGTGTGCTTGACCTTTGGAGTGCGGGTAAGCTCGTGTGAGTTCGACGTGAGTATTGCGTATGGATTACAGTTTTTGCCTCCCCCAAGATTTTTAGCCTGATGTACTGTGAATCTGACTATTCCAGATTTCGTAACAGGCTCGGGACCCATGGAGCCGTCCTCTAGTTTGGTCGCTGTCAGTACAGGATACCAGCTGATGGAGTAGTTCAGGTTGCCTCTCGATTTACCATTAGACATGATAGATTCGCTCAAATGCTCGATTACCGGCTCTTGTTGCAGCCTGGTGAGGTCAAAGGAAGCCATCCCGAGCACTTTATCTTTGCGGACTTCATTGTAGTCGAAGACCTCAAAATTCAATGAATCTGTCAGTGTCGTCAAGAGAAGTGTCTTGACCTCGTCGAATTTAGGATCCGTCTGCGATTTAATAATGCGTGTTCGAGCCACTTCACCATGTGCCACATTGAATGTAACATATGGATCTGGGGTACCACTTCCAAGATCAGGATTTCGCAGGCCATGACAACTATGGACAGTCACGACAGCGACACCTATGGCAGAGTCTATGGGAGCACCCGATAACATCTGCTGGATGTTCAGTGAAAAGACATTCGGTGCATACATCATAGGTGCCATCGTCGCATGAATCATTTCTAAGATCCAGCCACTTAGACCTGGTACAAAGCCTATGTCGAAGCCAAGACTCGAACCACCGATTGGCTTTAATACATAAGCAATCTCGGGTTTTTCCAAAAAGCTGAGATCTACTATCTTGATATGGGGAAACTCGGTCATTAATTTGATGCGCACTTGCATGAGCCCACTAAAGGCGATGTCCTCGACGACAATTGGAATACTGACGGCAGCAATCGATACTCCAGCTCGTATCGCCAATTCTATCTTGGGATTGATTTTGTTCTTCAACTGTCTCGCAGTCAAGTCTTCTGTGTCATTGGGCGTAAAGGAGAATCGCCAGTCCATGAGCACGATGTCGTCCTCACTCTTCGGATACGTTTTGACGTGCTCAATACGTGGCGGCTTGGTGCCAAGCGTGAAGAAAGATAGGCGCATACTTTCGATCGAGGCCGGTGTAGAGCTTGACAAGACTTGGTCGACGCTAGCTACAATCGTTGCCGATAGAACCGGCTCGTAGATGATCCAGAACTTGGTCAAAAAACTATTCATCCACTCAGCCGATTCTGTATCGGTCTCGAGCTTTGTTTTGGCAAGTTGACGTGTGATGTCGTCACGGGCATTGCGTCGTACACGATGTATGGATGTCCGATAGTATGTTGCACAAACGGAACCAACGACAATAATCCATGCCAGCCCGCCACCAAGACGCCCGACAACCCAACACGTTAGAGCACAAAAGATGATGATCCCTGCGTTGTGGTACCACTCTCCGAATGCAGATTGAGGAAGGTAGTCTTCCAATGAAAAGGACTCTAAATTGCTCAAAGCAGGGGTCTCCACATCTAGTGAACGTCCCGATTCCTCGTTCTTTATCATCTGAGCATACTCCGCTCGACTCGACCCGCCAGCCATTTCCCCTATTTGATTAGCTTCTGCTATCACGAAGCATCATGATACTTTACAGCCAATCTTGGCATCTTCTTGTTTTCCAATGGTATCTGCCAATGTGTCCTTATTTTGAGTCACTGGATCGAGCGAGCTTGGGACAGGCATGTCTAGTTTTGGTTCGGCACTCAAGTCACCGGTGATCTCATGGCCTCTGTTGCGCTTGCTAGTCTTTAGACCCGCAGGCATAGCTTTCAGTGCCTCCTCCTTCTTTTCCTGAGGAGTCGCATCACTTCTGAACAAATATCCATTACTCCTGGCACTCGTGGGACGCTGCTCGCTCGGAAGTTCTGAAAAGGCAGTCATTCGTCAACTACAAGGACGACCTAGTCCTGTACGCCAGGCAATAGGTGTTCCAGCGTGCCGATGTTCTGAGTAGACCAAAGCTTTACAGAGAGAACCTAATTGTACTTGAGGAATGCAAGTTTGTCAGATGCAGGAATGATGGAAGCAGTCTGGCGCAATATTGTGTGTGAGTCGGAGAGCTGGCAGCTAGTGAGATTCCTCCTATTTACATGTTACGTATGTGATGGATAGTGGAGACAAGAAACAGACCTCCCAAGTTACTGGGCAGCGCTGTGGGAGATCGCAGATCCATAGATTTAGACAATCTCCCACAGATTACCCGAGTGCACTGATCTTGGAACAGTTCATGTCTGTATGCGGTAAGTCATGGCGCTCATTGCTGCTTATAGTAAATGCTACTCTGCAACCCTTCACCACTTATACCATGTTCCTATACTTGATTGCTTCTGTCACTCTATCCTGCCCGTACAACAGTCGGACATTCTTTCCAAGCAGTATATTGGTAGGGTTGCTCAGCTGCTTGGCAGCCGATGAATCTGTAGTCCTGGTAGATAGACACCGGTCTGGAGCTTTTGTTGCATGCACGATTGACGAGTTGCCGACAGATCTCAAAGCGCAACAATATGCTGGGCCCTCTTTGCCAGCACGACATCACACTTTGGCTATAATCGAAAGCTCCTCTAGCCGCATATAGATTCAATCTATAGGCTTCTGATCCAGACAAATCCATCACCGGCAAAATCATCAGCTTCTCAAGCTACTCATGGCATCTGTGCATGACTATGCTTCGCTCAGAGCTCGCACAAAATCGAAAGTGAGCTACCATCATACTCCATCCGTGGGCAATTATCATTTCGGACAGATTCATCCAATGAAACCCCACAGGCTTGCTTTGACCAATAGTCTCGTGATGAATTATGGGCTGCATGATAAGATGACGATCTATTCTCCGCGCCAAGCTACAAAGGACGAGCTGGCCATGTTTCACACTCCAGAGTACGTGGACTTCTTGAGTAAGGTCACTCCGGAGAATGCATCGAGCATAGACGAAGCAACCAGAAGAATCCACAACATAGCAAGCGACAATGGCAACAATGGCGATTGTCCAACCTTTGCTGGAATATACGAATTCTGTGCAACCTACACCGGCTCAAGTCTAAGTGCTGCACGGACTCTGCTTAATGGCTCTTCCGAAACAGCAATCAACTGGTCTGGCGGATTACATCATGCTCAAAAAAATGAGGCATCAGGCTTCTGTTACGTGAATGATATTGTGATAGCAATTCTATACCTGCTTCGCTTACACGCACGGGTCCTGTACATTGACATTGATATTCATCATGGCGATGGCGTGCAGAATGCCTTTTGGACTACTGATCGTGTCATGACACTCTCTTTTCACAAATTTTCCCCAGCCAACCGAGAGTATTTCTTTCCAGGCACGGGTTCATTGAGCGAGACTGGAGAACGTAAGGGAAGTCACTATTCCCTCAATTTTCCGCTACAGGATGGCATCACTGATGACTCGTACCTTGAGATCTTCAAGAATGTGACCAATGCTGTAGTCAAATCTTATCGACCAACAAGCATTGTCCTGCAATGTGGCGCAGATTCCCTGGGGTCGGATCGCCTTGGTAGATTCTCATTGTCGATACAGGGTCATGCCGCGGCGGTCAAACATATCAAGAGCATGAATCTTCCTCTACTCATCCTTGGTGGAGGTGGATATACATTGAAGAACGTTGCCAGATGTTGGACAGCAGAAACGGCAGTTATCTGTGAGGAGCAAGTCGATTCAGAACTACCCGAAACACCATATCATGCTTTCTTTGGTCCCGATTATTCACTCTATCCGGTACTGAAGCCACGATTTGAGGATCAGAATACCAAGAAGTACTTGAATGATGTTCAGAGCAAAATCATGGAAGAGCTTCGATACCTGAACCATGCACCTAATGTTATGATGGACTGGACACCGGACATGTTTGATGATGCGAAGGACGAGGCTCATCAGGATGAGGTGGATGAGGCGCTAAAAGATCGGCGTACATGTGTCGCCGATAACATGGGACAAGGAGAGGTTCGGAGAAGGGGACTGGTCTGACTTTTCTATGCGTGCCGTGAACGATCTTGCTGGTGGAAATTGCCCATTTCTGGGACCCCTGATGAATAGATGACGTCCTTTGATTGCATGTATGATCTGTGTCTGCCAACGCAGGTGAAGTTGTCAGGCTAAGCACAACCAAATTACTAGTGGAATGCATCCTTTCAGTAAGATTTAGGCACAAGCTTGTCATCTGAAAGGCTGGATTGTAGTGTTGCTCATGGACACTCATCAGCACAATCCCGGGTCAGGTTCATCCGAGATGAGATCACAAAAGATGACAAATCTCAAATCAGTCGCTTGGACATTTCTCTACTGAATCTCGATGTTTGTCACAGGATTTCGACAGTTGTGCGCGACGAGTCTCGAGCGAATGGATCTCTCTTCTGGACTGTAGGGACACATGTCATGCTGCGTCCACAAAGGATTCGTTCATGTGCCTCCTCTCCTCAAGCAGCGATTGCGCGATGGATATCAGAACGAGTGTCTATGATTGGCAATCCAACCGATACACTTTACGCGATTCGTGCTGCACCAACTGCTGGGCAGTCAATGTTCTCGACTGAGGTTCGTAAATGACAGCGGGGGGAACTGTGGGATTGAGGGGAAGCCTCAACACCAGCCACCACATATGAGTGGGGGAAATCTCTAATATGCAGGTTTGAGCGTTTAATTATAGCTGAACCTCGATCCTCCTCATCCTCCTCAAAAATCGAAATCGACGTCAGCGCACTTCAACGGTGCGGCGCATACATACGATACGCGAACATCGACATGTCAACTGCGCAACTGGAAGTGTGCAAATTGATACTTTGTTCAAAATCACAATGCTCTGTCATGGGAAATCGGACATGAGCTTCAGGATGCCTGCACAAGCTGGAACAAGTATGAAAATCCGTACTTACACTGGGATTGAACTTTGGACAATCTAACGAGCTCACCCTATATTTGTCCTCGATCTTTGATGGGGAGGCGATTCCATGCCGATCGAGGATCGGAAACCTGCAATTTGTCGATGCTCCCTCCACCTTGCGGAATACGAAGTCCCATGACTTCCGACTCGACACTCTGCACTGCGGTACACCTCAAGCTAGCCGAGCTATCTTTAACCTCTGCCACAGATCGAGATATTCCACTTCAGCAAAGCCGGCATACATTTTGGTGGTACGGTCACAATCCAATATGCCGTCTTCAGAGTTTGGGTACAACGACTCCAGGCTCGATCTGACCCTACCTACAGGATAAGGTTTGTTCGACTCTTTTCAATCATGCACATGCTCATATGGGATCTAGGCATTGTTACTCATACATGTGCATGACTTTAACAGGTGTCATCATAGCAACCTGTGTGCGTACGTATTCGCAATCGTTGCAGAGCGGACCAGGATCAGCAGTGATCTCGCAGTTCTGTGCCCGTTGGTCTTCGGCATAGGAGTGCCACAGATACAACAGACGTCTACTTTCCTGTGATGCTATTTTGATAGCATTCATGATCATAAGTCAGCTGAGGGCTATGATGCTATTCCAGTGTCTCGCCATGTCGCGGTTGTGGCTTGAGGTTGAGCTTGAATGGAAATGGCTTTTCTCGAAAGCTTGGTAACTGCAACAGAGGTCTCCCACTGGTCAGATGTCAGCCCAAAGTCTTAAAAGTTTTCCTCACAGACCCACTCATCTTGCTCGTCGCCTACTCCACAGCATCGTAACGGGCTGACCGTTGGCGGACAAAGTGATTGACAGTACAACGGCCAATGACGACAATTGAACGACTTCTCACGCTGCATGTCTGACGGTGGGATGCAATGCCACTGAAGGCTGGGCTACAGACGGTGGTGGCTCAGGATCAAGATACTACATTTGATATCTTAAGCTGGGTCGAGTGCGAGCTACATAAGGGAAGTGAAGGAAAGTCGGATTGCATAATTTTCCTAGCATCACCCAGATATAATCTCTCGCTTTCATAACTCACAGCTGCTTATTCTTCACAGCTCACGGTCGCTAACGTCAAATGCTAGCTTCATATGCTCGAGCACTTGTCGCTCTTTTAATCTTTACGACTGGCCTGGCTAATGCCACGATTCTTGGGCCTGAGACGAATTCGTTTCCGCCTACCGCGACTGGCTCGATATCACCGGTTTCTACTAGCGATAGCGGTTCTGTAACAAGCTCGTCTGATGGTTCAATAATCCCAGCAACAACGACCACCATGGCCTCGTTCCCTCCTACATCTGGAAGCCCTACCATAACTGCTTCAGATACAGGTTCTCTTGTGATGGGTACTACTGGTTCCTTCATTGCAACAACTACTACTACTAGCGGAGGCGGCAACGGTGGCTCATTTAGCGGATCAACACCCACCAGCTTCGCTTCTTTCACCACAAGTCAGAGCGGCGGTGGTGGTGGTGGTGGTGGTGGTAACTCTATCGCGACCACAGCGACAGTACCCGGATCAATCACTACTGGCTCATTTCTAACATCTACCAATGGTGGAAATGGTTCCATTGAGACGACGGCCACGATACCTTCCGGCTCTGTCACCACCGGTAGCCTTGTGACGACCTCCAAGAGTGGTGGTTCGATCATCTTCACTACTTCTCAGACAACGCCCATCTCTATTGTCACATCTGTATCTACAATCACTACGAACGGCACTGTTTCCGCGAGTACCAAGATCGTGACATTACCTACAACTGTAACAGCTCCCGTCACTCAGACAGTGCCATCTATCGTGACCAAGACTATCACGCAGACGGCCACACAGAAAGAGGTCAAGATCATCATCATTATCGTCATCATTATCGAGATTTTGAAGGTTCCGGTGGTACAACCCGTCATTGTCTTTGTCATCATAAACAACGTCAATGTCTATTTGACAATCTATGAGACGATCTACGCAGTGACAACGACATATATTGGTGGAACCACCACCTTCGCTGCACCACCTGTGATCATCACACCAACAACAATTCTTGGTCCGGTCGTATATACCACTGTCACAGGCGGAAGCACTGCTGTGATCACTACTAACACAGTGTTGACGGGCTACGTCACTTCTACTGCCAATGTTCCCGCCATCACCACCTCCGTTCCTGGCGCCGTGGCTCCGACAATATACACTACGGGTGCGACCACGACTGCGACCATCTCATCGCCCGTGACCGTTACACCAACGTCAGCACCAGCTACAATTTATGTCACACCAGCTGCCTCCACAGTCGTAGTGACCGCACTAGCATCTACAGTCACCGTGACCAGCTGCCCGACTCCAGCCCCTGCTGGGGCGACCGTCACAGTGACAAGCTGTCCTGTTGCAGGCGCACCCGCCGCTACATCTCCTGTCGCGGGCGCACCCGCCCCAACATCTCCTATTGCAGGTGCCGGCACAGCACAACCTGCCACGCCTGTAACCCAGATCACTGATGGACAGATTCAAGCGCCAACTGGTGCCGCAACCAACGCTCTGCCGATTCAGAGTACACCAGCACCAGCAGGTTCGGCAGCAACGACTACTGGTGTCTCCTTCTTGACAATTGCTCTGGCAGCTATCGCTGTTGAGCTGTTTTTGTGAAACACCAGCATAATAGCCTAGCTAATGAGGAATGTTTTTATGACTGCCTGAATGGTGTCAATAGTGATTGGCAATTGATGTCAGTCATTTTCCAATTTTTGTGTTTTTTTGTGTCGGAATGCCTTCGCTGCAGGATCCCTGCGATAACTCCTTTTTCTAATAGTTTGTCCGTGGTAAGGATGTTTGCTACAGGCAGGGCTCGTAAGCTATAAGCCTATAGCGGTACGCAGTACCGTAATGAGACATCGAAGTGCACCTCCACAAATTTCATCATGACATATGCGACACACCAGAGCACATACAAAGTCGCTTGCAGATCTCTTTGCTCTTGTTGGCATATAGGATGATTCGATTAGCCAGCCGCATGCCGTCGCGAACCAAGAGCATTTAGTACAGGTTCTTCAGTGAAACAAGGATTGGATTTGGATAAGTACTTCAAGGCACAACGTTTCAAAGTCCTCGAATATCACGAATCATCGGGAACGTTCGAAGGCTCCAAAGTCCTCTGGTACAGCAAAGAAAGGCGTTCTCGATGGAGACCACCAACGATGCAGAGAATCTCAAGAATAAATCAGCTTCCGGTCGTACAGTCGAGGAACGACAAGGCGAGAGTGTCGCGGACTTTCCTACAACCGATACAATCGCAAAGTCCTTATCATCCTTGACAACAGCCAACAAATCGCGCTCATCTTCACCAGAGAAGACAGCTAGAGCGAAAAATAATGATGTGTCGACGGAAGCTAACGCAAATTTGAGCCCTGCTCTCTCCAGACAAAACATTGAAGTTGTGGCTCAATTGCCCAAAATGCTCGGTGTAAGCAAGACAGAGTTCTATAAAGATGCTCTGAGACAAGACGTCATGAGAGTGATGCGAGCAATGACACTTCTCATGCGCTTTCGCGACATTTTTCAAGGCAGATCGTACTCTGCCATCATGACACGTTTGACAGAGGAAGGAGATGTCGCCAAAATAGGGGGTGTGGAGCAATTGTTAGAAATAGGGGTACAGACTGGTTATCTCGTCGTCAAATCCAAAAGGGGCACCACGGGTCATATCGCTACCGCCGCTGGAGCTGCCCTAATCACTCCCATACCATTGAGCAAGCGAGACGCGTCTGATAAGATTATGCCCGTCTCTAGTCTTTTGGAACAACAATTGGAGGAAAACTATCGAGGACTCAAGCCGACGAAAGAGACCGACAGGATACGTGCCAATGTGGTGAAGGACATACAACGACATCTGGATCGAACTCTGCCACTGGCGGGACTGCAAGCTGAATTATTCGGGAGCAGTGGAACGGGACTATACTTTCCGAGGAGTGATAGTGATGTCTGTGCGTACTACACCAGTGTCCCGCCTCGAGCCTTGGTGGATATTCGTCAATTGGGCAATAGTTTGAGACGACAGAAATGGTGCAGCAACATCTCGATAGTCGCGTTTGCAAAGATTCCGGTAGTAAAGCTCATCCACGTCGCTTCCGGACTGCCGGTCGACATTTCGATCGAGAATACCATTGCGATCGAGAACACTCGATTGATTAGACTTTACATGGACCTCGACGATCGCGTGAAACCATTGGCGTTTGCACTGAAAGTATGGTGCAAGGCACGATGCATCTCTCGTCCGGAAGAAGGGACCTTGTCGAGCTACAGTTGGATCCTGATGTTGATTCATTACCTCCAACGAACCTCCCCTCCCGTCCTTCCAAACCTTCAAGAATGGGACGAGAATCAAGTCCCCTTCACGCACACTTATAATGGACAAGTCATCGACTGCTATTACGACGAGACGCCAACGTTTCACAGCGGTAATCGAGACACCTTGGCTTCCCTCTTTGTCGGATTCTTCAAGTACTTTTGTGAATTTGAATTTCATCGGTACTGCGTCAACATTAAACCCGAACTCGACCAGTACGGCGACGAGATGGTGCCACTCACCAAGGAAGCGAAAGGCAAGGCCGACTGGGCCAGAAAATCAATCGCCATTCAGGATCCTTTCATCGAAGACAGAAACACCGCTGTCGGCTGTCCTCCTAATCTGGCACAGTGGACATTTGAGGAAATTCAGCGGGCATATCGTCTATTATCCAATGGAGCGAGTTTTGCTGCAGTGACCACTTTTATGAATCGCTGAATTGGCGGCATATCTATAGCATACATATCTTAGTATATCATAGTCACGTATCTATGTAGCCACTTGGCAATCTTTTATGCTACACTTTAATTTCTCTTTCATCAAGTCACGTCGTGCTGAAGACAGACTTTGTCATCATCAGTCTCACATGTGTCATCCTCTGGGTCTGGTGGCTTCGGGGATGGGAGGTGGTATTCTAGAGGACCCATCATAATTATGCAGGCTATAGGTTTCTCCTGAGTATCCTTGTCTTTGGTCAGGAACTTCCACAGGATACGGCGTGTTCGTCTGTTGCACTCGTGATTGCTCATAACTCATGAAACTAGGCAGCCAGCAAGGAGGTCTGCGAGGATGAACCATCTCCATTTGGTAGAACAACAAGTACGGCACCTCCACACTGAACAGATGCCCAAACGAGCTCTGCGTGACTCTTTGTGCTGCCAGATCGTCGAATAGAAGCCACTGACCTGGTACTTCTCCACGAGCAATCGATACATAGTGACCCGACCCCACATGTTCCCCACGATGACAGACCGCCGATTCAAGCCGCAGACGGGTTCTATCACCCGCTCGCTTCATCGTATTGTCTGAATCCGTGAAGGGTGTGAAGTCGATGTACTCCGGGATAATGACTGGTGTTTTGTTGATCTGAGCTGTGCCTGAGGAATCGAAGAAATAGCGCTTAAGATTGATTGCCACGACCGGGGGTTGGCGTGCAAAGTCTTGCTGTTGCTCTGATCCATCGACAGCGGAGTAATAGGGTACAAGTTCAAACAATTGCCATGCCTCCATGGCAACTTCCTGGCCAAGCGAGCTTCTCTTGTTCTCGGAGATACGAGAGTTCCTGTTAGACATTTGGGAATACGTACCATTGGTAGAGCCAGTCGTAGACAGATGAAGCGAGTTCATAGTACTTCGGGAACGTGCGATCGGCCTTCTCACTTCCAATTTAGTGTGAAAATAGGCATCAATGAGATCCACTAATTCGACTGGCTGCATTTGTGAAAAGCGTTTCGGAGGTCTTGGTACTGGCAAAGCTAGAAAGCGCTCTTTGACAATCTTGTTATCTGCAGTTGTATTCGACTTTCCATGGTGAGCAATGTGAACCTTGAACGTCAACGTGGGCATCTCAAGGACCTCTGCGATGAAACCGAAGCATTCAGATGTATCTTGTTGTTCCGAACTTCGTGCATCTGTCCATCCGCATGCGGCGATTGAATTGCGAAGCATATCTATCAGGTCGTGGGTGACGAGATGACCTGTCCGTAAGAGATTTACAAAGAGTCTGAGAATGACCACCAGTTTATTGGCTTCGGCGTTGGAACGTCTGTGATACAGTAGTGCATCAAAGATCGGGAAGGCTCTTGAGTACATGGAAAATAGCAGTGCGTCGAGGTAACAAGTGGTCCCACGAAGGTTCTCGGCGCCCAACAACGATAACGAGCTTGGTTCTACGACAATCAAGTCCTCTGCATCGCGCAGTGCTAGAGCTAGTATTGCAGCTCTATTTGGGTTCCCGTGCGCAAAGCGACCCTTGATCAGTTGTCTAGCGCGACCCACTTCGTATCGTAATCCCAAAGCTGCCAATGATGATATTAGCTGCGCCACAGCGAGATCCAGGTGGTCACGCTGTGGGACATTGTTCGATGGAGTAGGTTGCGAGTAATTTGATGGTAATCCTTGAGCACTCTGGCTCTGTTGCTTTTTGCTCTTTCTCAGGAAACCCATGACTTATCGCAAGAGTCCTAGAAGGTGACGTAGCAGGATAAAACTTGTGCTAAGCACTGACGCGCAGCTTGGTTATTGCTCCGGGATTGTCCATCGGTCTGCCGACTTGTGGAGTCTCCACGAGTTGGCAATGCTCGACCATATCTGTTTTGAGGGTTTCTAATTAGCAGGGCTCTTCCGATATATCTGAATCATCCACTTGTACAGTGGACATGTGTAGAGGCAATAGGTAATGGTACCTAGGTATGGGAAGCTTCACTACTAACACTCAACTTGATGCATTCCATGGTCCGATCATGAGGCTGAGTGGAGTGAGTGAGTGAGTGATCGTTGATCTTGCACGCTTAAACTGCGTATTTGTCGTTTTATAGGATCATATCGAACATCTCGATACGATTTTTACGACCAGATGCGATCGTTCGAGCTCACCAATGAGAGTGAAGCATTTATCGATGAACGTGGGATTGATATTCTCGTGGTTTCCACATTAGGAGATATCGACCGGTTTGGGGCACAAATCTCGAGCGAGCCATCTGGCCAACTCAGTTCCAGCACTCTTTGGTCTGGTTTGTCGGAAGCTCTCCTGAAGCCTGACGCTCCGCTGCCCAAGCTCGGCTAATGTGCATCTCCTTTCCCGGGTCCAACGAGTCGTTCTCATCCTCCAACATACTTCACCATCTATCAACATCTACTGAACTTCTGCAACGCGAGAGTTCCTTCTGACAACAGTAGTATCTCAAAATGCCTTCAACTCTGAACAAAGAAATGGGTTCTGTATGTTACAACATGTGCCGCGAGGGACAAGGTAGCAGTGTGGGGACTGACACCACAGGGCAAGCATGAAAGATCACAATCACATATGGCATTCGACAACACCGCGACTTCTCAGTCTGCTTCCTCCATGAGAAATGAGCTCAACAGGCTGGTCGAGTCTGTCCAGGATCCATCACAAAAGAAGGTATGGCCTACATGTTTCATCCGGCACCTGCTATGAGTGGACCATATGACGGTAACTGTACTAAAGCACGGTAGCAATTCGAGACCGAGATGGACAATTTCTTTGCCCTCTTCCGAAGATATCTCGCCGAGAAGGCGAAGGGTGACAAGATTGATTGGGAGGCCGTCAAGTCACCTGATGCCAAAGAGGTCGTCGACTACGACTCCATCGACGAGTCACCTGAAGCGAAGGATTTCCTTGACAAATTGGTTGTTCTCAAGCTCAACGGTGGTCTTGGTACTTCAATGGGTTGTGTCGGGCCAAAATCTATCATTGAAGTTCGAGAGGGCAACACTTTCCTTGACTTGTCAGTCAGACAGATCGAGCATCTCAATCGAAAATACAACGTCAACGTGCCTTTCGTGCTCATGAACTCTTTCAATACTGACGAAGATACTGCTCGGATAATCAAAAAATACGAGGGACACAACATAGACATCATGACATTCAACCAGTCACGCTACCCACGAGTCCACAAGGACTCATTACTCCCAGTACCAAGATCTGCACAGTCTGCCATCGGAGATTGGTACCCACCCGGTCACGGAGATATTTTCGAATCCATGTACAATGCAGGAATCCTCCAGCAGCTGATTGACTCTGGCAAAGAAGTCATATTCGTGTCGAACGTAGACAACTTGGGAGCTGTCGTCGATCTCAAGCTATTGACGCACTTCTTGAGCTCAGGAGCCGAGTATGTCATGGAGCTTACAGACAAGACCAAGGCAGATGTCAAGGGAGGTACCATTGTGAACTACAACGGTCAGGTGCGACTTCTTGAAATTGCACAGGTCCCTGGTCAGTACACTGAAGAGTTCAAATCCATCAAGAAGTTCAAGTACTTCAATACAAACAACATTTGGGCAAATCTCAAGGCTATAAAGCGAATTGTAGAGAATAATGAATTGTCGCTCGAAATCATCCCGAACTTCAAATCCATCCCAGCTGATAAGAAGGGAGAATCAGATGTCCCGATCGTGCAAATCGAGACCGCCATCGGAGCTGCAATTAAACACTTCAAGAATGCACACGGAGTCAATGTACCTCGACGACGTTTCTTGCCTGTCAAGGCATCCTCTGATTTGATGTTGGTCAAGTCAGATCTCTTCGAGCTACAACATGGTGAGCTGAGTATGGACCAAGCAAGATTTGGTGGCAACCCATTGATCAAGCTCGGGTCGCACTTCAAAAAGGTCAGCGACTTCCAGAAGCGTATTCCATCAATTCCCAAAATCATTGAGCTTGACCACTTGACCGTTACTGGAAACGTCAAATTTGGCCGTGGCATCACACTCAAGGGTACAGTAATCATTGTCTGTAACGACGGATCTTCGATCGAGCTTCCTAATGGCTGCGTGCTTGAAAATTGTGTAGTCACAGGACACTTGCAGATTCTCGAGCATTAAATGTAGTCCTTGTCACGTTGTAACCTAAGACTAAGAACTAATGGGCATGGTCCGTTTGCATTTCATTTAGCAGGCTGGCTATTTTCTGCATTTACTTTCGGTGTACCTGATGCTTGTATTGTTCCCCGGTATGGTTTGTTGTGGTGCTAAAAATCAACAGTAATGATAATGCTCAAGCCCTTGTATGTGACGGATATACCGCAGGCGTAACCTTGAACAGTTTGTGGAGACATTTGTAGCCCGATTTCCAAAATGTTGAGTCGATTGCTCTGATGAAACAAACATGGATAAAGTGTCTTGATACAAGTAGCCACAGGACACTGGTCTCTTCCTCTCATCACACTTGTTTGTGTCACCAGCAATCTCATTGTGTATGAAAAGAGATTGTGTGTTTGTCTTGGCATGAGTCATTCTGCTTTGACCCCCCAAGCAAAGTGGTTTCAATTCTGTTCCTCTAGACTCTCAAGCATATCCTGCACAGCTGCCTACGAATCAATGTGATCAGCAGCTGAAAAGATTACAGTCATCAGGTGAAGAGCGACTGTCATGAGTACAGATCCAAATGCAGGCTATGACCTTGCGGGAGATGTCATAATGATTGACATCGAGGATCCATCGTTGGTCCAAACCATTACCGATGATCTTTACAAAAGAAGGCATGCGGTGCACATCCCACGTTCAAGTCAACGATTCGATGTGAATACTATTCAACACGCAAGTTGAGCTTCGGCTTACCTTGATAGAAATTAAGGCAGGTTTTACCGCCGGATATCGCTGGTCTCTTTATAGTGGACACAAATTTTGCAATCAGTCATTTGAGCATTGTCAGAGGTCTTGTAGATGCGTATCATTCTAGCAAGACACTTGTCATGGTCCCTTGGGTTGTCATACAGGAGTTGGACGGACTGAAAACAGCTTCTAAAGACTATGGCCAAGCTAACCTCGCATCACTTGCAAGAAATGCGAGCCGATACATCTACGACAGTCTCACTTCTTCCACGATAGGCCTTCGAGGCCAGAAGATCAGTGAATGCCTTTCGAAGAACGAGTTTGGTGATGATGCAATTCTCGACTGTGCTCTCTATTGGGATCAGAAGCAAGACCTTCAGTCGGCATTGCTCTCCAATGATCGCAATTTGTGCTCAAAGTTCATGATACACAGCATGAAATCAATCAGTCACAAAGCCAATCTTTCGGCGCAAGAAATCATTGACGAAACGCAAGATTCGTGGGCTCGAAAGATCGAAGCTCTGGAGCGAGACGTCAGAGAAGATGGAGAGACGAGTACACCTATGATCCTAGACGATGATTTGTATGACAGTGCAGATCGAGTCATTGGAGGATCTTCGACCAAGGATACCGGGCTTCCTGTCGAGATGGACACGGATCTTGTCATTGCCCCACTATACAACCCGAAATCCAATAAACCAGATTTGTTTGACGAGCTTTCAATGAAGGCAGGCGTAGGCAAATATGAACGCTCCACTAATCCGCATGTTACACAGGCAAAATCCTTTCGGTGTAGCAGTGATCAAGATTGTGTAATTCCCTCCGATAGACTCTCACCGATATCGAGCAAAGATCGCAGTCTATCCCCAGAAGCTCCGAGAGAGCGGGACTGTCTCGAAACCAGATCTGACGTTGCACAATCAACCCATTATTCTCACAGAAATGATATCTTTGCAAATTCGAGTCTACAAGAGATTCTAGTGGATGTAGAGCAGACTTTGGTGTCTGCTCTACCATCGCTGATTCGTAAACAGCTACAGAGAGAGCTGAGTGACGAAGATAGTGTCGACTTTCTCTTGAGCAACCATATGACATCTATCGATGAGATTACAAAGGCCCTCACCACAAATTGGTACGTCTCCTTCGGTCAGCTTTTCCCACAATACAAGAAGCAAGGTGGTGCAGCGATCCAGAGTCTGTCTAACGAGCTACGCAGTCTCGCTCACTCTCGAACGCCGTCGCAACAACGAGCAGTTTCAGTGGTACGAGAATGGTCGGATATATGGAGAGCCCTTGGCTCACACGGTGCAGTGGAAGGCAAGTACAAGGTGAAGCAAGACCGGCGAATCGCTGCATGGTTCAGAGCTCTGGGCGAATAGTTGAATCATAAGTATCCTATGGACCGACTGCACGAAGCCTTCTCGACTGTAAACCATAAGATCTGCTGTAGACTATATACATTATCGCATACCTCAGCTAGCCCTAGGAGGGCTTGTATCTCATATAATCGTGACTTTCAGGGATGTGGATTGGAATGTTTGTGAGAATATTGTTCACCTATTGACTAGCTCGAGATTCATGATCATGACAGCTGCCAACTGATTACCGTTGCAACGTACTTGTTCCCATTGATGCTGTGCGGCGACACTGGCAGACCAGAATATTCGCGCGTAAGACAAAACAATTCCGCTATATGTTTTATGTCATCTGCGTCAACACTCGATAGCTCTTGTAGCTCAGTGGCAGAGCGCACCGCTCGTAACGGTGAGGCCTCAAGTTCAATCCTTGACTGGAGCTCTTTTGTAAATTCTAGGCAGCTTTTGGCAAATTTGAACCTTCGGAGCTCTTTTGCAAATCTGAATTTCGCCCACGTCTTGTTCTGCATATGCCCACTTTTATTTCACATTGTTGCAGCCTGTCTCTTGTTTGTTGTTGACCATAACATAGGATAGAATGTACCAGCTGATGTGTCCATCGACTAAAAGTTGATACTTGATTTGATCTCTGTCGCATGAACCGTATGAAAAGGAGATCATACATCATAGATCACTTCAAATTTCACATGGATGGAGTTATGCGCACGCATCACAGTCATCCCGGCAGCTCTCTCCTATTCCATATTCTTTCACGAGATATAGAATAAGAAGTGTCTCTCCACGGATGAGCGAGGGCTGGGTCAGAGACGTCTTGTCAATGGCTCGTTCTGATGCCGGGTACTGTTTTCTAGTGCTAGAATGAAGCGATTATCATAGTTCAACTTTACAATTGCAGCAAAGGTTCCATGCCTCCACTGTTGGGAGCATGGGACTAGTTTCACACTGCAGGTTGACTCCATTATACGTACATCATCGCTACTACTAACTCGCTGCCTTCCATGTCGTAGTTCAACTAGTAATTGAAGCAGAAATTAACAAATCAGCCAGAGTTTAAGCGGAAGCCGATAATCTGCTCCACCTTTCGTCCTTTTCTTCCCTTTCTCAGAAAACCCGAAGACTCTTTGGCTATGACTTCACTCTCACTCAGCCCGTCCATCTCTTTTTTTTTTGGAGACTCATCGCATGCTCTAATCTATCTTTTATCGGTAGTACATCATAAAGATAGATCAATCATCGTTTTCTGTACTCACAGGCCAGTTTCGAGAATAACGAAGAGATGGGCAACTATGCGGCTGCCACAACGTTCGCCTCGCTCGGCGCGGTCTGCTGGTCTGTGCAGCTCATCCCCCAAATCTACATGAACCACAAACGACGTTGTACGGAAGGATTTTCAGGACTCATGATGATGCTGTGGGTCTCGGCAGGTGTGCCTCTCGGAATATACAATGTCGTGCAGGATCTCAATATTGGTCTACAAATTCAACCGCAGCTATTCATGTTTTTCGCGCTCATTTGTACCGTGCAGACTTATCATTACCGACTCGAGTGGAGCTACCTCAAGTCCTTTCTCATCATTCTCTGCATCGGAGTCTTCATGGCCGGTATCGAAGTGGCCGGCATTGAACTTCTCAGATTGGGCATCAGGAATGGAGTCAGGTGGCCCATCACTTTGGTCGGTGTCATGTCTGCCGTGTTGATCAATATCGGGCTTGTGCCGCAGTACTGGGAGATTTACAAGCGAAATGCAGTGATTGGTGTCAGCTATGCTTTCTTGTCGATCGATTGTGCAGGAGCTGTATTTTCGTTCATTTCACTACCATTTAATGAGTGGGATATTTTGGCGGCAATCTCTTACGGACTGCTTATTGTTGAGGAGATTGGAATCTTCATATTGGGCATCTCATTCTGGTTGAGGGACCGAAAGCACACTAGTGGGTCATTGGAGAAAGGGGACGGCACGACTCAGGACGAGATTACCGTGGTCGATCGTACCTCTACCGACGGAGCGCATCAGAACGAGGTTGAAACGAAACGACATAGTAAGGATGTAGATCGTGGCATCATCGGTCAATCTGACACGCCCGTATCCAACAACGTCTAACGAGTTGGTATATATGACTCTTTTCTGCATTTACTGAGCGACTGGCATGTTTGAATCATCTTTTGAACTGCATAGCTTCTGCATAGCTTCTTGGCGAGATAACATAAAGACTTACGGCAAATGGCCAATAGAGGCAATATAAAAAGTACAGAGATACATTATTCGTTGTCTTAGGGAATCTATATATAGACAAACATATTCACATTCATTGCAGATTGATGCGATACTGGACGCGATCCGTCGTGGCCAGGGCATCATATACTTTCCTGGCCGTGACATTGTCCGGTGCCGTGCTCCAGTATAGGCGTGCAGCTCCGGCCTCTTCAGCTTTACGCTGGACCGCCTGAATCAGTGCGCGACCATAACCTTTACCGCGCGCGGCTGGGACAGTATACAAGTCATTCAGATAACAGTGCTGCTTTTCGGTCCAACAGGAAGAGTGGAAGAGATAATGAGCAATACCGCATGCCTTGCCGTCTGCATCACGAAGCAGTAATCCATCAATGTTGCCAGAGGAATTCACGAGACGTGAAAAGGTGCTTTTGTATTGTGATTTGGGGAGTTGAGTGTGGTAGAATTCCAGATATGCTTTCCATAGTGGAGTCCACTCCTCGTAGTCGGACGCTTGGATTGATTCGATTGTGAATGATGACATTCTTGGGAAAAGTCGTCCTTCGTGATGGAGTCTGGTGAAATTGTGTATTGTCAGAGTATCAAGCGCCGACTCTCACGTGGTGTTGTGGAGTAATTCATCATTCAACCCAAATTCACACATTCACACATTCAAAATATCTTACCGTATGGTATACTTCAGTTGTAGTCGTAGCTATCGACAGCTATCGACAGATGTTCAAGTTTAAAACGAGAAAATAGTGATGAATGATCAGATTCTTCGGCATTACGGCCTGACGGATCCGTTTGCGGAAGAATGGCAAGATCTCGACACTTCGCTTGCTGGTGCGACAGTGTCAAACAGCAATGAGCCAGATGCGCTGGGCACTGGCATTCCAGTCTCATCTGTGCTGTACGATCGCGGCATCTTACGCGAGAATACAGGCGTGCCACCAGAGTACAGTCTCGGCAGCAAAACATTCGATGCAAAAGCATATGTGCGCAACGTGCACCGTAAAGCGACACAGAATGACCTTTTACGTGGGCAAGAGTACCTCAACAAGGCGATCGAGTCCAAAGCAGGAAGTCTTCGCGGCTTGGTTGAAGACAACTTTGACCGATTTGTGGACAGTAAGCGAGTCATCGATAATGTCCATGCACAAATATACAATGAATTTAGTCAATCAAAGGACAGTGAGCAATCTCGTATGGACGCAATCAAGATTTCGTTGAATGATACTTCCGTCAAGGCTGCACAAGTATTCGAGCCGGTGTTAGACAATCGCCGCAAAGCCGATCGTCTGCGTGCCACTCTGGGAATCCTCGAACAATATTCAGCCCACTTTGATCTGCCCTCAAATCTACTAAAGTGTATCGAAAGAAACGACAATGATGCGCTATTGAGAACATATAAAAAGGGTCAAGCGATCTTCAAGGATGTAGTGAAAGGCAATAGCACAGCCGAACGCCGCAATGCGAGAGTCTTGAATCGTGTATGGAGTGAAGTCGAACGAATCATGAAGAATCACGAAACGAACATCTGGCGATTTCTGGAAGATCAACGACAAGTTGACAATGAAGCGACCGCGAACTTGGCAAACTTTTTGCTTGAATACGGTGTGGACTCGAATCCATATCACCGTGCATATGTCCAACATAAGATGAAAATCAAAAGTACAGCAATTCAGGCGCTCGAGAGGAATCGAACAAGAGTCGAAATATCGAGAAGACGTCAGAAGCTGGATCATGTAAACTCACAGCAGGAATCAGTGGAAGCATTGCGCGTGTTTGTTGACTCTGAGAATTCGCCATCAGAGACCGTCCCGAACATCATTCAACCTCCGGAAGTGCTGCTTTTCTGGGATGCAGTCAAGCTCCTAGTCAATGATGTCTGGACACAACCACTTACAGATCTTTGCGAGAATTGGAAAATTTTTCAAGACATGACCAATACTCGGTCCGTCAAGTTATTGCCAACGGGACCAGACGGAGCCTCGCGCAAGTTCCATTCGTTTTCGACACATGAACGCGAAGTTGCCATTAGCAAAGCCGAAGAAACGGTGACTCTGCTGTGCGACTCGTTGATTGATTTCTTCATGTCCAAGCCAATCACTGAACTCCCTGCAATGTACTCGCCCGCGTCCGCCACGGAACCAGGACTATCGAATCTTCCTACAGAGGACACACCAGTACTGCCGGATCTTGGTGAAATGGAACTAGGAGAGTTTAGTTTCATTCCTCCAGCAGTAAATTCCTTCGGTGCCTGCACCAATCTCACTACTATACTTGCGACAATCACGACTGGAGTCGAACAATTACAAAACATCAAAATCAGTGCCCAAGTTGACGAATCACTACAGAAACTGCTGGTGACCATACGTGAGCGCATGATTCGTGCGATATGCGAGCTCTGGCAGGCGGACAGTGACGATTTGCCATTCCTAGAGTCGTGGAAGCGCTCGAATTCGACTAGCGGTACAGACTTTTCCAAGACGTTTTGGATCGTGCAAAAGTCCATCATTGATGGACTCACAAAGATCATGTTCAAGAAGAGTCTTCTGATGCCATCACCGTCGCAGCGTTTGACGGGAAACATCAGACAACAGTTTGTGAAGAATATTTATCAAGTCATCAATGGTTTAATGACGCTGACCTATGCCGCATCCACTACCACCACCACTTCCAAGGCGGAGACTCCTGTCGTGGAAGTAGAAGTCAAAAAGTTGTTTACAATCGTCAATTTGCAAGTGATTCAGTCCTCGACACTTATTCAACTAGTCCAGATTCTAGAATCGACCTTTTCGACGTCGTTGACGCCAGATTTGACGAAAATCAACACAATGTTTACGCAATACATTCAGAAATTGACTTTATCCTTCCTATCCCCTCGTCAGACTTTCTTGGAAAAGATCATCGCGAGAGATATCGAGGGGGGAGTGAATTGGATGACGGTACCGTTTCCGGTAGACATTAGTCACTGGACGACAGAGGTGGTCCTGTGCTGCATCACGAGTCACGCCCTCATCTCTCGCAACACGCCGATTCTCGTGGCTGGATTACTGGAATCCATGACGACGCACATTTTACGAATTCACTCGTCCATGGTGACACGACAACGACAAGTTTCCATCGGGGCAATGGTTCAAGTGACGCTCGATCTGGAATTCATCGCATTACAGTTTAATGATTTATTGAGTCCCTTGGCGAGACAACTCATTGACGAGACGCACGCGGCCATGGAGACGCGAGTCGTCAAGGATGTCGTGGTGGAGACTGAACGGACAGATGTCAAGAGGGTCCTCGCTCGAGCGGCGCGACGATGGAGTGCTTATGCCTCAGTCTTTAAAAGTCCCGCTCAAGCATCAGAAGGAAGACGATGAGAGACCTCGTTCGAAATATTTACATTATTAGAGTGGTCATGAGGACACAAATGGACCTACGTCTGATTTATACTTTTCCTCTTCTTCTTTTGATAGACTCGTCACTTTACTGTTGCGACAAATAGTAGGTACGCCTTCCCATCCGCCCATGATTTCTTCCATGACGTCCTTGCCAATGAAACATTTCGTACTAGCCTGAATTGTATTAGTCGTCAGTGTAGTATTGGAGGGAAGACGACTGACTTGAGTGGTGGCCGGCATGGCTTTCATGGCGACGTTGTATAGACTTCCCCAGACGACGCCGAGATTGAGGACGATGGCGCGGTACCCTTGTTCCGGATAATGAGCAGACGTGATTTTCGTGGAATGTTGAATCAAGGCAGTGGCGGCCTTGTATATCGCCGAACTGTACCAGACACTCAACTGTCGCGCGTCCAGGACCCACGTCGCGCCCAATATCGGATTACTGAGCACGTCTGTGCGCGTCGACGAGTCTTTATTCAATAATCTCTGGTCGCGGACCGATTCAGGAGGAGGAGGATTTAGGAGGAGAATTCGATGTCGAAGAGTATGTTCGTTGTTGACGATTCGCCTGATGCATAATGGCTCAATCAGTGCGGCTTCGTAAGTGTTGGGAAGTAATTCGTAATGAATCGGGTGGTTGGACTTGTCTACACCGCAGAACCGTTGAAAGAACCACGTCTGCAGCTTGCGTTCCTGTTCTGGAGGAGTCTTCAAGTTGTGATAGAGGTCATCCATGTTTTTGAACCCCCACGACGACCAATTGTCGCCCTCGCCTGATCGCCATCTCTGTGTACTCTGAATAGCCTTCGTAGCCAGGCTGATAATGTCGCCAAGCTCTGTTCGCAAAACCTTCTTCTCCTCGTCCTTCCAGTCTGCCAACAGCCACCGTAAAAGGTAGGTAGGATGCTGTTGAAATTCTGCCAGGGGTATCACCAGTTCGGTCTTGCCCAGTACTTGACGAAACTGTGTGAGTGCATATGGAAATTGTCGAATAAATCTTTGTGATCGCGAAGTTACTTCATCGCTGGGAAGTCTCGCGATAGCATCTTGTATGGCTGCGTCCCACTTTTCATAGTCCATGACAGAGAAGTGTACAGCTCAGAAGGCACTGATATATGGTAGCAACCTCTACCATGGCAGAAGAAAGAGGTTTCGTGTGGTGTTTGTGTGTCATCCGATGTTTCCAGCAGATGAAAGGAGGTCCCGTGTGTTTCCAGATTGCGGGGCCTCGGATTCTCCGTGCTGCAGACGATTTCATTCCAGTTTACGAGCCATTTTTCTCTGATTGACGACAATTTCCGACCACGAGCCTTCATCACCAAAGTCTTCAATCACCAGATTGATGAATTCACATCCAAGCCTAGCCAGCGATTGTGACGTGTACAGCATTTGTGTTAGAAGCGTGTTTTTGGTCGTCTGATTCTCAATCCTTGGCACGTACTCCTTGGTCACTTGTTGCAAATCTACAATGACGCGCTGCGCAAAATAGGGCAACAAGTTATGTTCAAATGCTTCAGTCGACGTGTCCAATTGTGATTCCGAGTCTGTAAAGATGGACGTGTACTGCGTGATGATTGCGAATACCTGCTCCCTGAAAATTTCCACATATTTCTTGACATACTTTTCTGGATGTACCTTCATTTCTGTAATCGCTGCAAAACTGTCCAGCAGCGAGTCATATCTACCCTTGAGAAACAAGAACCGCAACTCTTCTTCTTCGAAAGAGCCGGTTCGCCTTAAGAAACCAACGACTTTCAGCGCCATGGCCAGCTTTAGCGGCGTATTGAGCAAAGTCAACAGTTGTAGTGCCATTTGTTGCATATACTCTTCCGTCTCTGCCACGACAGACTTGAGTAGACCTGATTCTGGGTGCCGCGCCTGTACACGACTCAGGTACAGAGATAGATCGGACGCCTCCGTGTAGTGTCCATTGGCCACGCACGTCTTTATTATGTCTGGAATGTCCAGGAGTTCCTGTAGTCGATCTTCATTCCGCTTCAGCAAAGCAGCCTGCTTTCTTGACTGTGCAATCTCCTGCAGCTTGGCTGTATTGAACGTCGCCGCCTTGTCGATTGCAGGTATTTGGGCCTCCAGTGAAGTGACTGTGGACATGACATCTGTGAGCGGGTTCAAGACACCAGCTGTGGAAGACGTCAGAGAATCAGATTCTCGCAGGGCTAGCGCCGTCAATGACTTGTTGACGCTTTGCAGTTCGGATTTCAATATGTTTGTTTGTGCATTGATCTGTGTCAAGGACAATGAAGTGAGGTGGGATAAGTACGATTCACAAGCCGGTTCATCCGGTAGTTTTAGAGCCGACAGCAGAGACTCCATCGTAAGACCTGGACGCTCACTATAAGCAGACGCCGAACTAACAGGGATATTTGTTCATATGTGGATCATCCATTACAAGCAGTTATAGTATCTTGAGATGGTCGAGATGGAGTGAGTGTGGAGACTGTATACGACAAGTACGAAGAAAATGTGTATGAGTAGTGATTTTATTGTCAAACAGCATCGTCCGCCATCACAAACATACAAACAGAGTCAATCTTGACTTGTGCAAGGTTAATGATATTGTCGAGTCAAAGACAATCGCAGTCTATGCTGATATAGACTTTTGCAGACTAGAAATTTTGAAGGTCCGGACCATTACTAAATTCGAACATTGATATTGATGGTGTGTACACGGTCTAAAGAAATCACATGAGATCAATAACACGGACTTGATCAATTATCTCAACATCTTTCATAAAGGATATTCATCACGATGACCAAGACTGATGATTCATCAAGTCAAAAAAAACTGGACTTGACTAGATCATTATTGGAAGCAAGTCTATCACAATTACTGGAGACAAGTACTTCATCCCTACCAGCACGAATCGAGCGCCTCGATGGTGACCCGAGCAGTAGCATCTTATCGCACTACAAGGACTTGAATTTCCCCGTAATCTTCACCAATGCCGTACCTCACTGGCCGGCTCATCGACTGTGGAACAAGTCATACTTTACAGAGACCATGGGCGGAGACCTTGTCACTGTGGCAATGACTCCGGACGGTCTCGCCGACTCCATCAAAGACGACCTCTTCGTCACGCCTCACGAGACTCGTGTCCCCATGTCTGAGATGATGCAGTGGCTGAGTGACCCCGTCGGCGACGTCAAGTATCTACAGCTTCAAAACGGCTCACTGAACCTCGAATTTCAAAAACTAGTAGACGACGTAGATCCTCACGGTCCCGCATGGGCAAACGGCGTCTTTTCCACCACCACCACCGCCGATGAGGAGGAGGAGAGTCCTTTAGCTAACGTATGGATCGGCAATCATCGCTCCATCACGTCCCTCCACCACGACCCTTACGAGAATCTATACGTCCAAATCCGCGGCCACAAGAAATTCACACTCTTTCCTCCCTCGACGTACCATTTCCTCCACGAAGAACGGTACGAGTGCGGAAAATACGTCCCCGATCCCGACTCTGGCACCCTCCGCATTCAGAAATCAGTCGGTGACCAGATCGTGCCTTGGCTCAACATGCCCGATCCTCACGATCGAGTCTTTCGTCATGCCTTTCACATCACCCTCTCGCCCGGCGAGACGCTATACCTCCCCGCCCTCTGGTTCCACCACGTCACACAAGTCGATGATGAGCAAGGACTCTGTTGCGCCGTCAATTATTGGTACAACCTCGACTACGACTCGAGTCTCTGGCGGAACTGGAAGTTTAATCGGAAAATAAGTTTACTCGCTCATGGCAAAACTGAGCAATGTCGACAGGAATTACAAGACGAGGAAGATTTCTAGACTCTGTATATACTGTATCATAAAAGCCATTATATATATAGTCTCAGTCCATCTCATGACCTGTATATACACAGACTACTACCCGTATCCATAAGACACGAAAAAAAAAAAAAAAAAAAAAAAAAAAAAAAAAAAAAAAAAAAAAAAAAAAAAAAAAAAAAAAAAAAAAAAAAAAAAAAAAAAAAAAAAAAAAAAAAAAAAAAAAAAAAAAAAAAAAAAGACAAAAATATAGTATACGATTAAAACCTCTTTCTGCCTTTCCCAGCCCTCGTTATCCGCTTGACGCAACAGACTCCTTTCCAATCAAAGTAATCCCTCACCGTATCCGCATCCGTCGTGATTCCCTTCATCTCTCGCAACCACTCTACGAAATCCTCGAGCACCACGGGCTCGTACCTCAGAATTCGTAACCACCACACGTGGCCCTCTTCAGACCGCAATAGAGTAGTCAAGGTGCGATATAAAGTTTGAATCTCCTTCACTCTGGCAGACTCGTTCATTTCTTTATCAGCCAATTTCTGTAGTCTTTTTACCTCTGCAAGAGCAATTTTCTGCGCTGCCTTTTCCTTTTGTTTCTGGTCTCTGAGCTTGGCTCTTTGAATCTTCTCCTCTGCCACTCGACGAGATTTCTGCTCGCTCGTCTCTCGTATATTCCGTGCCTTTTTCGCAACTGTAGAGGATTCGGGGACAAGTATTCCGGAAGTGGTCAAGCCAGACAAGTCTACGACCGGCATAGTAGAGGATGCGTGGACTGTATCAGACCCTCTCGACAGATTGGCAGACTGGGACGTCAGGACTTGCCCTGCTTGTTCTTGCTTGGCCTGCCAACATTTGTTGAGCAAGTCAACCATACCAGCACGATTCTTCGAAATTTTAAAGCCGAACCGAGAAAGTTCCGTCTATCAAAATATCAGCTTGTCACTACATGATAAATCCTTGACTAACCTGCAATTGTAGTGTGGTAAAACCCTGATAATTGGGTGCAATCTTTTGAACCTTTTCGGTCGGTCGTTGAGGTGTATGGTCCTTGAGTTGACAAGGCTCGTCATCCTCCGAGTCAGGAACTTCCCAATATTGCTGACTTGGCGTAGCAAGACTTCTTTTGTTGTTTAGCTTATCCGCACTCTTTTGACACGGGCCATTCGACTCGAGGAGTATAGCTTGGAGTGATTCCTCTGGTTTCTGGACACCAGGCTTTCGTGGTATACCTCTGGGTTTGCGGATCGTGCTGACACTTGAATTTTTGATATTGGCGCCGGCACTCTGCTCTGTAGACCTTTTGGTGATTGTACTTTTCTCTGTAGTGTCAGTGATGGAAGAATCGATGTGTGCTATTGACGCCTCAAATGGTGAAATCACTGTACTGTCGATTACAGAGATATCATCAACGTCATGCCGGTTAGAAATCGGCATCGTACTAGATGGTGCTTCCGCGTGATGTACGACATGATCCTCATCGCATGCTGGATCACTATCAATCAGATAAACACGAGGTGAACGTGGCGTTGACTCTATCCCCAGCTTCGGACTGACGGCTCTATCCTGCATCTCTTCTATTTCGCGCACACGCTTCAGATTTGTCTCTGGCGTCAAAAGTGTTGCAGGTATCTCGGCAGGTCTACCGGCGGACTCTGGTGAATGCTGCTCATGTAGCAAGTCTCGTAGACTCTCCATGGTCTCCGATCTGACGTTGGCAGGTGTTTCTGCAGCCATCACGGGAAATTCGTCGTCGCTCAGAGCAGTGTCAGAGCCCTCAACAAGGTCGTCCAAGTATGTCTGCAAATCGCGAGGATCTGAATCAATCTCGGATTCAGACTCGATGGAGTGATCGTAGGCGACTTTGGCATTTGTTGAGCTCAGGAGTCCTTCATCGAGGTTATGAATCTCTATAGATTTTCGTGGCAAATTGGTCAGATCCAAGAGTTCATCGTTTTCCAGATACTGCAGGCCTTCCTGATTAGACGTAATCTCCCTTGGTCCTCCTTCAGTCAGTCGACCATCCGGACACCGATTACCTGCCGAGAAGTGACCCTTGCTCAGAGAAATAAGCTTGCTCGGGTTGAGGGCGTTTGTGTTACCATGTTCTTGCGATGGTGGTAATTCAGGATACACAAGATTCTGACTGCGATGCTTTCTACGAGCGGTTCGGGGCGTGCTCAGTGGTACAAGCTCTTCTGCTTTTGCGCGACTCCTCTTCCTCTTTGTCACCTTTGGCTTCGAGGCGACATCTTTTGTGGGAGTGGCGATGTGACTAGGCGTGAGAAAATCGAGTATCGAGGACTCGGTGAGAATGGACTTTGTTGCACTCTTTGGAAGGAATGGAGCAATCGCTCGTTCTGTCACGGTCAGGGGCTTTTTTGGCACGGCCTTCGCTTTGGGTATGCGAGCAACCTTGACCTTTGGTACTTTTGGTTCCTTAGGAACTCGTGGCACTTTTGGTTTCCGAGGAGCTTTTGCAACGCTTGGCTTTACATCAGCACCGTTTGGTTGCACACAATTGAAATTCGCAATTGCTTTTCCAAAAGCACGGACTTCATCATCGTCGTGTACTTCCGCCTCGAATTTGACTGCCTTCTTGGTATTAAAGCCGGCGAGTATATCGGTCAGATCAGGTAGTCGTACGGAGGCGACGGAATCATCGAATGTGTCATGATCGTGATTGTTGTGTTGATTGTTTGGACGTGGCAACTCTTCGTCGGGAATTTCTATGACATCCTCCGCACGCGCCTGCACCGACATGCAATGCCGGAAGACAGGTCTTGCCCGAGCAAGATGCCTCCAGAGTGATCTCTGCACTGTGCAATACACGCTCAATGATTGTGATGTACACAAAGGAGATTTATGTGTCTCTGATATTCTAAATTAGTCCTGAAGTAGTAATAAATCTATTTACTGGAGCTCTCTGTTTTGTTGTGGGGTAAAAAGTTGTGCACCGAATTTGTCAGTTGCGCGCTTGACCTCTTCGATGGTCATGTACATGTTTACTTGTACTCAAAGTATCGTCAGGGAGACTGACAGGCTGACAGAATGTACATGTTTATGAATGGTATCTATTATATATACAATTTCGAAAGCACTTTTTGTCTCACACATTCGCACGCAGTATGTGGCCACCAAGTAAGAGTGGTTTCCTCACTCGGGATGAGCTATTCGTTCCTTCACAGCCTGTGCTCCTCCGTCGGGTTCCTTCATACCAAATCGTAAGATGAGGACTTCCGGGCACCATTCCACCAATGCCTGAGACTTTGGTGTGAATGATCCATCCTTGTATCGTACGACAAAGGACTGGATATGTGCACCCATGTGTATGCCGAGCGGTCTCCGCCTGGTTTCAGGCAGACTAGGATTCCAAATGTCCAAACTGAAATCGCCCTGTTCTCGTCCATCATCGATCGGAAACCTGACATTGCCCTGACCTTTGTCCTGCATCGTCTTGAGCGTGTCTACGAAGAACACATCCTCAGACGTGTAATAGAATGAATTTCGGTCTCTAGGTCGATCGAACCAATCCTGTGGCCACAACCACGTCGCGTCCTTCTCCATATCGTCCAGACGCTTCTCGAAGACCTCTGTAATCTCCCTCATCATACTGAGTTTGCGTATCGATAATCCTCCATTGCCTCCTCGACCTCCAGGGGCCCAATCAGTCGGTCCACCGACAAAGTCATATCCGAGCCAGTCGTCCACACAAGTATTCGAATTCGAGCACAAGATGGAATCTATCTGAAAGATGAGACACCATTCCGCCTCGGGATGAAACTGATGCCAATACCAAGACCTGGTCAATAGTCTCGAAAGTGAGACCGTCTCCAATCCGTCATGGTTTGCCTGCGGCGGCAACAACCTCAGCTCCACCTTTTCAGACTCGAGGTACGGTCTCAACGAGCGAGCGTTGCGCAAGACGTCCACATTGATGTCGGAGCACCAAATCAAAAATGGCCAGTCGTTGGGAACGATGGCGAGGAAATTCAATATCGTAGGGAGTAAAAGAGGATCGTCCCTCGGTTCGATAATGGTCGCTACTTTCGTGCGATTCAGTGCCGTGTCCCCGGTGACGATCCTGTCGTACTTTGCCGCCAGATTCTCAATGTCCAGCATGATGTTCTTGTTTGTCGGATATCGATAGAGTAAGAGCATTATACCGATGATTGTGCTCATGGCCAGGAACGACCTGAAGAAGATCTTTCGGGGGGCCATGAAGTATGACTCTTTTCTTCCTTAGCGTACTCAATTTAAGCACGATCCTATTCTCTAGCTATAATTTGTCGAAGAACATGAGTCTCCACACCAAACTCGCCGAAGCTCAGTTGAAGGAACAATGCTTGGGCGACAGGTAGCTAAGAGCTGGTCATAATAGAGAGTATCATGTGAGCACTGATACAAAGGGAATGGAATGATTCATGTACTGGAAAAGGGATAATTTCGGACACAAGGCCTTGCAGCAAAGCAACCTGTACCGTAGCGATTTAAGAGTCCTGGGATCGTTTGTTCCGGGCCTGGCGCGTGGGTAGACAGATTCAAGCTGCTGCCAATTGCAAATGCCATCCATGAGAGTAAATTCCCGTCTCTGTCTCACTTTGTACCGATTGACGGCCAATCACAGGCCAGTACTCAAGCACCCGAGCAGATGGCTGTTGCTGCTGCTGCTGCTGCAAACAGATGAGCCAATCCCCTTGACGATGGAAAACCAACCACTCGGGCACAACCAACCGACCACCCAACCAAGTCAACCCCCTCGAGAAACCTGGAAAGTGAGTGGCCATCACCTGGTGTGAAGAGTGCGGCACGGCACAAGTAGCTCCAGCCCAAAGAAAGCATTCAGTCGTACAGCAAGACAACTGCAGTATACTATGCAGGCACTTCAACACCTAGTCTGACCCTCGTTCAGCGTTGTAGAACCATCGACAACAGTGTCCGAGTTATATAATTTGTACATTACAATGCGAATGAATTAAATTCAACGGCTTACCTCTCTACCAGGAACCCGATGATTCCATCTGCATATGCAAATCATGCTTACATTGTTGATGGAGTGATGCCAAAACACCATCTATTGCTTTTGTTCATGTAATCCACTCACATAGTCCATCACCTTGGCCCGACCTTCTCCTAGACCCTTCACCAAAGTCACTCGCTTCTTGGCATCCAGTAGACCCTTGAACTCCACAGGCAATACATCTCGATCAAAGTCAAAACCATGTCCAGCAAATTCAGACAGTGCCAAGTCTACCGCATTTGCAAATTTGGCCGGATGGGCGGTCGCCAATGTGATTGTCACTGAATCCGTCAAGGAGGGCAACGCTAGCGAGGCATGGATCCCGACGGCTGTGTGTGGATCCACAATCTCCTTCGTACTCGACGTCTTGTATATCTGCTTGATGGTGGAGATAGTCTCAGAGTCGGAGACACGTCTCGAGGTGAATAGATTCTTCGATGCCTTCAAAGAAGCTGCCGAGACAGACATCTGTCCCGAGGACTTGAGTGAAGACATCCACGAATCCAGTATCCTACTGGCCTCCGTAGGGTCTTCAGACTCTGTCTCATTCTGCAGAGCAAGGTACCACAATAATCGTTCAAAGTTGGACGAGATGAGAATGTCCATTGCAGGGCTCAATGTCTCTTTCGCTCCGTCCTCATGTGCCTTGGCTCCATCTGCTTGAATGCCTCCTTGTGCTTCGCTCGTGGACAAAGGTCTCTTTGAATAGGTTCCAGAATTAAAGAATCGATCGAGGATATCGTTCTCGTTTGTCGCTACGCAGAGTGTCTCGATCGGCAGGCCCATCCTCGAGGCATAGTACCCAGCTAGTATATCTCCAAAGTTGCCTGTCGGCACGGAATAGCGGACCTTAATTTGAGTTGAATTCTTTTTCGTTTGCCGCAGAATTGCAAAGTAAGAATGAAAGTAATATGTAATTTGTGCCAGGATACGTGCCCAATTGATCGAGTTGACTGCCCCAAGAGAAAATTTGGTGCTGAAGTCTGGATCATTAAATAGGCTTTTGACGATATCCTGGCAATCATCAAAGGTACCCTCTACTGATACACAGTGCACATTTTCGTCCGGTACACTGGTCATCTGTGCTTCCTGAATTGGGGACACTCGACCTGTAGGGAACAAGATAAATACATCAATGTCTTTCTTGCCACGCAAGCCGTATATTGCAGCGGATCCGGTATCACCTGAGGTTGCCCCGATGACTGTGAGATGGTGTCGCTTCTCACTCGTGGAGAGCTTGGCATTCTTCCTTGAAAGGAAAAATTCAAAGAGATTCCCCAGGAATTGCAAAGCGACATCCTTGAATGCGAACGTTGGTCCGTGGAAGAGCTCCAGAAGGTATTGTGAGTCATCTTCGAGCCCAAGACTCTTTACTGGTGTTCTTTCATCGACTCGAAAGGTACTGTAACTTCGTTTCACGAGATCCGATAGTTCACTCTTCGAGATTTCGGACTGAGGTATATATAAGGACATAATCTCGACTGCCAACTGCTCGAAGGACAATGCAGACCATGATTCAAGGAAGTTTTTTGGGTGTGTGGGAATTGTCGAAGGTATGTATAGTCCACCATCACTAGCCAATCCTTTAAGAACAACCTGCTCGAACGACAAATTGGTGTCTGCCCCGCGAGTTGAGAGATACGACAGAGGAGGCATCCTGCCTGTGTTGCTAAGAGCCAGTGCGAAATCAATATCTCATATCTTGTTGGAACCAAAGTGGTTTTGTCAAGTCCACATCTTGGTCTTCGGCATCTTATTCCTCGTATCACAACATTTTGTGCCGACTCAACTTTTACTCACTTTCCTCCTTTAGTGTACGCAGCTCTGCCAATATTCCAGCGAAATTCTTCTGCATTTGCATCCTTGATCGAACTCGATAGAAGAGCAGATATTGTTCACGAGCGAAGAGTGATGCATAAGGAACTAATAGTCATCTCGAATATGCAGACGACTGTGAGTATCCAGTACAAAAGATCGTCTGCTCGTAGGGATGATTATTAGCCTCCGAGCATCGCTGAAAGCAACCCGCTTCATTAAAACCTCAGCAGTAGCACGATTTGGAGATGATGTTCAAGGTAATTTGCGGATGAACCTGTGTTTCTGGACCTTGCCGGGTCTTTCAAAGGACTCACAGGGCATGATTCCAATATTGGCTGATCCAATGTCGAGTCATAAGGACAATCCCTCTGGGAACATCCAACACTTCAAGAATACGGAAAGTCTAGGTAAGTCATCGAACAGGAGGATTGTCTTGTGATGTTATAAACTGTGATTGATCGTACTATCTATTCGAACCAAATGATGCATTTTCACTACCAAGATCGCTGAAGAGACAAAACTCCTCGAAAGCGAAATTATCGAAGCTAATATGAGATAGCACACGACTACGAGGACCGCCCAAGTCATTGTTTGTGACGTACAAGGAGTTCCCTTGTTTTTCAATCCTTACATTGAGGTTATTTCTGAATATAGCATACTGAAACTATATCTCTATATACTGAGACGAAGCCAGAGTTCTAGTATCATAGCGCACAATAGAATATTCTTAAAGAGATGACCTGGTCTGCAGAATTACACATTAAGCGTTGTGAGAGTTGAAGTTCTTGTGCCTGCAACTAAAGTATGGAGGCGGTCTGAGCCTCTTTCGCTCTCCTCAATCTTGGAACCACCTGGCACTCTTTCCTCCCGCTTCCAACACTCTGCCGAGAGACACAAAGGGACGAACCCCCGTACGGTACACACGTACACAGACACTCACAAAGTGCGTCATGGACGGTTGAATAAACTCTGTCTCCCTCCAGCGTCACACTCTGTTCAGCACTTTCCATCGCGCATCATCACTCTCAGGTTTGGAATAATTGGCAATCTGCCTAAGGTCTGAGCAACAAGCGCGACCAAGGAATCGGTCGCTCTTTACACATCTGTCAACGCGTGCATACAGTCACGAAGCATGGGTAAACCGGAGGAGGGCGAGATTGTCCTCGAGGACAATCAAAAGGTATGCCGCTATCATACGCTTTGTGTGTCTCAATTGATCATACAAGTCTATAATCATGGGGATCATCTCTCAGCTGCGTCCGGGTATGGACATGTCACGAATCACATTACCCACTTTTGTGCTCGAACCAAAATCCATGCTTGAAAGAATAACAAAGTGAGTGGAACGCTCTTTGTTGAAAGGTATAACAAGCTAAGTTCTGTAGCTTCATGTCACATCCCGAATTCATGCTACCTATTCCCACCATAGCCGATCCTGTTGTTCGATTCGTGGAAGTCCTTCGATTCTATATGGCAGGTTGGCACGTTCGGCCTGCTGGAGTGCGCAAGCCGCTAAATCCAATACTTGGCGAGTTCTTCACTGGGTATTGGACATTCAAGGACAATACGAAAGCATTATACATCGCTGAGCAAGTATCACATCACGTACGAAATAACCTTCACGTCGTTCTCAGTATCTGTACTAACAAATCCAGCCACCGATCTCGGCATACTTTTATCTCAGCCCGGAGAACAACATTCGCATAGATGGAGTGGTCAAGCCAAGATCGAAGTTCTTGGGGAATAGTGCCGGCAGTATAATGGAAGGTCAAGCCCTGCTGACATTGACAAATCTGAATGAGACGTATTCGCTCACACAACCCAATATGTATGCTAGGTAAGTCTCGTCTCCTGACATGTCTGATGGCGTCTGACGTACATTAACAGAGGTATCTTGTTCGGAACGATGCGCATGGAATTAGGAGATCATTCGACAGTGCGCTGTGAAAAGAATGATCTCGTGGCGGATATTGAATTCAAGACGAAAGGATTCATCGGCGGCAAGTACGACGCCATATACGGAATCATTCGACATGAGTCGACAGGCGAGAAGCTTTACGAGATTGAAGGAAAGTGGAATGAGAAAATGACCATCAAGAATATGAAGACAAAGAAGACGGAGACGTTCTTTGATGCGACCGGAGCCAAGGAGACCCTGATTTCAACCAAGGACATCAGCTCAATGACCGAGCGGGAGTCGAGAAAGTTATGGCGCGAGACGACAGAAGCGATCAAAGCTCGTGATCAAACAACGGCGACTAATGCCAAATCCGTGATCGAAGACGGTCAGAGAGAAGAGGCAAAAGTGAGAGCCGAAAAGGGTGAGACATGGACACCCAGATTCTTCGATCAAACAGGTCCGGAAGAGTACAGCTTCAAAGTCCCAAAGGGCATGAGTGGAAAAGCGCTCACGGACCATATGGAGGAAATGACTGGTGGCATAACGAGTTCACGAACGCCTACGACAAAGACTTCGAGCACTGTCACGGCGTCCGCACCTTCTGCGGTGCCTGGCCCCAGCGCAACAGCTCCGACGAGGACAACCCAGAGCGCGAGCGCCGATGCGAGGCAACAAGAGTACCAGGCAAAGCCCGCGGCACCTGCACCGAGTTCATTGCCAAACCCTCATACGAATGTCCGTGAGGAGAGACCAAGATTGGTCCCGGTCGATTCGGAGAATCAACCGTTCCATGACGCCCAAGAAGATTTCGATAGGTTGTCGCTCCATTGAGCGAGGATAATCACGACTTGCTCAACGGGATTCCATTATTGTAGGAGCGCCACTCAGATGTGCACACATTACTTTCTTGCTTAGACATTACATATGGAAATAAGCACGAGATGAAATCTTGAATGATCAATGTAATAGTTATTGAAAATGACGCCCATGCAAAGTAAAATGATACGACCTATAAATGCCAAAAAGTCTCGCGTCGCCTTTGCTGCCAAGATGAATACTGATTATCAGAGTATATTTATATGCTCAACATTCTACCTGGTTCCGCTTTGAATTGTCGCGACTGAGATTCATTCTTGATGTTGACTTTTGGTACTGTCCCAGAAACATCCTCGACGTACTTTTTCTTCTTCTTGTTCTTTTTTTCTCGTTGTCCATTCGACTGATTCTGGTACGGGGAATCACGAGACTTTCCATGTCTCGATGTGGTATCTTGACGATGCAAACTCTTGGCTTTTTTCCTGGTCGGTTGACGAACAGAGGGGTTTCTCTCGAGATACTTCAAATGATTACGCACCTTTTTGTTTCGCTTGGTTCTCGTCTTGTTGAATGATTGATCCGCCGCTTTAATCTTTTCGTCAATTTCTTCGTCAGAGTAATGAATCACAAATGCATTATACAGTAGTGCCCCGAAAAGTGCGTCTTTGGCGGCGTAGAGGAGGTCTCTTTTCCGTACGGGATATGTCGTCCACTTTTTCAAGCCGCGACCGTTGCCGTGAGAAAAGATGTGTGGGTCGGTGTACGGTCCAGAAATCGGTTCAATTTCAGAGAATTGAGAGACAAACATTTCACTGAACAGTGGCTTGAGTCCATGCTGAAAACTCTTTGTGGCATCGTCGGTAATGACAATAATACCTTGCCTCGTCTCCTCCGCAAACGTACGCGAAATCTCCCGTGTAGCGGCGTTGAATTGCAGATCGTTCGAGAGTACAGTCAGCTCAAAGATGCGCGCGGAATCGACAAGCATGATTGATCCCAACTTGATTGCGTCGTGAAAGGCCGCCACACCGACTTTGAGATAGGAGTCTGATCCTATGACTGCAGACAGGACATCGGCACACTGAGCTCGGTAGGATGGCATCGCATCTTCAGGCATCACGAATACGAGAATCTTTGATGTAAGTAGACAACACAACTGTACCATGCGACCTTCTCCTTCCGTGTCGAACCCAAGTGGACACGACGGAGGGAGACTCTGAACCCACTCTGTCAGTGATGAGAGGGCAGAAGTGTACAAGACTGTGTATTCATCGTGAATTGCGATCGACTCGTCCCCCTGTATTGCTCGAAGCTTGAAGCTATGCGAAAATTCAAAGATTTCTGGCTTCGACTTGTCCATGGCAGCTCGTGGAGCCCGCGGCGTAGACACACCAGGATCTCTTGGTTGACGTTGACGTCCTTTTTTCTGTGATGGTGATGCATCAGTATACGGTGGCGTACTTTCAACGTCCTCTCCAGTGGCGACGAAGTCCGTCTCTGTCGTGCTAGTTGACCGTCTCCTTTTCCTCGATTCATTGTTTGTCACATGTTCCGATGGACCATCAGAGTCAAGGTCGATTACAGTGATATTTGTCTCATTAGCATCTGACTCCTTTGCAGAAATATTCGAATCGTCAGATTTTCTACCAGGCGGATCCTTGTTGCCATCGTCCTCAGCAAACTCTGGCGCCTTGCACACATCGTTGACAGAAGTAAACGTAGGTTTGCAATATCTTTGACGTAATTGTTCAATCCTGGACGAGGCCAAGTCAGAACTGTGGTCTGTCGTGAGATCGATAATTTCCATTAATGCGCAGCCTGTCAGAACGTCGTCCAGCAAGCGTCCTCCAACAGATAGAATCCGTTGGAAAACCCCTGGGACTGACTAATGCTACTTATGAACGAATTTAGCCCAAAACTAAGCACGTAGAGTCGCAACGTATATGGGCAGACTGTAAAGTAGCCGTAGACGATTTGAGATCTGACCACTCCGGATGTGTGTGGGGTCAAATTCCTGGATTAATTCGCAGACAAACTGTAAATCTCAAGAAAACACTTGTCCATCTGCTCATAGATTGATAACTCTGATGAAATGGATGATAGCGTATTCGCTCACTAGATTGCTTGCCAATGCTAAAACTATAACATAATGCCGCCATATGTTTCTCTCAATCGTGAAAATGTAAGGGACAACCTGTCGTTCCCGCCTTTTGCGACTTCCACGCCCGAATGCAAGACACATGATACACACACCAGCACTCTAGCCTAGCAATCTTCTGCCCAGTCTCATACTCCTCGAAACAAATCGGACACTCGTCACCTCTCATCTTGTCTTGCTCATTCATCACAAACGAGACATACCTCAATGGTGTCGTTTCCTCTCGATCACGGTGCGTGCGCGCAATCTGCTCATTAGGCCTTGGCACGAATGCAGGCGCAGATGAGGATGATGGGTACTGAGCAAGAGTGCTCCTTCGGGGTCGGAAAGGGCGCTCGGCTGTAGTAGACACATTCGCTATAGGCTGAAGGGGTTGTCTGTTTGTGTGTCCGGTATGCAGCGAGGACTGTGACCCACTTGTCTGTGGTGGTTCTGAGGACCGTGTATATGAGGGAGGAGGCGATGCAAAGACAGTAGGCGCCGTTGTCGAGTCTCGTATCAGCTGAGCGGCGACCCGTGGATCGAGACGCTGCATGTCGAGACCCAGCATACGCCGACATCTGTCCTGCTCCAGCCTCGAGAAGCATCCATCACAAGTCCTGACTTCCTCGGTCGAATCTGCTGGATCCTCTTCGAGTAGAAAGGATAAAGGCGTGAGAATTCCAGGGCTAATGTAGTCTGGCTGCCGCACAATCATTGAATATGGCAGAGTATACCAATTTGCACAGCAGTTGCGGCATATCACTCGCCCACACTTGCGACAGTGATGCTTTCGGTAGAGATAACCGAAACTTCTAGAACATAACGGACATTGCAAGACGCACTCATCCGGTTCCCATTGTGGTAGTGGTGTCTGAGTAGCGCTAGATGACAAGGACATGTCGATCGTGCACGCCACCGACGTTACTCGCAGATGCGCTCCTGCTTGTGACCGATGGACAGGCTCTCACCTAATATGCTCGATGTAATTCTAACTTGTCAACGATAGTAAAACTAGAGATTGTACACGACGACTAGAAAGATGATAGAAGTAGGACAAAACAGAAGTTTCATAGACGAAACAGAACAGGATCATCCGTCTGGGGGGCAGGAATCGGCTCCTCTTTGACCACACTTCATATCCAGCCGCAATCCTCAAATCTAATCCGGCTCCTCTCGTCTACTTTTGCAGCGGCTGTCAATAGCAACTATACAGCTGTCTATACGCGTACGGTATATATCATATGCACATCTACATTTAAGCAGGGACATGTATTGCTTTGTACACGTAGTCATACTATGAAGGCTAGTGGTAGTATATCGTGCTAATCGTGGCTTGCGAGGGGACCAAAGCATACAATACTTATTGACCACGTTTATGCGGACAATTACAATTGCATCATCACAATCATAATTGATCCGGGCCGTTATATATATTGCATGACTCAATCAGAGGTCCATCCCTGTAATTGCTTCAACTCCTTTTCCACCTTCTTCTTCCTCTTCTCCTCCATATTGTTCCACGACGCCTCACTCGGCCGATCGGACGGTAACAGAATCTTGTCAAAGTAGCTCTTTGTGGGCGTCACCTTGGTCTCCCTCGGCGTCATCCTTTCCCTTGACGTCTCGGCGGCCACGGCGTGCTCTTTGATTGCTGGTGACGTAGTAGTGATAGTGGTAGTAGTACTCGGCGTACTTTGATTAGAGTTTTGTTTATGTGAGTTATTGGCCGTGGCCGACGCACACTTGAGCACGACGATGGACGATTTCTTCTTGTGATGTGATCTCTTAGGAGTCGCCGTCGGCGTCTTTTTCAGACTGGTGGGAGTGCCTTTACCGGATCTCGTCAACTCGACGTCCTTGGGCTCCGTCTTTATCTTTCTCTTCTTGACCGTTGCAGGCCGAACAGACTCCGTCTTTACAGGCGGAGATGGTGCCGTCACCGCGACCACCGTCTGATCCTCCTCCTCCTCCTCTTCTGGTATGGAAGGATCGAGTAATGACATGGTAAATTCCGTATTCATGACAATCAACTCGATCGACACCTCCCACGACTTTTGTCCCGCACAAGCCACGAGATGCAGTAATCCTTCCGGCTTCGACAATCTATAGGAATCAAAGTCCCCTGCCGCCACAGGCACATAACTCCGAGACCAGTCAGTACGTACGAAAAAAAAACGATCTACGAGAATGCCTCCCCAACTTTTGTAAAAGGTGGTGAGAGACAACCGGGAAAAAGGGCACCTACTCTCGTTCATGCCACGTCAACACGGCCTCATTTGCCAATTTGTCCGTCGTGAATATACCACATACGGAAATGTCTGAACTAATCTGATCTCCTTTTGCATCACACTCCACCGCAATCTCAGACATCAAGAAACAGACTGGCATGTTGTAAGAGAGACACTCCCCCCAACACACACACACACAATCTGGATGTTCCTCTCTCTCTCTCTCTCTCCTTTCTGGTGTAATTACGCCTTTTCGTGACGCTTGACGAGCAACTTACCAAACCGTCAGCGTCGGCACTTTGTCTGTGTAGCTACAAGTTAGTCCGGCCAAAATCGGAATACCTGTGTGCGCGCGGACTTGTATCCCAATTTTTTGATCGACAGCTGCAGGCAGATGGTGGACGTGGCTTCTACACTATTGCCGGCAAAACTTTAACCCGCCAAAACGTGCAAAAAATCCCCCATTCATTCATGCATGCAGATCAGAACGTAATTGGTATTGTTATCAAGTTTTTACCCTGAAATCAAAACAATTCAATATAATGCCTTCATACATGTCACGGCAAAAAAGAGTAATTGAAGAATGAATTGGAATCAGACGGGGTCGTAACAGCGAGGACAGATGTGATATTGATGGGAATTCGAAATATCATAGCTGCCGTCTTGGCGACTCTGATTTACGAAAAAATCTATGTAATCCGCTAATTTATTTCCATACTGCATCGTTTTCGTAATCAAGTATCCGTTCCAAGGCAGATTTTGTAATGATTTAATGAATCAAAATAGACTGATGGTATCAGTGTCAGCAAGTATCATGTATTACATCATTTTATGACCGCCGTGCGCAAAAATTTCTGAAAGAGATGAAATACATCATTTTCTCAGGCAACGATTTCATGCCAAAGAAAAGCTCGCTCGCGTGCGTTTATAGAGCTCAAACGCAATATCATTTCTCTCCTCCCTCACCCGATCAGCCATGGACGAATTCTCATCCGCACGCCTCAAGAGGTACTTCATCGATTCTCCCACCGTACCCCACGGCAAGTAACTATAAACTCGCAAATTTCCCCCTTGACGCATCATTTCCGTCCGAGGTATCGCATCGAGCTTGCGCAGGAGAGAGTGTGTCACTGGTGCGCCCATGCCGTATAATTGACTGAATGCCACCGGACCGGCCGGCGGAAACAGGCTCAGGGCCACATCGAGACTTTCCGGGTTATGAGTCGCGATGATTGTCTCTGCGCCCTTGACCGGCAAAACCATACCTATGGCCGTATTGTACGCATCGTCCGTATCTTGCTTGGTATCGTGAATCAAGTGACGCGGATCGCTCGCTATATAAGCTCCCCTCACAAGCTTCACCCCGATGATCCAGCCTTCCTTCTGTGCCATCTGAAGTTCCTCAGCCAAGCGACTCACTGTATGTTTCAAGTAGCACTGATAGGTGCCGTACGCCATGGCTTCTTTGTGATTATATCTCCGAAAAGTCGACATGGTGAGGTCTTCGATAGTGCCCTGGTATCGATCCTGTTCAGCATCAATCAGAACTTTGACTTTTTGCTGTACGGCGTGATCCATAATCTCCGTGAGACGTCTCCTGAGGTTCTCAATCTGTGTTGCATCCTTCTCATTCAGATTTATTAGAGCATCTTTGCCGCCGGTTCTCAGGGCTTCTGTATGTGCCTTCATGGAACTCGGGTTCGCCATGGCTGTAAGCTTTATGGCGACATAGTTGTTTGGCAAGCTGGCTGCCACATCAATGGACGCCATTGTGTCGAGCTTTACTCTCTCGAAAGCGTCTTCATCAGATCCATCTTCTTCCTTGGCATAGTTCAGGATAGTGCCCATCTTGTCCTGTCTGAGCTGTTTCATTGTCTCCTGTACCTCCGCACACGTCTCCCCGCCACAGAACTGTGTGAAGAAAGTTCTCCGTGCGATGATTTCGTATATGATGGGCACTCGTGAGGTGTTGCAGACCTTGATACTGAACTTTCCCATGCTCACGAGACCAGGAGAAGAGCTAAAGGAGTAGACGAACAAGGAGGAGAGAAGTGCAGGGGTCGATCTTGTCTGATAGTACTCTTGGGAATCGCTGAGTGCCTTTTCATCCTCGAGAGCTATTCTCCTGGAGAGTGTGACGCCAGAGCCAATACAGACGAGTGCTGTCGTGGCGACTGTGTACTTTATGCCCCTTGTGATCAGATTCGACCTGACAAACATGTGTAGATTGAGACACTGCGGACTCAATCGGATTGTGCCCTTCCTGGTTAAGATTGAATCTGTAGTGTACCTTGTGGTGAATAGACGAATCTGTGAATGTATGTTGAAAGAATGGTAGGAGTAAGACATTGGAGAAGAAGCATCAATATTATACGGAGGTGGACCCCACAATCTGGGACTTTTTGGCTCCTGATAACGGAACTCCTCGCCCAAAGAGGAAACTCCAGATCTGGAAGGTCGTCGAGAAGAGCGCAATCCGATAAATCTGTCCGCCCATCGCCTGTCGAATGAATACCGAAACCTTCATACTAATCCCAAGATGTTGCGCGACACTATCCTCATGAGTGTAATATATCGATGGGAGCGCTGGCGAACCGATTTTGTTGACGGTTTTTCTGTTTTTGCGTCTTCAGCCACTGGCTCCACAATCGTATTCCATCGTATCTCCCATGAAATTTATGTCTCGTCTTGACCAATTTCTGACCTATAGATGACGTTCCCCATCACAAGACACTTGAGAGCTTGAGCGACAGGTGAGGCACAAGGTCATGCCTCGAAACGAAATCATATCGCCGGAAGGCTTGAGGACCGATGGCAGGCGGTGGAACGAGACACGACACTTTAAAGCTCGAATGAGTCTCCCTACCTGTGTATCATCATGCGATGGCTCTTCCTTGGTCTGCATGGGTCTGACAAATGTCATGTGTACAGTTTCGGGTCCGAAAGAACCGAGTGCAAACATGAGGAGTCAAGTGGAACACGAGAGAGCGTTTCTCAACATCACCTTCACCTTGTCTGCCTTTTCTGGGACGGAACGCAAAAAGACGGGCAGGATGGACAAGAGAATGCAGGAAATCCGTCTGGCGATCGAGAATACCTTCAACGAGATTGTCCTGCTCAAGCTGCATCCCCGCAGTCAAATAGACATCACCATCACCGTCTTGCAACAGGACGGCGGCGTCGTCGCCGCGGCCATCAACGCAGTCACCCTCGCTCTCATCGATGCCGGAATCCCTATGTACACCTTCATCTCCGCCATCACGGCCGGCACAATCACCGACGGCAACACGCCCATTCCCATCCTAGACACCACGAATCTCGAAGAGACTGATATTTCCTGGCTCACAATCGCCACTGAAGGGTCCGGAGGCGGGGACAAGATCAATTACCTGCAATGTGAGAATAAAATGCACCTGACCGCCTTTGAGTCGACACTCACATTGGCCGTCGACGGCGCGAGAAAGGTCCGGGAACTCTTGGACGAGACTTGTAGACAGGCCGGACGCGAACACAAGGCGAGAACGAGGGCATCATAGAATTTTCACAGTGATTCCTATGTACTACCTTTACGCCCGAGCCGCGCTCCAAAATATATCGGCGTACAATTTTCGTCCTCTGATGGTATCAATGGATACGAGTATTGCTTACTCATGCACGATACATGATCGACTGTCAAGTTGTGCCGACTGGATCACACAAAACCTCAATTCACGGTCGCACTTCAAGGTCAAGTCAGCTGCACTACTCTTCATTTTGAGGATAATCAATTTGTATATATTGGTCATGTAACATTCCTCATCACAGTGGTAATTCGAGCCATCGAGATGTTGGCATGAGCATCATGAAATGTATTCACTTTTGAGGACAAGATTATACATGAAAAATAATTGCGAGATATCTCTTATTATGTAGTTGATACAAGATGAACAGAGCCTCACGATATATCATGATTCGCCCATCGCCGACGCCCACATCGATAAATTCTCAAATTATGTACGCTTTTCTTTTTTCGTGACTCCCCCTCCCGACATCCATGGCAAAGCTCGTGCTTTCCGCTTAGTACTTGCCGTTTCAGTGGTAGGCTTGCAAACTGTGGTATCTGATGAATGTGCTGCCAGAAAGATACGTTTGCTCGATTCAACACTTCCTTTTTTCTCATCTACCGTCAGTGGTCGCCCGTGACGGTTCTGAGCTTTCAGTAAGGTGGCAAGATATGCATCTCTATTTTGATGTTTTACATCCTTTGCTGCTCGTGCCGCCAATTTACTAATCTCAGCCTCAATTTTGGAGCCACCCACCACTTCATTATTCTTGTGAGAGTACGATACCCCAGCATTGGCGAGAATTTGAGAAATGACGTCTTCGTTGGATGGTCCACTCGATTCTTCCGGACCACTCGGAAATTCCTCCTTGACTAGAGAATTTATGCCGAATTCATCCTTGGTGTCCGCATTCTGTATGTCTTCTTGTGTAGCACTGATGTCAATGTTCGCCGTCCGGATATTGTCAAAGTGACTCTCTGCTTCTTCTGTATCGTCAAAAATCGCTTTTAGAACATGATTCTCGCCGTGGAACGTCAATAAATTCTCCACTCCGAATAGTTCGCCGCGTTGACCTGCATCCCCTTGAACACCTCTGAAATAGCGTCTTTCCTCTGATGCATCGTAGCCGATATTGGCCTGTTGTTGTTTGTAGACTTGACGAGCATAGACCACCTCTTCGACAGTGCCAGTAGAGATCAGTCGGTAGACCTCGACATCACGGCTTTGTCCGATACGATACGCTCGATCTTGTGCTTGCAAGTCATGCGCAGGGTTCCAATTTGGGTCGAATATGACAACCTTGTTGGCAGACACAATGTTTAAACCGACCCCACCAGCTCGAGTCGAGATGAGAAATACAAACTGTTCACTGCTAGTGTTGAAATTGTGTACTGCATTCGCCCGAGCTTCTAAAGACATACTGCCATGCAAGTATTCGTACAGATAATGTTCTTGCATCATTAGGTCGTTCAACATGTCGAGAAGTTTGACACTACTCGAGAAGATGAGCACCTTTGAGCCCTCGCGCTTCCAATGAACAAGCAATTTCTGCAGGATTTTCCATTTGCCACAAAGCTCAGCGTCACAACCATTTTGCATGGGCGGCCGGAGTACGAGTGCTCTCCAATCGCTCGGCAACGCCTCCTCGAGTAGTTCTTGAGCTCTAGCACGCTTCCAAGCAGCATCTTCCGCCCTTGGCAGACAGAGCGCCATATGATTCGACAGATTACGCAAATAGTGCAGATACGGAAACAACATTTCTGCAAAAGTCTTGCCACTTGGACTTTCTGCATAGCAACAAAGCTGTCGAATTTGGCGTGAACCGCAAGGACATAATTTTTTGGCGTCTCTTAAGAAGCAGACATCATCCTGCATCATGAGATTGTCATATGCGGTAATTTGTAATGGTGTTAAGGGACAAAAAACGACTTTATCCGTCTTCTTTGGCAGCTGGTGTGCAATGAGTGCTTTCGTGCGCCGCAGTAGTACCCGGGGCAATAGATTTCTGCTCAGCTCAATAGCTTTATTCCTTGCAAGATTTAATTCATAGTTTGTCGCAGTATGTTTCTGACCATTCTTGAGAATCATCGACACGCTATGATGCCAGCTCGTAGATGATCCGAATGCACCCGGATTTGTCCAGTTGAGTAGAGTATATAGTTCATCATAGTTGTTCTGTATAGCTGTTCCAGTAAGTCCAATTCTACAATCACTGTTCAACAGATTCGCAGATTGGGTGATTTGTGACTTCTTCTCCTTGATTATGTGACATTCGTCCGCAATGACGACACTCCACCGAATTTGATTCAGTTGCTGTTCGTTCGTCTTGTAAGTATTGTAGGTCGTGATGAGGACCTCCGCTCGGCCACTACTTATCGTTTTTAGAGCACTTTCCTTGTCTGGTCCATGGAACTTGACAATGTGCGTCCAGCTCCACGTCTCGAGTTCCTTGAGCCAATTGTCGATCAGAGTGCCTGGACATAAGATCATGACGACAGGATATTCTTCGCCCATTGCTCGTTTCTCGCGCATACGTTTCCAGTCCTTCTCAGTGCCGTCCTTACCAAAGACTGCATTGAGAAAGCCAATCACCTGTACAGTCTTGCCTAGCCCCATATCATCACCAAGAATGCCTCCAGTTCGTGTTGTGTACAAGTCGTACAAGAACAATATCCCGTCAATCTGATATGGTCTGAGCCACTGTGCCGTACACCCGGGCAGCACGGTCTTGTCGTCCTAAAGGATCAGAAGAAGAGAAGATTAACTGGTCGTGAGCCTACCTTGAGCCCGAGCAAAATATCTCGCTTTGGATTGATAGGCTTGCCATGGAAAAATGGCTTTTGTGTGTCCTTGGAACCCCTGTCACTTATAGACTCATCTTCACTAGCACCGATCTTGCTTGTAGCAACGCTCAAGCTTGCTTGCCTGTCACTGATGAGGATATCACTATCTGAGCTCGGGCTGTCTTCTTTCGAGTACACTTGATAGTTCAACTGATCACTAGTACTTGTGTCTTTCCTCTCCGCAAGCGGTGTGGCATTGAGCTCATTAGGATCTGATTTTGTCTCGAATCCATGCGCCTGGACAGTGGGACCATTCCGCTTCGCGATCACCTTGGCACACGATTCAATGTGATTTGATATAAGTTGCTTTGCAGCCTTTGGTGCTCGTGAAACGCCAAGGTCTTCATCCTCCGTATCTGATGAGTGAGCACGCGGCTCAATGAGAGTCGATCGAGCGCGCGCTATCTTTAGCGGTGCTGACAAGTCCTCATCTTCCGTCTCCGAGCTACTCATATACGAACATCATCTGGTACTATCACTTTCCTATCGAACTCCCTGACGCTCCACGCTTCAAAGTTACAAAATGCTTCATCACTCCACAAATCCAGGCCGCCTACGTTGCACGGTGTCTTGTCAGGCTCAGGCATGTATCAAATAAGGATGTGGTCATAGAACAAGTGAATGCTTAGTGGCGAGTATTCAATGCGAGGGTGCTACTGATTGCATTACTCGGTCAATAGTGGGCTAAAATTGAAGTTTCGTCCTTTTTGTTATCATCGTAGTCAAGATATTGTTGATCAAATCACTGATCAGCAACACGTAATAAAATCACTCTCTAATGTACAACGTATACGACTAGTTGGTCTCCCACTCATACCAGACCATAAAATAACAATAACGACATTTGTCACTACAACTTCTGACCTCTATTTAACCATAGGTGACTTATTTACTTTGATCTGCATGTACGAGCAGTATGATCTTGACTATTTATTAGATCCATGACGTTTGCAACACAAAGACACGAAGAATTATTGACGTAAAACTGTATTCACATTACATTACTTAGATGCCGCTATGCACTATCATGATCATCACAAGTCACCTCATAGGACGCAACCTGATACTCAGAACACTGAAGGCATCTTGAGCAGTACTCCACCATCAGTCATGACAACGCTACCTGCAATAGATTAGCTTCATGTCTTCTCAACATATTTGTCAAGATGTCTGAAAGTACTAACCATTCATGTAGGTATTGGCTTTGCTAGCCATGTACACCGCCGTGGCAGCCATCTCTGGTGTAGTACCGGCACGACCGGCTGGAATTTCCATTCCGAATTGATCTTTTCCAAGATTACTCTGATTCTTGTCGTTAGAGTCACCGGCTGTCATTTCCGATGGATAAAGCCCCGGTGCCAACACGTTGGATCTTATTTTGGAGTCTGCTAGCAATGTTGCAAGCATTTTCGAAAGATGCGTCGAACCAGCCTTGGAAGCAGAATATATACAATTATTCATGGGCACTATCATGTCAACATCCTCGAAATTGAAACGAAGGCAAGCGTACTTTTTCCGAATGATGCATTACTGGTGACATTGATAATCTGTGCGGAATAACCATTGTTCTCTTGCGTTGACTTGTGCAAAAGTGGCAAGAAACCAACAGCAGTATAGTAGTATCCAAGAATATTGGTGGTGAGGATTTGAGAAGTCGTCTCAAATTCCTGTTCCCAGAGAGCCTTGTAGACGGAATCGAAGTTCTTGGTGTCCATGTTCTCATCGAGCATATCTCCGGCGACACCAGCGTTATTGACGAGTAAATCGATATATGATTCCTTCTCGCCCAACGACTTGACGAGAGACAGTATAGCTTCCTTGTCTGTGGTGTCCCCCACGAGAGCAATCATCTTGCCCACGCCTTCGTGCTCCTTGGCAGCCTTCTCGAGCACTTCTTGACGACGTCCGACAATGTACACCTTTGCTCCATTTGCACTGAGACCTTGAGCAATCATCAGACCTATTCCCGTACCTGTTCGAATCAGCACGGTGAAGACGAAAAAAACAGCCTATCTTGCATACCACCACCAGTCACTACGGCAACCATGCCGGACAAGTCGAACAGGTCATTTCGTCCGAGCTGTGACGTAGCGTATTTTCCGGTACCTTCGTGAATAGGCATTTATCGTGAGAGGATATATGGTGCCTAGGGTAGTAAATGTGCTGATAAGAACAGCAGCAGCATCATCTACTACGGTAGGTAGGGACACTTGGAGAACAATGATGTAGTTGGTGTCCGCTAACGCGCCACACAGATCTGACACGTTCACGGGCCGGCGAATTCCCCACAACCTTGAAAGTGATGAGAAAGGATGTCTACCTACTCATACAGTACGAGTTGATGGAGGGTGCTTCGGCATAGATACAATCAATGAGTAGGAGATCAATCGATTGACACGTTGAGCATTGGTTCCATCGCACAAATTGTACAAGTAATGATTAGCATATCTAAAGGACGATAACAATTACTCTCTAGCTATTTTAAGTGGGTCTAGATGAAGGGCACTAATGTAGCAAGAACGAGATTGCGTGCGATGATCGACACGTAGGGAACAAAGGCATTCGTTGTGCAAGTTCATAAGTGACGAGATGACCTGTTGAAGTTGATTAGAACAGCAGATCTGTGTTGCTGGATTGTGCCGGCTTCGTCGAATTGCCACTGCCCGAAAAGTCGCCAAAGTCGTCGTCGTCGTTGTTGGAGGTCAGAGGTGCTTTTGGTGCTCCCCAGATCCCAGCTGACGCTGTCTTTTTGTTCATCTCAGCGAGAGATTCGCCCTTTGGCTTCTCTGGCTTCTTGAATCCACCAAGCAGATCACCGAAAGCATCAAAAGACTTGGGTTGGGCCACTGGGACAACAGGAGCCACTGCCTGTAAGGTATTGCCCTTGGTCTGGGTCTGGAACATGCCGCTAGCGTAGTAATTTGGCCCGCTCTGTGTCTTTGATTGATTTATGCTAGAAGTGGACTGTGGAGGTGGAGATGTGAGAGATGAGAAGGCTGTGAATTGAGGTGCTGGAGAGGATTGGAATGCTGAGGGGGCTGCAACAGGCGAGAACTCTGAAAACCCAGAGCCTTGGGGCTTTTGAGGAGAAGCTGGACCCATCACACTCATGAGAGAAGCCGCCTTCAGAGGTTGTGGAGCGGCTACAGCAGTCGAAGCACTCTGAAAATCATCGAATTCGTCATCGTCGTCGGGTTGTGTTATGATTGTGGATGGTGCGTGTGCAGCTTTAGAGACTGGTGCTTGAATGGGTTCGTCGTCAAATGAGAATAAATCAACTTCCTTAGCCTTTGCTTTTGGTGGCTCGGCTTTGTTTGGGATCGGTTTTGGCATCATCGTCTTTGCACTTGTGGAGGTATACTTTGTAGTACTCGAACTAGAAGGTCCAGCATCGTATTCATCATATTCGTCGAAACGTTCAGCAGGTGCCTGAACTGAACCGAGTGCACCTTCCGAGAAGCCTGCAGCAGCACGCTGCTGCTTCGATTTTTCTCTTCTCGCTGTCTGTGCAGCGGAAGATGATTCTCCAAAAGCAGGCGAAGCACTTGTTGAAGTGCCGCCTCCATCGCCATAGATTCGGCCTGAGGTCGAAGTTGAGGTAAACCCACCTCCATCGCCATAGACGGCTCCGGCAGAGCCCGAACCATAGTCATCACTCGAGAATCCTCCATACTTCTTGCCAGATCCACCGAAACCACCTGAACTGCCACCTGTCGAGAATGCGCTATCGGAGCTGACCGCACCGAATTTCTTCGTGTTTGTCTTTGCTTTACGACGCTCCGCCCGGATCTGTTCACTATCTTGTAGTAGTTCGGATAACTCCTTAGCCCTGTTCCTGACATTGATGCCTTGATCTTTCATCTTCTCATCAATATAATGGAAGTTGCGCAACATTTTGATTGTGGATATATGCGAACGCGCATCGTCTATGACACGTTCAGATCCGTTCTTGACAAGATATTCGAGCAATTGAAGAGCTTTGTATATCTGTCGCCACTCCTCAGCGGACTTTTCTGTGAAACGCTTGTAGATCATTGGCATGATCTCGTTGAATTGAGAACTGGAAAGAATTAGTAATTCCGTACATCTCGAATCAGAGATTATACAAGCTATGTGTCCCTTCCGCAATTTCATTCAACTGTGTCGAAGAGGCTCCCCACGGTTCGTTATTTGTCGCCTCTCGAACCTTGGCTTCCATCTCGGTAAAATTCATCACGACTATGAATTAGAATTTGTGCATGACCATCAATTGTAGCTCACCATTCTGCACTTTACGAACCGCGGATTTGATGTCGTATAACTGTGATGTTAAGCAATACAAATATCAATGTCCTATTAGCACTCTTACAGTGAGATTCGAAAGATAATCGGCCGCACCATCAATACCAGACATTTCGAAAGTCCTTCCTGATACAGATGAAAGTCGTAGATAAAGCACGTTTTCGCTTCAATATAAGGTATGAAGTGGTTGCCTTAGCTTGTCGAAGTGAGAGGCTGGCTGACGGTTGCACGATGCATTACTGGGCTGCCCAACCGTATCTTGATGTTCAGTTTCAGCGGGAAGTTATTAATATTTGCCGCTGTAGCGCTCATATGTGGTCATGCATTGTCGAAAACTTATGCTTCCGATCGCATAAATTGCATTGTATATGCAAGCAGAGAAGACAGCTCGCATAAAACAAGGATTCACCTTACTGTCTTATTGGCATGACGCTATGTGCTGAACTTCCTGATGCACGTACGAGCTCTCTGCATTGCAATTGACCATTGTGGTAGCGATATGGCCGGCACAACTTCGGAGTAGACGAGCGGACCACGGCTCCGCATTAATGCGGGCTGGACTTCTGGAGTAAGACATGCGATTCTTTAACAAAGTGCAATCTCATCTGTTGCCAGCCGCCATGAGACAATTGCACAGCGGCACACTTACAGCTGACTCTTAACTTTTCTTCGAAATCCCCTCGTCATCCTCTGTAGTCTCCAGACTTCTTGCACACATTACAGGATCATCGCTATCTGGAAAACTTCATCTTTGCTCATATTGTGACAATGCAAAGATAGCCTCGCATTTTATATTGGATAGTCTGCGCCGAGTGAGAGCGTAGAGTTTCCAATACTTGAGACCTCCGGGTACGAACGCACTACTACTGCGAACTAATTTCCTACCATCAGCACGATTGACAACACATTCTATTCGCTAAAGCATGTCCCCAAGCGAGCAAGAAGAAATGTCTGGACACAAGGAACCGGCTCCGACGTCATCACTTTTCGCGCAGTCAAGTGAGCCAGTCCCTACTGATACCCTGAAGGGTGTACACAAAGACCCCGAGTCAGTCTCCCAAACATCGACCACTTCTTTTCATACTGCCACTGTACATGAGAATGCAGAGACTGGGGAGCCGGCGACAGAGATCAGCGAGCTCTATGATGAGATTGAGCCCGAGTATAAACGTCTCACTCTTGGCAGCCTCGATTTCGACAAAATTGACTTCAATCAACTCAGCTCTGACTGGCAGAAACTAAAGGGAGGTGATGCTACGCCAACATTAAATCATGGTGCTCCGGGAAGTCGACGCAAGAACGACGGATCGACGCAAGTATCGGACGATAACCAGGCCTCACAACCCGCCGCTCAACCGTTAGCTACGACAGAAGCCGCCGCACGACCGTATGTGTCTTCAGGGCACCAAGAAGACGAGCTTGTGGAGCCCGAAGTCTTGGTCACAACCGCTCGCAAACAACAAATCAGACCCGACGAAGAATCTTATGATGACCGGCCAGATGCAGCAAAGATTGAAGACCTCAAACGATTCGCTTATGCGCATGGTTCAGCACGATCCAACAGTACAAAGCCAAAGACGCAGCCACAACGTAAAGTCGTCAGTCCAACGTCCGAGCCCAGGACTCAATCTAGTGCCGCCACTAGCGAAAAGGCCGATATCAAGATCCCTGTCGCGCCCGGTGAAACTTTGTCCTTTTCCAGGAAATCAAAGGTATCAAAATTGCTTGGATTGAAAGCAGATTCACAGAGTGCCGACACGAAACAACGACAGTCAGACTCTGATTTGACAGATGATGAGGACATGTTGGGCGGGACGCAAGAAGATAATGCTCATGGCACACCTTTCGAATCTTCTGCCACAACGACACGTCAATCCTCCACCGTCCGTGCGAGTCCATTCAGAAGGACGGGAACGAGTACCGACTCCTTGGCGAGTGCAGATCAGACCGCCAAACGAGCCCTGTTGATCAAAGCAGCACATCTCGAGGTTTGCAACCACTTGACGAGAAGTGCGCGCATGGACAATGGTGCCTTACAATCCGATGGCAATCACGTCATCAGCCTCTCGGGTCTCTCCTTCTGGCATAGACTGACAGATTTGGAAAAGTCAAAGAGTCAGCCGACAATTATCGAAATCATGAACCGGTACTCTCACGAGACACACTTTTCAGACGACTCGTTGGACCAAGCCATCACTAGAAGTGGGGGCTCGAGTGCTGCCAACGAAGCTGCCGTCTCACTCGATCCAAAGACTGATTTACCACTGAGTACAGACATTGACAATGAAGTCGGCCGCAGCAAGGCCGCGGCAGAGTACATTATCGAACGCCTCTCCGAGAAATTGGCTTCCACCACATTTCACGATGAAGGGGACAACGTCTTTAAAGTACCCATCAAAGGCAAATCGCCTCTCGCCCGCATCGAGGGCGACAAGGAATGGCGTCTCGTGCAGGAAGCAGTCAGTGCTCACGCTCTCGGTCGTGGATATCAGGTTCAAATGGGTGATGGACCAGAAGACATCACTAAACCATGGCAAGTGAGGCAGAAAGGAGAGTTGAAGGATGCCCTGGCAAGTTTCACCAAGTGGCCCTCTGCAAGTGAACTGGTCTGGGTCAAAGTGAATAGATTGGGAGTTTGATCATGTAGCTGTATCATAGTATGTATTGTAGTAGTGAAAAGCAGGCCAATAATGGTCCCGATTCATCTGATTTGCTTCTGTGTACAATTATCAGAGTCGCTAGCTTCCAAACCTGATTTTACTCTGTCTCGCGATCGTGCGAGATCAATTGCAAGCTTAAGCTCATGCATATTATGAATCTGGAGATGATTGCGACTAATCTCTCACTGATTACGCTTGAGTCTACCCACAACTATGGCTACCACGACACATTTCCCTTCACACAGAGCGAAACAACCAATACAACGACAGCGTGAACTTGATGTAAAGATCTCGTTGAAGTGGGGGTACACGATCGGGTGCGCCAAATGTCTCTCGCTCGAATTGCGGGGACCTCTGACAGCAGCTCTGCAGCTGTCAACCATGTACTTGTGCCAAATTACTTTTATCCAGCTGCAGATACCAATTTGTACACTCGCAGCTTATAACCACACTGCAATTGGTGCAGAAGCGACGATCTGGAGAAACGATATGGCGCCGAAAACGGACCGAGTAGGTAGTATCGGGCACAGATCTGCCGCTCCACAGGGCCTCCTGTGCCGAGTTGTCGAGGTATTAGGCGATGAAAGAACTTAAGAGCTCGAGGGGGTGACTCCGCAGTCGCATCGAGTGTCACACAAGGACAAGAGTGGGAAAAAAACATGGAGAGCTGTCACGTTCTGAAAAAAAAGTTGCCTCAAACAGCCATTGCGGCGTTCCTGGGGCGCCCCTTAAATTTTGAGGATGGCGAGGTAAGATCCGATCTCGGAGTTCTCCGCGGCGCGCGTGTGGGCGAGAATGTATATTGATGAAATTTTTTGATATTCGTCATTAGGAATGAGGCACGAACCTTGAGCATGCGCGTCGCATCCGTTACGTTCTGTTGCCCTCATGGCAAGGAAACGGTAACACGAAGCTTGGAGATGGCAGACCGAGATGTGCAAGTCGTGTGCCATGATTCGCGTGCGAGTCCTGTGCGAGCTGTTTCAGGGGGAGCTGTTTGCCGCTGGTCACTTGACCTGCCTGCTGTCAAATGGGAGTAGTTGCGAGATGTGGATGTGACATTTCTGTCGGTGATTATGAGCGTACCGGATTGCGGCAAGACCTGCAGAGCCAAGGTATAGGTTGAACGAGTCAACCAAATCTGCGACTTATGCCAAGAATATTCAATGCACGATACCATTCACGTTTGATTACTACCGATTGCCCGCCGATCGTGAGAATTGTCTTCTTCGAAAAGAAAGCCCTGTTCGGGGCGTGCTCTTCTTTTAGCGACAGCAAAAGGTGGAGTGGGATGACACCGGCTATATACCGGCACGAACACATCATCACAAATAGTACCTCAATCAGACTCCAGACTTGAACATGGCGTGAATCTAGAGTGCTACGACGACGACGACGACGACGACGACGACCATGATTCAAGTTGCAAGTGATGATTATTGTTCATAAGTCTGTGAGAGATCCAAGGGAGTCGTCAATAAGAGATTACGTGTATCACGGTATATGCATGCAATACGTTTACAGATCTTCATTCGCATAAAGTAGTACTGCAAAGCGCTGGACACAATACTTCCGGACCCTTGAACGCGGCTTCCACTTGTGCATAGTGGTAGTAAATTGCTTCATGGTCTCGCACGCCAGTTGCGATCGACTATTTACCCATCGCATCAGATTAATCTGCGTTATGTTTAGCTTATGCGAGTACACATGCATTGGTACTTCGAGAGTTCGAGCAGGCCTTTCATCGTGTGAACAGTGGTGTCCAGGACTGTTTAGAAGAACGCTATGGCATCAGAAAGCAAAGTGTGTATCAACGAATTCATTCGTCACGGGGCTCAATTCGAGTCTAGGTCTTCCCCTGCAGTGCAATTGCAAGGAATAGCATGACTTTACCATGTTAGTTGCAGATCTAGATGAGCCATTTGATGCAAATTCCGAGATTCCTTGGGCAAGATATTTGTGGGGATCTGAAAGACTATTGGTTCGACGGACGACTTGCCCAATGGGACAAATCACTTTCTCCCCGCCTTCAAAGCCGTGCTCGGGGCTGCTGCGGAACATGCACCGGCCGTGGAGTAGCCACCACCAAGGATGGAACCAAGGTTGGCTAGGTGGACACGACCTCAGCAGCTGTACAGAAAGAGAACAAGAAAAAATTGAGCCGCGCACACAATGGTCCGCGGTTCATGTAAAGCGAGCTCGCGAACAGATGCACGCGTCGACCCCTCTGCAGATCAATAGAGCTTACCTACACATCAGATGCCCCGTATCAGTTGCCATCGGTATTTATGTATGTCACATCTGTCTTTTGTTACAGCTGAGAGTCACTCGAGGCCACGCATAGTTGTGATGCAGGAACGATGAATAGCACGGTATTATAATTGTCTTACGCTTGAAATATGCTAGTTTACTATAGATAGGTAGTTTCCAAAGGGCCACCATGGGCCACTATGTCCACCTTGTATATGTGGTCAGCCAGAATTAAGAGGACGTTCAGTTTGGGAGGCCTGGATAATGTCAACAGACTGTGGGCAAGAACGATATTACAGCAGCAGATGCTGCGGCTACGAGTGACTACTGCATTGAGAGCATGAATCGAGCCACCACCGAAAAAGTTGGCACTTGCAAAAGGATGGGATGTGTGCGCCTCTCAGGCCTGACTTGAACCACAGACCTTCCACCAGCTTACGCCACGTCTGAATCTGGTGGATGGGCTCTGCTGGGGTCCCAGCTCTTCTTGCTGCACTTGCAACCAGACCGGCACTCGGTGCAAATTACCTACTGTGAGGCCCAGACGAGAGGGCAGCTCAGCGAGGCCACCAGCCTAGCCATTGTTCTGGAGGCCCAACTCACTCACCTCCTGCCTTTGAGAAAAAGAAAAAAAAAACAGTCTGCAGCCCTCTCCACAGACGCCACCAGACTTCGATTCCAGCCTGTCTCTGCGCTCTTCCCCGGCCCCCGTGTTTCGTCCTGATGTCTGCCTCCCCCCCCCTTTCTCGNCCCCCAGTCCCTTTGGCAACAACTACTATAAATATGGCACCCCGCTCCCTTTTCCTTCTCTTCTTTCTTCCCCCAGGAACCACGACCTTCGACAGTCGTCTCAAACCCTTTCTCTCTCTCTTCGACAGTTACAAGAGACCGTCGCTTGTATCACAAAATGCCAGGAGGTGCAGTGCTCCCAGCTGCCACTACTGATGTCAACAGAATCGAAGCTCCAGTGACATGGAGGGCATACGCCATGTGTGTCTCTGCTTCATTCGGAGGTATCTTCTTCGGTTATGACTCTGGTTATATCGGAGGTGTCCAAGGAATGAAGTACTTCATTCACTTGATTGACGGACCAGAAGCAAAGGCCCTCAAATCATGGAAGTCATCTCTTATCGTCTCTATTCTATCCGCTGGTACCTTCTTTGGAGCCATCATCGCTGGTGATCTCGCAGACTTCTTCGGAAGACGATTTACTATCATTCTTGGTTGTGGAGTTTTCATCGTTGGTGTCATCCTCCAGACTGCATCTCATGGACTCGGACTTTTGGTAGCTGGTCGATTGATTGCTGGATTTGGTGTCGGCTTCGTCTCTGCCATCATCATTCTCTACATGTCTGAGATTGCTCCACGAAAGGTCCGAGGTGCTATCGTCTCTGGATATCAGTTCTGTATCACCATTGGGCTTCTCCTTGCAGCCTGTGTCACATACGGTACTCAAGATTTCGAGACCGCATCTTCTTACCGAATCCCAATCGGAGTTCAATTGGTTTGGGCTGTGATTCTCGGAACAGGTCTTTTCTTCCTTCCAGAATCACCGCGATACTTCGTCAAGAGGGGAAAGATTGAACAGGCACGAGTTGCTCTAGGGCGAGTTCGAGGACAGCCAACCACATCTGAGTTTGTCGAGACTGAACTTTCCGAGATCATTGCCAACGCCGAGTACGAGCGACAGGTTATCCCAAACACTGGATACTTTGGCTCATGGGCACACTGTTTCACCGGATCTCTTTTCAAGGCCTCTTCGAACGTCCGAAAGACCATTCTCGGAACATCTATGCAAATGATGCAGCAGTGGACCGGTGTCAACTTTGTATTCTACTACTCTACCATCTTCTTACAGTCGACTGGAGCCATCTCCAACCCATTCATCATCTCACTCGTCTTCACTCTCGTCAACGTCTGCTCCACTCCTCTCTCTTTCTGGATGGTTGAGCGATTCGGTCGTCGACCAATCTTGATTTACGGAGCTGCTGGTATGTTCATCTGCGAGTTCATTGTCGGAATCATCGGAGTCACCGTCGGATTTGACAAGACCATCTTGGATGCTCCCATTGCCAGCAACACTGCTGCCGTGCGAGCTCAGATCTCCTTCATTGCCATCTACATCTTCTTCTTCGCCACCACCTGGGGACCAGGAGCCTGGGTCGTCATCGGAGAGATCTTCCCATTGCCAATTCGATCGAGAGGTGTCGGTCTCTCCACCGCCTCCAACTGGCTCTGGAACTGTATCATTGCTTCGATCACTCCTTACTTGGTCGGAGAGGACAAGGCCAACCTCAAGTCGAAGGTCTTCTTCATGTGGGGATCGCTCTGTTTCGCATGTTTCGTCTACGCCTACTTCCTCGTGCCAGAGACCAAGGGTCTCACACTCGAGCAGGTCGACCGCATGTTGGAGGAGACCACTCCACGAAACTCTGCCAAGTGGAGACCAAAGACCACCTACGCTGCTGAGATGGGTATCCACGACGGTAAGCTTGAGAAGGCTATCGTCCAGGAAGTCGAGCACGACGGATCTGCCCTTTAAATTCAATTGCATTTAACATTTTCTCTTCTTCACTCTAGGAACTTATACTATTACATTAAATATAAATCTTCAAGATCTACTTTTTCATTGCTTGAATTTTGAATCTTGCGAAATCTTTCTGCTCTAGAAACAAAAAGTGCATCTGACCAACTTTCGGCTCCGCAGAACTCTGGGGCTCGAATGTTTGGCACTTGGCACTGTACAGCTAAAACACGACAAGAATTTCGCATAGAACCTCTTGCGATCGCAGTCTTATCTGTCAGGATCAGTCTGATAGCTTGCAGCTCTGAGATGAGTAGGCTGACACTTCAAGTATCGTGCCGCATTCTTGTTGGTAGCGTCCTGACATTTGGTGGCCCGATATTCCTCAAGGATTATTGCACAATCGTGGGACAGCGGGGAGGTCAATACTAGTGCTGGTGCTGCCGTCACAAAAGGGACTGCGAGATGAGTCTCAAGTAAGGACAAATATTCTACCGATGCAGAACTGTTTCTAAGCCGATACGCGGAATATAGACAGCGTCCGATGCAGAGTGACAATTAATCTATCTGAAATGCAATAATTTCAAGGAAACGAGGAAAACTCGAGTCAGAAGGGGATACTGCTTCAAGGATATCAAGTGTATGTATAATTCAGTCTCTATGGATTGCAGCATCAGTCGGCCACATGGCCGCTCTCGGCCGTGCGAAATGGTCCGACTATTGTTTGATTCTTCGGGGCCGTCAGATGACGAGACTATATGCGTTCATATCCATTTGCACACTATTTTACGTGGTGCATCTCACGCTTGACGCCTCTACTTTCTCGACGAGTCTACTTGGGGGAGACGTCGATCCGCGCGCGTTTGAGTATGATGTGCGAAGAAACCCTCAAGTCTGTGCCCAGACGCAAAAGGAGATTTCGAGTCTGAGCAGCCGCAAGAGACCGCATCACGACTTTGACTTTTCGGGTTCAGGAGGAGTGAGGGCAAACATCAGTGGTTGGGTCGCTGCGAATTCGCTGATTGATGGTTGTTGGACGTACAAGGAGCGGTACAGGAATTACGATCGCTTGCCGAGGACATATCATCATCACAACAAGTGTAATCAATTGTATCCGCGGACTCGACATTCAAAGACTGCATTCAACATTCGTCTCTCGAGTAATCAGACGTGGACCGCCGATGTCATCACGTCCATCAGGGCGGCCGTGGTGGAACTGTCTTGGCACAGAGGACACGATGTCTTCCTATTGATGCACATTAAAAACCACAAGACTTTCGACCAGAGATCCATTCCTGCGGAATTTCGACCATTTACGGTCCCGTTTACAATGGACGATTTGATCAAGGATTACGATCCGGAAATCATTAGACCAATCAAGAAACCACCTCGTCAAATACCAGTCATGGCACAGTACAATCATTTGGCAGAGACGTTCTTCATGAGGACAAACCCCCAATACGAATTTTCTTGGTTTGTGGAGGTTGATGTACGGTCCATGTCTCCATGGCACATTTTTCTGGACCACGTCGAGTCGACTATACACGACACTGTTTCGCACGACACTAATGGAGGAAGTCCAGTGATTGATCTCGTCTCATTCACACCTTCTTATCGCGTCGACCTTTCCTGGCCATGGGGCCCATCTCTCTCTCAATTCCCGAATACGTCATTGACAATGTCCACGTTACAGACCCACCGCATCTCTAGATCCTTGAGCGAGTCGATGCATCGTCACCATTTACTAGGTCGAAACGCGTACTTTGAAGGATTCATGACCACCGTCGCCACAATGGACGGACTGAGGAAATTCATCTATGCGAATCCCGTCTTTAGTGATGGACACCCACCCTTCACCGGTATGCCATTCACCGGTATCGCAGAAGTGGATGTCACTGGAGATCGATTACGTAGAGAAAACTTGTATATTGGGAATCTAGAGCCTCATGAGCACATCATCTGGCACGGAGCCACGTATTCACCGCAAGCACGGTTCAGTGTCCGGTATTATAGTCAGTGGATGCAAGACGATGATATTTGTCGGCCTGCATCCTTGGTTCATCCCGTCAAGGACGGTGTGTTTTGAAATTTATGTTTTTCGTCTATTCCTCTATCGTCATCTCTTACTGCAACCCGTGCCGTAAATGATTATTTGCCATCATACTATTTTCTGGAATATATTCATGTAATCTTACGAGTCGTCCTTGACTTCATACAGGCGCACCGTCTTGAATCTGTATATATCTGCAAAAGATTTATCGATCCAATGCATCAAAACGTTCCCCGTCCTCGGCTCCCAAGTGGTCTGAATTTTGGGGACTCTCTGTGTGTGGGTTTGATACTTCTTGGTGCTCTTCAGGTTGTGCAGGTGACTCTCTTTCTTTGTTTGGTAATGTGGGTGCGATATTCGTTGTGCTAAACATAGATGCGACCGTCCTATTGCCACCGCATAAGCGGTCGACACTATATTCCCATTCGCCAATCCTCTTGCCAAGCTCTAAGCAGCGATGTACCCAATCGACCTTGACAAACTTGACTCGATTGCGTGATCCCTCCACTTCCTTTTTTATTTTGCTATTGGCTAAAGCTCCCTTACTGCTCAGTAGGACATGCGTGATTCGAGTTTTCTTGAGATACAGCGAAAGAGTGCCTCCATTCTGTGTCAGTACACGACGAAGTGTGTGATCAGACATATTAGAGCCCATATAGCCATCGAGATAGAACACACAACCACTAAATATGCCGGATCCTCCACTTGCAGTCGCCTTGATTGGTGTTGCATACCAAGTGTTATCCTCAGCATGGTAGTCAAATAGCTCAATGTGGCCACTATCGCGTGCCATCGTCGGTTCGGAATCTCCTTCTTGTTCGGATGTATTGGCTACATGTTTCCGCTTGCGTGATTGCTGAGGAGGAAATTGGGCTTGCAACTTTGCCAATCGTGCTTCATTGTAGGTGACACTCTTAGCACCAGCTTCTGAAACCTGATGACCGGTGCTGGCAGACTGCCAAATATCATGACCACTGGTTGAAGGTGTGGTAGCTACATGCATGATGTGCTCTTTGAGTGTGAGCTTTTTCGGCACTTGCTTGACCTCCCTCCTCTTCCCATTTAGAGGATTTTGTTTGGTGATGTTGAGGTATTTTTCCATGTCGCAATTGAGCGATAATGGATGACTGGGTGAACTGTGCCAATAGGCTGGGATTATATTGTGTCGTTTGTGCAATGCTGTCAGCTTACATGAGCTGCGCTTGTAAACAAAAGTATGAACATCTCGTGCGATGCGCTGACTTGAGTCGAAGAGCTATTCAGTTCAGAGCTATTCTCCAAGAAAAAGCGAAGAGTCTGATACTGAGGAAGGAGACAGAGATCAAGGAGCAGTCATACAAGAGATGAATGACTATGAGTACACTGAGAATGATGCTGTGTGTGAAGCAGTTGAAGTTGATTTCTCTTGCTTTCATTCTCCACACTGTGAAACACAAGATCCGCCACCAGCAGCCACAAATCATTCTTCATTCGCTTTCGTGATCACAAGATCATTGCAACTGATGGATTAATAGAATCACAGTACTAGTGACCTTTCAAGTCTTGAAGATTCAATTCCCACCGGTCGAGTGTATCTTTTCAATAGAAGATACAGACTGATTTATCTGGCATTGGCTCATCTGTCATCTGTCGTTACTGTTCACTGAATGGAGATTCCATCTCTTTGTACTAATCTGGTCCATGCAGATGATAGTATAGAACAGCTTTCCGATGTATCTCCTGCAATTCATCTTTCTACAACCTATGAATATACATCCAATAATGAGGCAAGAGATGCCATCTATTCCAGAATGGATATTCCGACAGTGAGGCGATGTGAAGCTGTTCTCGAGAAAATTCTAGGCGCTCCGTGTATCACGTATTCAAGCGGCCTGAGTGCTGCCTATGCACTTCTTGCGTATCTTTGTCCGGCAAGAATATATCTCGAGAGAGCCGAAAAGGGAGGCTACCATGGGAGTTTAGGAGTTGCAGAACTGTTCAAAAGGCATTCGAGGCTAGAGATATTGACACTCGACAAATTAGACAGCACTGAAGCGGTCCTTGAGAAAGGAGACGTCGTGTGGCTCGAAACCCCACTAAATCCAACTGGTGAAGTAACAGATATCTACAAATATACACAGATTGCGGCACAGAAGGGGGCGATTGTGATAGTAGATGCTACATTTGCCCCTCCTCCATTACAGGACCCTTTCCAGCACGGCGCGCATTGGGTACTTCACTCTGCAACAAAATATTTTGGAGGTCACTCAGACCTCTTGGCAGGTGTGATAGCATCGCATGATTCTGTGGCCGTAGCACAACTGATACATGATCGAATTTTCCTGGGGACGATCCCTAGTGGACATACTGCCTGGCTGCTTCTCCGTAGTCTGCGCACATTTGAGCTCAGAGTATTACGACAGGCAGCGACAGCACTCAAACTTGTTCAAAGGCTCAACGGACTGGTGGCTACGAAAAGTCTATACTCAGTCAAGCATTCTTCTTTGCAACGGGATGCTTATGTCTCTGCGCAAATACTGAAGGGACATTCTCCAACTTTTGCCATATACTTCCATACTGAGGGACAAGCCTCTGCTTTTCCGAGACTTCTCAAGCTGTTCCATCACGCGACGAGTCTTGGAGGAGTTGAAAGTCTAGTAGAGTGGAGAGCACTCAGCGACCCGCACTGTGATAGACGTCTAGTTCGCATATCTGTCGGTGTAGAGCATGAGGACGATTTGTGGCAAGATCTTTTGCAAGGTGTCCAACGCGTCATTGAAGATCAGTGATCAATTTTTCTCTTGGCAAAAAGACACCCTATTTTGTATCTGCATACTTTGGATCGTTTTCGAGGTTCAAGCGTGCTTATCTACTCGAATTTTCCTGCCAGCTACATGACTGCACCTAGCTAATCACGGCCATACCTTATATCTTTCATGTGTATAGAAACCATGCATATGCTCTTATGTTACCACATCTTTGGTATCTGAAGATAAGGTTTGCAAAATGCAGCCATATTTCATGTAAGAACAAATGAGCACATGGAGCTCAGTCAGATTCTTGTTCCGAAAATTCGGTAATCTACACTTACAGTAATATATGGTGCAACTACTGCAGAAGCTGTTTCGGTTTCTCCAAGTCAGCAACATATTATTGGTCGACAACACCCTACACACAAAATGATATCAAGCATGATTCTCCAAGTTTGTGTTGACGAGAGAGCGAACATCACAGAATCACGGAATTCCCAATACGTAGCTATTCCGGGTAGTGTCTACGCACTCAAGATTGCTCTGAGCTGATTTGGCTTATGTATAGAGATCTCGCACTTCAAGCAACCAGATTTCAATAGCCATCCGAGCTCGCTACAAAGATGTGTCTTGGCAAGGTCACACGGCCAGTGCACTACGTAGCTCGTGCTCTACGCTTGTGGTGGCTCCAAAAATCAGTCGAGGAGAGCTCCGATTCGAGGTCTGTCGCACACCGTCTAAAGCGTGCAGATCAGAAGCTCAATTCTTGAGATCGTTTTTATCATCTCTACGCCCCCCATACCTGGCCGAAACATCTTGCAAGGCTTGAACACTGCACTTTTGCTATGTCTGACCAGTAGTATAATTCATCTCGCTGTCACATATCCGAGATGGCATCGCGGTAACAGAATACTTTACATTAACGGCTGGTCCGAAATAGTATCGAAATAGTCTGTCACTAAGGCTGTCACAGTCGCGAACTCCACTGCACTGCGTAGATATGTATACTGGTGAATCGAAAAAACGCAAGAGCGGCGATGGACTCGGGCTTAATCCTCCGAATAAAAGACGAAATTCGACTCCAGTAAAACTCGTTGAGACTCAATCCACTGTGCATGAAGGCAAGGTCACCAGCGAGGCGACTCGCGACGATGAAGCCATGGCTGCATCTGCCCTAGTATCCATGTTTGACCACCCAAGACACGATGACGAGAGCGTGTCGCATGATGGTTCATCTAAAGATGGCACGACAGGCACAAAAGGCACAATCAAGAAAGTGGCCTCCAAGTCGAAAACCAAGACTATTACTTCTTTGTGCTACGAATGTGGCACAGAACAGACGTCGCATTTCCGACCCGTAGTCTCTGATTTCGTGAGCAAATCACCATCGTGGCCAGAACAGGTCTGACATGCTAGATTGGCAAGAAGTCGAAAACATCAGAAGTATTCCCTAGAGTCGAAGTGTGTAACAAATGTTATTGTAAAATGGCACCCAAACTCAGCGAGTACACGGCTTGGCGTCTAGGCATGCTCAAAAAGCAAGTCGCTCTCTTCTCAGAGAATGGCGTGAACGAGTTCGATGTGTCACACGACGATGTCAATAGTCGCAAAGAGGTACAGGATACATTGTCGTTCATCGACAGGCTGCAAGAGCTTTCAAGGACAGGAGGAGTCATTGGAACATTGAAGGTGCGCCCCATTATCAGGCAGTGAGACCAGTATATTACCACGAGCAATGTAAGATACAGGACGGTGACGTCTTGGGCGTCATGAGTGGAGACGGGAGCATGCAACAGGAATACGAGCTTTGAATTTGTTCACAACAGAACTTGAAAGCACAGACTGGTGCGAGAAAAGGCGGAAAGCATATGAGAAAGGAATAGCATTACTAGCGGAAGCATGACGCATATAGCATATATTAGCGTGGGAACTTTTATACAATTTCATCAGATCATGCTATTTTCCACAAGCACGAACTACCACGCAAAGGATTTCTAATTTATGAGTAGAGCGTGGGACAAGTATGTTGTCATGCACATATATCATGAATTTCACAAGCGTGAATTCGGTGAAATTTCTTGACATATATGAATATATATCTAAAACCGCGGTGCGAGAGCGATTCAGTCTGTATGTGATGGGTTTCAAGATGCACGCAATCGCACCTCACGAAGCTAATACACATGGTGACGTAGTCATATGCAGTACAGGTAGCGAATCAGTGCAACCTTGGAAGTACGCGTATGTGATTCCAAGATTCACGTACCACACAAAACCGTGAGAGGCTTATGTTGCGGGTGTGCGGCTCTTGGCTGGATTCTGCCGAACCGACGATCAAATCATCATCGACTCACTCGACAAATCCTGAGCCCATCGACCCAGTCCGGTGCTTCGACGTCCACTTCTGCTAGTCGCCCCTTCATCACTGCTTTGCTTTGCGCAATGCTGGATACTTTGTAAAGCTGTCTAGAGCTTCACGATCCTCAGCAGTGATTGCCAAAGTAGACGATTGTAGATTTCGTGGCTACTTTCACTCCCTCTTCATCGATACCGTCGACAACTAGGATTACAATATGTTATGAAGCCCCTCGTCGCTCTGCTGTGCCTGGCGCATGCCGCTATGGCAGTAGCTCCCAGTGTCGGATTCAGCAACTGTCTCGCAAACAAGACCGCGACTACACGTTTTGCTCCAGTGTCTGTATTCGCTGAGTTTAATTCCACCTCCCAGATCATTTCCTACCGCATAAATGGCAACATGACTGGACAGGTCAATGACACAAACGCGGACGGTACACTTGCAAGCGCAGTCACAGATACCATATCAACAGTAGGCTATATACAGAGCAAGACTGATAGGAGGCTTTGTGATGTCTCGATGCACCCTTATGCGAACGACAACACCACTGTGTGTCCATTTGGTCCTGGTAGGGTGCAATTGGTGTTCGACCTTCAGCTAAACTCCTCCTTCATATTTTCGTCTGTCACAAGTCAAATACGTATAAACGCACCAACGACTTCGAACTACCAGGTCGGTTGTGTGGAGATCACTTTGACTCCACCGCTCTCACGCGCGCTCAAGAACATCCTGACATTCATCCCTCTTGTTATTTTGCTCTTGGTGGGACTCAAAGTTCTCCTTGTCGCTCTCGCTAATCCATGGTCCGGCACCATCGATCCGTATCGAGCCTTCTCAAATTTTGGCGTGGATATAAATGCCCTGAGATTGCTGACTCCCGGCTTCGCGGATTGTCTGATGTATATACAATTTGTTGCATATTCGTCAATGCTTAATCTCAATTATCCAGGCTTCTTTCAACCAGTAACCAGCAGGGTCGCATGGTCTCTGCTACTCTTCGATAAATCTCCTGTCTCCACTGCACTCAATTATACTCCTTCGCAGTCTACTTCTTTAGCCTCATACATCAATTTTGTGGGCTCAAGCAGGCAGGCCGCGTGGAAGTCATTCATGATCTGGTGGATCGTACTCCTGGCTTGTACCGCTGGGCTGGTGGCCATCATAATCGGTGCGTGGTGGCTGTTGACGATGTCCTCGACAGATTTGACTCGAAAGAATCTACCTTTCTTGGGAGGATGTATGCTACGGATCTACTACTGGATGCTGCTGCCGATGTCCATGTTTACATCCTTTCAATTAGTAACAGCACAACAGTCGAGGGCGGGAGTTACGGCAATTGCCGCTCTAATACTTATGCTTCTCATCTTGTTATTCCCTCTAGCCTTGGTTTATTTCATGCCCAAGCACAAACCGAGACAGGATCTATACGATGATCTTGCGATGCTGAGTCTCTTTGGTCCCCTGTACAACACGTTTTCCGAGCATGCATTGCTAGTATTTGTTCCGAATATTGTGTTGGCAATTCTTAGGGGTTTGATGATTGGGTTTCTGCAAAATTACGGCACCGCAGAAATCGCACTGCTACTGGTATTCGAGATAATTGGTTTCATTGTCATCTTGACGTATAAGCCATGGCCAGCCAACACACACACCACAACTTTGACCCTTATCCTTGGCGGATTGAGAGTGCTCGTGATAATACTGATGATTCCATTTCTGCCTTCTCTAGCAGTTTCTAGTGGTGCACGAGAGTGGATCGGTTACATAATACTCATCATACACGCGACAATACTTGTGTTTGGCTTCCTCGGTAATGCCCTACTGAGTCTCTTGGAACTGGCGATACGTCTGCTGGTGTTCGTACCTCAAGATGAGGGAGCACGCGCAATCTTCGGTGCTCGGCAGCTCAAATCTCGGAGACGCAAACAAAGGAACGAAAATGACACTGAAACTCCACAACCAACGACCACTACAAGCGTGAATTCTCTTTCGGGTCTGCTAGAAGGTAAGGAGGACTCTCCGTTTTTCAGGGCGCCCAGGGCTCCAAGTCGTCTGTCCTCGCGTATGGGTGCAGACTCCTCTCTCGGAGATCGGAGATCGCTTTCAGGATCTGATGCACTTTTCGCCGCTCAAGATACGAGTTATCATGGTGGATCGGTCGGTATGGAGGTGAAGACACCAATGGTTCGAGCTATGTCTACCGCATCGTCTGATTTACTACAAGAATTCTCCGGGCCTGCAGGAACCTTGTCTCCAACTCAGGCAGACAGCACGTACGACATGTATGAGTTGAGCCTCGCCGCTACAGAAGACGCGGCTCGACGCGGGATCGATTATGCCGTGCGTGAGGCCGACGTCTATCATCCACAGTCATCTGGTGAGCTTCTGGGACCATCAAAGAAGCTTGGCACTGGTCCAGCAGACCCGAACGGCGTTCGACTCCGAAAGCTAAGCTGGACACCATGGCGTAAGGAAAAGAATACGGAAAAAGGCAAGTTCGTTGTTGTGCGCTCTACGCCAGCTCCAGCCAAGCCAGCAAATGTCCCTATGCGGACATTAGGCAGCCCAAACTCAGAATCGACATCAAATCCTATTTCGCCATTGTATGAGACGCTTGAAGAAGGAGACGAGGACGATCAGGAAATATTGGGTGCCCACTCCCGGGTGGGTGACCGTCAAATTACTCCGCATGGACAACCCGACGTGATTCCTACTTTGCCACAACTACGCACCTCAGATCCACTGGAATCTGCTTTCAAAGATTCCTTGACATATCACAACACCGCAGAAGATGGCTATCCAGCTTTTCTGACGGGTCATGCGGAGGACCTGGTTAGGACTACCTCGGGGTCCACTGATCCATTCGATAGTGATAGTGACGAGTCTGATTTGATCGCTCCTCGACGGCCAGCCACGGGTGAGCGAGTCGCTAGTTATCATTCCGGACACACTGAAGGCAGTGTGAGATCGAGTTTGGTACGTGATTCTTACGTCAACCTTGCACCAAACGTCCTCGGTGAAAGTGCAGAATTGGTGGACGTCGGAGAACCAGCGAAATTGCACCGATGATATGCTCAGGTGTGAATGACTAAAAGTTTTTTGAACTGGTTCAGGATTGAAGTTTGCTTTTGCGATGGCGGTTTGAGATTTTGAGTAGCCTTTCATGCACACGAAATTTATGTATAGTGCAAATCGAGATGTTCTATATGCGCAACAACTCAACAACCTTGGAATGGATCAAATTGCTGAAACACTTTCTTGAGGCCACTTTGAGCCACATTAAAATTGGCGTATCAAAAAGGGGACCAAGAAATTTAGACGAGAATTATTCTAAATCGTAGGCCAATATTCCGTGAGATAGTCTAGTGACATTGTCCGTCATTCTCTGCCTTGATAGTACATATAAAATTCGTAGATTGACCTACAGAGAGCAACAGCGATGGCGAAGAACAAGTTGGTACGATCGGATAATTACAATGCGCACAAGACGAGGGCGATGAAGGAGAAGTCGTCGTTGAGACGAGAACGTGCCAAGGTAGAGGAACAGGATCCTACATTGCGAGTAAAGAGGTTGAAAGAGAATGTCCCCATTACAATTGATCAGAAGCGGCACTACGATGCTTCGCGGATGACGGAGAGCAAGACTCAGACGACACAGACGGATTCGTCGTTGGTAAAGAATGAAGAAGTCCAGAACGTAACAATGACAAGAGACGCCAACGACGACGAGGATGAAGAGAATAAAGACATCAATTTGAAAGTCGGAGGAGTGGACGATAAAAAGACAAAAGACGGCATGAGAACGTTGATTACGACGTCCCCGAATCCGACACAGGTGAGTTATCACTTTCTCACGATCCTACAGACGATTTTCCCATTAAGCGACACGATCCGTCGTGGGACGGGCAAGTACACCATCTCTGACATTTCGAAATATGCGGGAAATAGAGGCTACTCCAACCTCGTCATCATCAACGAGGACAGAAAGAAAATCAACGCCATCAATTTTATAAAGTTGCCGGACGGTCCGACCGCTTATTTCACAGTGACTAATCTACAATTGAAGCAGTTGGCCACTCATACCACCCACCACCCCGAACTCCTCCTCAATAACTTTACCACCGCGTTGGGACAACGCATCGCCGGCTTGTTTCAGTCGTTATTTCCCACCGTGCCTCATTTACAGGGCAGACAGACCGTCACGCTGCACAATTCCCGCGACTTTGTCTTTTTCAGACGACATCGGTACATGTTTACCGGGGCGGGGGATAAGGTTCGATTACAGGAGATTGGACCGCGCTTCACGTTGAAGTGCAGAGAGGTCGTTCAGGGGATCGGGAGACAAGGGGACGTGGTGTGGGCCAGTGATGCGGGACTAGAGAGCGATCGCAAGTACATGGCCCTATAACTACTATACTCTACCATACTCTACCATTCAAACAAGATATGGTCTATTGAATGGCTTGCAACATTTCTCGACAGGCTGATAGGTCGCCATCACAGTCTCCATACATGGCGGCCACCAAGGACCCATCGACGCCCTTGAATTCTCGCTGTAATTGTGCGCGGGCTCGTTCTTCTTTAGTCGGTTCCCGCGCATTCTCGTACGACTCAAAGTACTCCAACTGTTCCGTCCTTTCTCCCGGATCCACTAAATTTTCCTCTTCGTTTTGTACGCTTCTATTAGTCGGTGCTCGCGGGTGAGGAGAGTATCCCCCTCTATATGGTTCAGGGACCCGATTGTCATATCCTCCACCATATCCTCCACTATTATCGTATCCTCCACTATTGTCATATCTCCCACTGTTATTGTACTGAGTGGGTTGATTGTTATATTGACCAGATGGATTGTTGACTTGATTGGGATAATTGGACTGATTGTTGAATTGACTGGGTTGATTGTTGTATTGATTGGGTTGATTGTTGTAGGGATTGTTACTCATGACGGCTTGGACACGACCTACTCGACCGTCTGATAATCTGACTTTAACGCCTCTAGGATGATTTCCTCGTGTGAGGACGTCCAGGACCGATCCACTGACTTGTCGACCCGTCGATTGATCGGCTTTCAAGATGATTGAGACGTTGGTGCCTCGATGAATCGCGCTATGAGCAGGAACGTTAGGCATGCGACAAGAATGAGATGGTGAATGTGGACAAGTGAATGAGAGTGAGGCTCAGCTGCTCTGAAGAGATGCTTGGCACGCACAAACCACTCAATCATCCCCACAATTTCCAAATATCAAGCAACCTTCACTTTCTGACAATGACTGCAAACACAACAGAGGTTGTCAAATTTTGTAGCTACAAACGTATCGCTGGCGCGGCTCACTGCACAACTCGGTATCAGCTCCCTCATTCTTCATTTCCCTTGCATCCTCAACTCTGTCCATTACCACAACAAACATCTCCTCTCTACAAGCCGAGTCCAGCTTCAGACAAATCTTGTCCCTCTCGTGACTTCATTCCGCCTTCCTGTCCACTTGGCTGCTCGAGCCCGGCCTTGTCGATGCCCATCCTTCTAGCCACATATCGCTGTGCCAGAATACCTGCCGCCACACCCAAGGACTCCTCCAACCACTCACTTATCCATTCACGTGGCTGTATAGCTGCTTCGACCGTCTGTAGAGATAGAGCCGTCCAAGCGCCCGGGAACGATTGTGATATGGTAGAGAAGGAGATCTTGTTTGGTCCGTCCAAGAGAGTCAAGAGGAACTGCACTTCAGAGTCGTTTATTTGGTTTGTGCTCGAGTCCTTCTCGTCCGAGTCCTCTTCGAGACTGGCTGTTGTGAATGCCTGAACCGAAACATAAATGTTGCTTGTACGTTCAACTTGTTCGGATTTGCTGTCACGTATCTTGTCCTCAAGTGCAGCCAAATTCATCTTCTTGGCGACATTGTACGAGTCTGCAGTGGCACTGACCTCTAGAGTGCCCTCTCGGTCTTGCGCGACTACGTCCAGCGATCCTCCTTCGACCTGCTCCATCACTCGTTCGAAACTATTGTATACGGCGCGTTCTACTCTCAGGCCAGTAATGTCATGGAGAATATTCACAATCAATGTCTCGTTATCTTCAATGGGCGGGGCCACGGCGTTCAGAACTCCTTTACCAATATTTCGAGCCTCAGAAGCGAGCTTCGATAAGTCCAGCTCCCGAATACGGGCTTGAAGTGCTTGTGCTTCCTCAGATGCCTGGATCTCCGCCAGCCGTTTCTCTGCTTCAGCTCTGAGTTGAGCCTGGATGTTGTTGGCTGTCGACCATAGGCTGCCTCCCCAAGAACTCCAGCTTGTATTGGAGCCATAGACTTTCTTCTGTGCAGTCTGTGCTTCATTAGAGGCTTGTGGAGTATCACTCCTCGATTCGCTCGCAGTCTCATTATCTTCGTTCTTTTCCGACTTGTCTGAATTTGCAACGGATGAATTAGTGAATGTCGGTGTGTCGTCCTTGGCACTTCTCCTGGATTCCGTGCTCGAGCGCGGAATTTCTGTACTCTTACGCGCGCGATCCGAAAGCGTATTCAATCGAGGACTTGCTCTAGCCTTTGTACCCGGCAGACGAGGTGTGATTGGTCTAGAAGGTCTTTCGCGATCTTTGGTAAACTCTGCGAGGAAATCATTGATGGATGCCTCGTCAACATCAGCGGTGGTGCTGTCTCCACCAGTGATGCCGTTGAAATCGTCAGGCAAGTCGTTCAAATCCGCCAACAAATCTTCTGCAGCTCTTGAATTTGCCGCCATAGTTCTGGCTATATGTCGCAATGGTTGAGAGGCCAAAATTCGACAAGCTATTCGTAGACCAAGGATTTATGTATAGTACGAGTTTACCATCTCTCCACCACCAAATCATGCGAGGGACATATCTTGCGGAGCTCATCCCAGCTAGATTGATCTGCACACGGCGGCAGTTGCCCGTTGTGAAGATTCACCTGCCTGTCTCCCAGAGGTTCTTCATGAACATCACTTCATTCAAGTTTTGCTCACGTATATCAAATGACTGTACAGTAATCTGTGTGTGTAACACGAGACGTTCATATCCAAGATTCACTATAAGGAGTCTGACATCATCGTGGTTAGTCGGCGATTTTTAACATAGGCATCGGCAGAGTGGAATTATCCTATCATATACACAGAGACAAGCACATTCATTCGGGATCATTCATAGAAATATAGACAGCTTTGTTTATTATAGATTTCTTGCGGGATGAAGATTTATCTTTTACGTCATGCTGAAACTGATTCAAATGTACAAAGGATCATTCAGGGCACCCTCAACACACCGTTGAACAAGAACGGACACAAACAAGCAGCGTGTCTGGGTCGGCGTTTACAATCTATCGAGCCTACGCATATATTCTGCAGTGACCTTCAACGATGTCAAGAAACTCTGAAGCACGTTACTGATTCGCAGACCCAGGTGCTGGCGTCAAAGGTCCAATATACAGAACAGCTACGGGAGCGGTATATGGCTGAATTGCAAGGCGTGAGTAAAGAGGTTGTCGAAGAACTCTGTAGAGAACAAAAGAAGACCAAATTCGATTTTGGCGAATCTATTGCAGAGCTCACCGATCGTGTGGAGAGCTTCTGGACAGAAAAGGTCCTTCCACTCTACAAGAGTGCTCATCGAGCATCGACCTCCACTACTAATGGTGCTACCAATGGTCATATCGCCCACGACAGAGTTGCCTTTGTCTGTTCCCACGGCGGGACCTTGCTACAACTCTCGAGATCACTGATCATGACCTTCGGCTTCAAGCTTCCGCCCGAACAAAGGATCACTAGAGCCTCACCAAACACTGGTGTGACGATACTGAATACCGAGACCATGGAGATCGAGTTGTATGCGGATGTGAGTCACCTGGAAGCCTTGGGTTCTGATGAGAAGGAAAAGGACGAAAAGATGGAGGTTGTAGATGTATAGGCATAGATGACAATGTAAGTATTCCTCAGGAGTCGATGGTCAATTCTTCCAAACCACCGTCCACCATAGACAGATCTACCTTATCCTTGATATTAGACTGATTGCTGCTTGTTCTTGTAGCCGGGTCCTGATTAAGCGTTGTGTCTTGACGATCCTTCTCCTGAGCAATCACGCGTTTCAATTCGACCAAGACTTTTTTGATGATGACTTCTTCACCATTATCGTCCTCGGACTGAATCATCTGGATCTGAGTTCGTGGCAAGTGTGCAGACACAAAGATCTGCCTGTCATATTTGCGGCAAAGAAGTGTGGCCAGGCGATCAGTCGTATCAGTGGCAGCAAAGCCGTCGAGTCTCGTACTTGTACTGGGCAAGTGTTTGGGCATAGGTAACGCCATGGAAGTCGTCCCGACGTTGCCTGAATCACCGATTGAGAACCAAATCATGATGGACGTTGATGGGTAGAGGAACAGAATTTGTATGTTGATTGCTGGAATGGTGGTGCTGCCTGGTAGTGTAATTTGATGACATTTGAAAGGGCCATCGGATGGTGAATCGTTCTCAGCCATAAACCCTGTGCCTACACTCTTGTCACACACTCAATCGATGACAGTACAAGCCATGCCATTACTTGTGTACTTGTAATCGTTCATGGGATAGTTTGAGAGACGATTGGGAGAGAAGCAAGAGTTTGTGGAGAAATTTGGACGAAATGACGCTCGAAGCTCGTTTATATCGTGTAAGAAGAGAATCGATAATTGCACGCGGCCGTGCGCTTGAGATTGTCAGCGCGTGAACCACCAAAACTACTTTTTGGTTATAGAACCAGCAGACATTAGAGTTGTACCGTCCAAGTACGTGCCTAGTCTACAACAGTCCTGCACGGCATTGCAACCAATCCCCAACAGAGTCTATCAAGAAGCAGCATAGAGCTCGGTTCGCATCGGCTGTACAAATTGAATCCTTGCTAAACACGCTGCTGCTTGGCAATCACGAAAGATGAGGACATTTACATACATCCTCCCACTCCTGACATCCCTCTCCTCTCTCATATCCCCGACATCTTCTCACAGCATCACCATCCCTCCTCACGCACGAGAATGTTTTCACGAACAATTGCATAAAGAAGACCGAATGACGGTGAATTTCCAGACAGATGTCGGCGGAAACCAACAAGTCAATTTCTGGTTGACTGATCCCTCCAACAGCATCATCCATCAGAACCCACACACCAGCATGGGCGACTACTCCTTCGAGGCCGCGTCCGACGGGAAATACACCTACTGTTTCCTCAACCAAGGCGACGACGGTGAAGTGCGAGAACTGAGTTTCAACGTCCACGGCGTCGTCTACGTCAGCGAAGACGATCCCGAGCACCAAGATCCCCTCGACAAGGAAATAAAGGAACTCTCCGAATTGGTCGCACAAGTCAAGGACGAGCAAGAGTACATCGTCATTCGTGAGCGAGTACATCGCGACACCTCTGAATCCACCAACGCCAGAGTCAAGTGGTGGTCCATCGGACAGACGATCCTCTTGGTCGCAGTTTGTCTCTTCCAAGTCGTCTATCTAAGTAAGTCTCATCGTCAAAACAATAATAGTGCATGGAAATTGACAGTTAATAGAACGATTCTTCGAGGTCAAAGTGTCGTTGTAATCGACCACACTGATAGATTCTGGCAGATAACCACCATGACCAATTCACTTAGTGTGATGGACTTGAGAATGAGAATATTCTATTATGCATAGTGCTACGCTAGCGATACATGCAGAACCGTACATGAATGAAAGAATAACAAAAAAAACTGGACATGAACCCACTCGTGGCGAAAAAGGTGCTTGAAATTGCCTCGTTCAACCTCTCGCGGTAATGTTGCCCACGTCGAGTCTGACGGCGGGATTGTTTTCAATCATGACGAGATCGCACTTGTGACCCAAGAGGGACCTGATGTCCGATACGCCGTACTTGATCATGGTGGGTCGTTCGAGCGAGAGTCCCCAACCATGGACGCGTACGTCACGGGGTAATCCCATCGTCTCCAACATTTCGGGTCTAAACATGCCGGAATTACCAATCTCGACCCACTTGCCCAGTCCGGCATGGTAGGAGAAAATCTCCATCGACGGTTCGGTGTATGGATTATAAGCCGGCTTGAACCTCAGATTCGTCACGCCCATCTTGGCAAAGAATCGTTCCATGAATCCAATCAAATCGCCCAACGTCAGATTGTAATCCGCAATCACGCCCTCGACCTGATGAAACTCTGCCAAGTGCGTCGCGTCCACCGCCTCGTTTCTAAAGACCCGATCGATGGAGAAGTACTTGGCCGGCTTGAATCCCCCCGCTTGATGCGCCAATTTATACAGCATCGCCGTCGAGACCGCCGTCGTATGTGTCCTCAACACCAACTTTTGTGATTCCGACGTGATCCATGGGTACCGATACCCAATCGACCCGTACGCGCCCTCCTGATGAACCCGCCTCACCCTCTCCACGTACTCTGGATCCGGCAAGGTCTCCGTGTGGCTCGGGTTCTTGATGTAAAAAGTATCCTGCAAGTCTCGTGCCGGATGCTGTTGCGGCACAAACATCGCGTCAAAGTTCCAAAAAGACGATTCCACAAAGTTATTCGTCGGCATCTCCTCGAATCCCAACTCGAAAAAGATGTGACGGAATTCCTCCCTGACCTTCATCAGTGGATGCAATGCTCCCCCGCGGACCGGTGCTCCTTCCGCCTCGAAATTGTATTTTTTAAAGGAAGCCGATTTCCAGGCCCCGGAAGTAATCATCTCTGCCGTCAAGTCGGTCTCTAGCTTCTTGACTGTCGTCGAGAACTGTGGTCCCTTTTCGACTGAGAAGGAAATAGTCTTGGTGGCCGTCAATTGCTTGCGCTTCTTCAAGTCCTTGAGGACGTCTGGACTCGAGTGCGTGCCCGTCTCTTGAATCTCCTTGAGTTGCTCGCGCGTGGTATCCTCTATCGAATCGACCAGCTTCTCCAGAGATTGTGTCTCCTTGTTGACCTTGAACCACTTTTTCTTCAGTCCATTTTGCTGACCCAGACGTCCGTCCGGTATCGTCTACAAAGAGTCAATCAAAGCTTCATACCGATCACGTAAGAGTTGTCCTACCTGTACATCGCTAATCTTTAATCCGCCCAGTGACTTTACGACAGCCTCGTAGAGTGTCGCTTCGGGAGACCCACGAGTAACGATATTCTGAGCTTCTTTCGTCAATGACCATCGCTCCCGGTCAATCTGTGTAAATGTAATCATCTCTCTCGACTCCAACGATCGCAATATTCCTGAGACTTCGGTCTGATCGCTGTGTAGAGACGCAGTGTCTTTGATGGAGCCATCGCGGTCGAGCGCCTGTAAGATCGTGTCCTGTAAAGACATGACTATATAACGATTGTGACTATTCGGCAACCTTACGGCAGCTGGAGTGTCGGTTTATAATTATGAGGATGACTAGAAGAACTACATGGTCATAAAAGTTGGAGCCAAAATCGAAAGCCAGTTTGAGATTGCGGGCGCACGGCTGGAAATTGCTCATTATTACACTCAACAATTTCATGGTTGTTTGCTCAGTCGTATGAAGCAACACTCTAAAACTGTTTACAGTCGTTACAACCTTTCTGATTGTTGCTAGTGGTCTATTCACGGTAGGATACATCGGGAATAGTTTGTGAGATTGTTTCAGAATTAATGCCTTTAACCACAAAATTTACATATGCAAGAAATCTAATAGTCCTCTCTATCGCTCCTACAACCGGACCCCTCCAAACTTGTAGAATAATTGTTCAAATTCAATGAAAGCCAGATCGGCGCCTGGGAATGACTCCGTCACCAGTTGAGTCTCCTTGAACCTTGCGACTGCAGAGAGCTTTGCGTCCTCCCTGAATGTCGTGTATTCGGTAAACATTTCCGGTGTGCTGCTCACCTCGACCTTGATGCCATCGCCAACGTGCTCATTCCCGGCCAATGTACCATATAAGGAGCCACCAACGAATGTGTCGTTTCTCACTCTGACGATCTGATGCCAAGTTCGCTCATACTCCTTAGGTATGGCAGAGTGCTTCAGGAGGTTTGCATGCACGAACAGCCATTTGCCAAGATGATCGGACTGCAACATAGTGTGTCCTCCATTCTCCCTCTCGATACCGGCCGAGGCCACCATTCTCTTTGGTCCACCCCATTTCTTGCCTAAAGCGAGACAGGCAATGCGGAACGAGTCACGGTCGCCTCCCATGAACGAGTAGTACCTCTCATGCTCGAGGGCAAAATATTCCGCCAGATGCATCGTATCCTGGTGTCGGGCACGATTGAACATTATCTGACCACTCTCGCCTTCGAATTCTGGTCGACAGGGCATCCCAAGCAGCCGCCAGACTGGATTTGTCGGATGTGATTTTGTAAAGTCCGGCCAGAGCATCACGCCATGGTCCTTGTAGGGTTCGGAATCAAAAAGATATGTCGGGTCCTTTGCACAATAACTGTCGGTGTCGAGATAGAGTATCTCGTCAAAGCTACATCGTTGAATGGCGATGGCCTTGATCTGATAGGCCTTCCAATCGGTGCCGCGCTTGAGGCCTCCCAACTCAATGACATCCGCCTTTATGGCAGCGAGTTTGTCAATCAGGTCCTGTGAGATTCTCTCGGCCTCGTCCTCGTAGTGGTAAATCTGTACAGGCAATTCGCATCCGTAGTGTCGTAGCAGGGCGACATTGACGTAAGCGCGCTTCAGCGCAGCCTCGTCACCCGCAGACATGACTATGCCCTTTCCCGCAGTCTCGCCCTGGTGGACGGCGGTACTGACATGCTGTTCCATGGCATATCTATAGAAGAATATCAATTCGTTGGTCAATTCGGCCCATTTTTCCTTATTGGCATTGACGGCATTGCGATCGAAATTGACCTCGAGCGGAGGACAATGCTGATTGTTGATGTGAAGAGCCTCATCCAGTTCCCATATGGGAGCTTGAGAGAGTTTGTAGTTTTCGAGATAATTCTTGTTGAGGGGAATCAGGGGCTTCTTGTAGGAGTAGAGCACCCAGGCGTAGATTACAATATAGATCAACAGGACCCTGAAGAATGACTTTACACCTGACGCCATGACTGACAGAGTCGCGACAGGGACCTTGGAGGGGATTATGCCACCACCAGAATCTGGGGTTGAGATTTGCTCTGCAGAATGCCGATAGGGAGGCTAGGCTATAGGGCGACTTCGATTTGTCAAGGGCGTGGTTGTTGTGTTTCAGAAGGTTATTGAGTGGGAAGAGCAAGATGTATGAGGCAAGCGGTGATGTGTATGTTGTGTGTATAGGAGTATGAGGACAGGCAAAGGGAGGGGAGATGTACGGTACAGGTAGGATGTGCTTGGCGCAGTGAGTGATTGAGAAGGTGAGAGAGAGAGCATGTGAGTGTTTGTGTGTGTGTGGTGAGCATGAAACAGGAGATTGACCTAAAAGGGAGGAAGGAAGAGGAGGAAGGAGGGAAACGTTGGAACCGAGGAGCAATCTGGGCAGATTTCCACTCTGGGCAATCTCATCCGTCCTCTCCTGCCTTGTCGTGGCAAACACGAGCGATTAGCTTAACGGTAGAGCACCGAGACGTTCTCACGGAGGTCCAGCGTTCGACTCCTGGATCGCTCACTCTTTGTGCTGGACTCAACAGCCTGCCTACTCGAGCAAAAGACGACTGAACAGGAAAAGTCTCCCTTCGGAGATTAAATTCTCCATTTTTGTTCCTCTTAATCTTGAATTCACCTATACCCGTTCATCTGATCATCTGATCATCCCGACTGATCATGTCCCGTCACTTCTCACCATCACTTCTTGTATGGTCATGGTTATCAAGCCAGCCTAGCTGGACACCATCGTCCGCTGGCAGACCACTGAGATTGGTGTAGCTGTGCAAGTATGGAGCACTATGATCCACTTCCCGTCACTCCTCATGCTCATCAGGACATTACTATGCCATGGCAATGATATATTTCTCCTCTGATGATTGCTGAGCATGTGGTTGAGGAGAGTCGCCCTGCTAGACTCATGCTGGACTAGTCGATGCCGATGCTGACTCGTCCCATCAGTCCTTTGCGTCTGGCATACAAAAATACACTGTTGCAGAAAGTACATTACCGTCCACGTCAAAGTATTTCACAATTGATTCAGATACCTGCCATTTTCACAGGTCTTCTCCTGGTGCTCTGGACATGGAAGTCACTCACCCTCATCGTCTTTCAAAACAAGATTATTTACATGCCCTACCTGGGTCGTCGTGAGCAATTTCAGCAGTACCCTACTCCAGGCGTAAAGTGGCATCGTCACACGTTGACGACTAGTGATGGAATACGTCTTGCCCTGTGTAGATCCGAGCTGATTGTGCCCACGAAGTCAGTCAAGCCTGTACATGATTCAAAGCAAAGAATGAAACGAGTCACGATCGTATATTTACAGGGCAATGCGTCCTCGACTCCTCCACGGCTGCCTCACCTCTCCAAACTCCTCTTGTCTACTCAAAGTTCAATTCCACACGTCAGAGTGTGTATTTGGACGGTATCGTATCGTGGTTTCTGGGAATCTACCGGGTCGCCTAGTGAAGCGGGTCTCTGTCGAGACGTCAACGAATCACTTTTTCACATCATTCATACCCTCAACCATGAAGAAGTCGTCGAGGGCGAGGACACGGTTGATGAGGTTTTGATTTGGGGCCACTCGATCGGTGCTTTTCTCGCGACTCAGTCTCTACACTCCCTCATCTCTCGACTCGATCGTCCTACGGCCACTCGTATACGCATCAAGCTCCTCCTCGAGACGCCGTTCGACAGCATCAAATCTGTCTTGTTGGCACTATATCCCGAACGATGGTTACCGTACCGATACCTCTCGCCCTTTCTACGGACGAGAATGGACATGACCCGTGCCCTCTCCTCCCTCGACAAATCTCTTGCCTCGTCAGCAGTAGTACTTCGAGACCTCCCAGTCTTGATTATCGTCGCGGGAAAAGACGAGATTGTGCCCTTGACAATCAGTCGTGCCGTCTCCTCTTCTTTTCAATGCGAAGAGGTCGGTCGTGTAGAGGTTAAAGTCATCAAGGGGGCATTACATCAAGATTGCTTATTCAAGCCCGAAATGCATCGATTCGTCATGGATTTCATCAACAAATAACACGAGATGATTCTCACTAGAAATTACAAAAACATTCATCAGAGATAGAATAATTACGAGAGAGAAGTTTTATTGTTGGGTGTATTTTCTCCTTGTTGTAAGGATAAAGGAATCCGTCTACCGACGTGATGCGCGAGCACTCGTCATAATCAAAAAATGTATTCACAATTTTTTTCCTCGCACTTCTTGACCCGAATTCCACAATCGTTGTCTGATTATTTCGTCTCACATTGCCTTTACTTGCAAGAACCATTTGATTCCTTTTTCGTCGGCATGATTTATTTCATTCACGCCATGATTGAGGGTCCTACTGTGCCGGCAGAGCAATATTGGCTTCTTGCCCGACAATCTGTTGTGGACTTCCCCGAGTGAGACCCGTCTTGGCGAGACTCCAGAGCAAGGCGGCACTTCCGGCCAACCCACCAAAGATGAGGGCGGGCTGGAGTCCTCTCGTACACTTGAACAAGGCACCGGCCGTGAAGCCGGCCCCTACAGAGTTGTAAATATCGTGCTTCCCTCGGGCGGCACCGAGAGAGGAATTGATGCCGTTGTAAATGATGGCAACGACACCCAACGAGTTTCCGAGAAAGGGTCCGCGACGAGTCACTGCGTTGAGGACGTAATTCAACCTCAATCGACCCGTCACCTGCGTCCCCGTCGATGCGGCCAGACTCGCTCGCGAGAGACCTTCGTAAGCGCCATAAGCACCTCCCAAGCCGAGACCGGAGAGGTACGTCGTGCCCGTTCCATAACACAAGTCATCGCTCCATCCACGACTCGGCAAGGCCGATTCCGAGCCAGGCAAGGAACTGAGTGCTTCGTCCTCTAGGACGAGATACTCTAGCGTGTCGTTCAGTCCTGCCAGAGGATGTAATTTCGTGGCATCGAGGCTGGAAAAGTCAAAGTTTCCCGCAGGCGTGCTCAGAGTATCGTCACTCGTTGTGGTGGATGGTTCTTGTATTGGTAGGGTATTCGAGTTGTCGTTGTTTTTCTTTGGGTTGAATAGCCAAGACATTCTAGAATCTCCTTCTCAGAATATCAAGTGCAGCGAGTAAGTTTTTATCTAATGAGAAAAGTTCGATACCACCAGTGTCTGCTGAATCTTTGTGTGGCTCTTTAAACGAAAGCGAAGAGACTTGTTTGCACGATCGAGAGAGACTTTTATTCCAACAAACTTGAGATTATCTGCGATGAGTGCATGTTGCGTCTAGTACTTTTTACCAGAGAGCCTTTGAGGCGGGTGCCGTGTTACGTACGGTGCACACGAGAGGGAATGAAATTTGGGGGAGCGCCCACACACACAAAAGTTGGAAACTCTGGGACAACTTTCGATCTTTACGGTAGCACTGGTCTGCATATGCATACCTACATGACTATCATAAGCTTAAGTGACCTTGAAGGGCTATTCACCACCCACTTTTTATAACTCTTATTTCATACCCTTTCCCTGTCTATCGCTCAGATCTGTATACGCATATCAAGAAGAGACACTGAGCATGATCGTCGACCCGTGAAGCCGGAAACAAATCATAAAAGTGTAGATTCACATTATCAACCCTGCATACTGCCACTTGCTAGTTTAATTTGTCCAAGTTATTGCATTCTTTACAATACGTCATGAGATGTACTGCCTATACAGCATACCATCACGGATAATTCCTATCTTTACATCTCTTCTCGAAGCCTGGCATCGACCAAGGCCATCTCCCTTTCCGCAGCATCTAGTATTTTCTGCCGTTCTTCATCAGTCATCTCTTGGGCGCTATTCCCTGCCTGCGCTGCTGATGAGCCCTGTCCGCTCTGAGAAGTCACCTCACCAGGATTTATATCCGGCTCATCGACCCAGTCATCGGTGCTTTCGTTGCCAGAAGTCTCATGCGGCTGCGCAGATTGTCGTTTAGAGCTGTCATCGCTGATGTTTCTCTCTCCAGTATTGCTCCTCATTATATCGTCATCATCAATGTATCCTTCCTCGTCCACCTCCAAGAGTCTCACATACTCCTCTGGCACTAGACCACAGTCTCCACTTTGCAGATCCACAGCAACGAGCCACCCAAGCCCATGTCTCGAGCTTATGTACATTATTTGACCCTCGTTCAGCGGAAATTCATTCTCGTGCTCGGGAGCGAAATCAAACAAGGCTACAGCTCGTCCATGTAACTCGTCGTCGAGCGCATGCGATGCAGGATCTTCCTCTGCTAGTCCACCCTCGTTCGTGGTTGACTGCAGCCAGGGTGGAGCACCAGTAAATCCACTGCCATCCGGAAGTTCGTCATCTCCACTAGCTTGATTGGTGGTCGTGTAAGAAGGCTCCTTGATGGACGAACGCTTGCCAGATTTGGTTTCGTCATCAAGAAGCCAGAACAAGGGATTGTCTGCAGTATAGGCGAAATCGCGCACGAAAGTGGGTCGATCCGGCTCATCTCGCTCCTTGCGAGTTATAGAATCGAGTATAGGTATTTCCGTCAGCGGATCGTCGAAGTTGGCATCAAGTTCATCTGAGGCAGAGGATACCTCCATGATGAGTCGTGAATATAATGGTTAACGAGCACTGAGGATCGTTGTCGGACGACACAAATTCTGTAATCCTCAGAGTCTGATGATCGCAGCGAGCCTAGGACTACAAATCGTCGCGATGAGAGATTCCCAGTCGCCCGGCTTGGACGCTCGATGCTTGCACAGGACGCAGATGCGCAGTAGACGTTCACGGTCGATGACCGGTCTCAATGGATCATCAGGCTAGGCAGTTCGACTGCTGAATGGCAGGAAGAAAGGTCTCTATTCGGTTCGAATGGAAATTAAGCGTGACAGCGCCTGGACAGTCCTCGTAGCACGACCAGTTGAGCAGACGCACTTGCGTCTCTGGTCACAATCAAGCAAGCAGTGAGACAGTCAGTCAGTCAGTCAGTCAATCAACCGCATCGGCGCGAGTCAAGGCTGCGCTGCCCTTGACGTAGTGGGCGAACTCTCCCGTCAAATCCCCCTTCCACCAGCCATGGAAGAACCTCGGCCTAGAGAAGATTTGAGCTGAGTGGGAGAGCAAGCAATTCTGCAAGCAACCAACCAATCTTGGACTTCAACCAATTCCCAGCTTGGGTCTAATCACAGGGTGCTGTACAATACTGTAGGTGCAGGCTGCAGGACACCAAACACATTTCCCATAGGCCTGACCATGCTGATTTGCACTGAGTCATTGTTGTGAAATATTGTCACTGGCATTAGTGAGCAAAGTGATTTGATATTTACATGTGTGCAGACGACTCTTGATTGTCATCTCTAGTGGATTCGAGTGAAAAGCAGAAAGGTAGTCAATATGCCTCTGCAGGTGGCCACTGTCTGTGCTAGTAACAACAACAGATCCATGCAGGCACATAAAGTTCTGCAGGAAGCAGGTTTTGCTGTCAGTTCATATGGTACCGGAAGCGCCGTCAGACTACCTGGGCCTTCAATAGATCGACCAAATAACTATTCCTTCGGTACACCATACAACACGATCTATGAAGAATTGAAAAAGCAGGATACGCGCTTGTATACTGCCAACGGCTTGTTAGCCATGATAGATCGCAATAGAAAAATCAAATCGGCGCCAGAACGATGGCAAGAAGGATTAAAGTATTTTGATATTGTCATTACTTGCGAGGAGCGCTGTTTCGATGCAGTGTGTGAAGATCTCTTGGTCAGATCAAGCACGACCGCGGCAAGTCGGATGGTGCACGTCATCAACGTCGACATTAAAGATAATGCAGAGGAAGCAGCCAAAGGTGGTCAAGGTATACTTAGATTGGTACAGATGATGGACGAGCAGGGTGACACTCTCGACGATGAGATTATCAATGTCCTTGCAGATTGGCAGGATCAATTTCCAAAACTACCAGTCTTGCATACTGTTTCGTTCTATTGAGTTCTTTTTCTTCGGGGTCTCAGGAGATCTTGTGATAAATATGGATGCACAACACGGACAGCGAGAGCACTCAAGATTCTCCTTCGAATAAGTAAGGTGGCTTTTGTCGTCGCGCCCAAAGCCCTTAGTGCTTCGAGCTGGTGTGTATTGTCAAAGCCACGGTAGCGAGACACGACAGGCAAAATATTTGCACTCTTTGCTGCAAATGCTATTCTCTTGGGTCACGATCAGTCACTATCAAGAATGGCTAGAATCTTCTAAACTATGCGTATTTGTTTAATATCACTACGGTACGTGGTATAAATGGGTTCAGTAGTCTTCCAGAGACATGCGCTATACACATACGAGGAAGTAGCATCTAGCACATTTCATAGCGCTTCAGGGGTTTACACGCATGTCACAAAATCAGACAGCTACCGTACAGTAGTACGAACGAGAGATTTCAAACGCCATCGTTTTCCCGGTGTTTTGATCTTCTGATTCGCGTTACTCCCGCTGCCACAAACTTTGGAAACAACCTGCCTCCATTTGCCTGCCGCATCAGCTCGAAATTCGCTCCACAAGAGATATATCGAAGCTTCCTCGAAGTCAAGCGTATCGATTATCTTGACCGCTACTTGTGTCTCTTGTGTTGAGAACTTTCGAGTGTCCGCATGCAACAAGCTAGTCGTGGACCTCAGAGGACACTCGTCTCTCCACTACCATCACCTACAGTCTCACATGCCGACTCGAATTTCTCAGTCTCAAGATATGCTACTCTTGGCGCACAAAATAGTACTTCAAGTATGGCACCGCCTTTGCAAAGGATAGGTACCTTACCTGGACAACCTCCAGTTCCATCTGGTTATCCTGGTGATCTGTCGAGATCGCATGGCACAAATTCAGAAGTGCAGAGAGGTCTAGAGGGTCATAGAGGACACGAACGAATTGTACAACAGCACTGGGAAGCATTTCGAACATTTCTCAACAGTGGAGAGAATCATATCCACCCAAGACAAAACAAAGCACGCGAGAAGCTAACCAGATTGAGCGAGACGCAGTTTCAGGAGCTTAGTACAGATGTCTATGATGAGGTCTTGCGACGGTCATCTAGATCGCAAGCTAATCATCCATCACTTCCACCGAACCCTGCGTTTCATCCGAAACGCAACCAGGCTCGCGAAAAGCTAGCTTCTTTACAGACCACACGATTCAAAGACCTCGCTGCTGATGTATTTTTCGAAATAGAACGTAGATTTCCGAATGTCTTGAACAATGCATCGATGGGGCGCAAGGTCGACTCGACCTCAAATAGCTCTCAAATACCAACTAATACAAGCCATATCCGTGGCAATTCTGCTGCGTCTAGTGTGACGGACGGCCGATCTATGGGCTCCCAACAGCTGAATGTCTTTCGACAGACCGCCGTGATTCCTATGAAGAGTACTATGGTCGAGGAAGACGAAGAGAGTGAGTCTGGCAGCGAACGGAAGTCACTAAAGAACGAATCTGAAAGGTCATCATTGCATTCATCTGGCTTTAGGTCGACTTCGACGAGTGATCGTAATAGAAGCCCAAAATCAACGAAAAGAGAAGTCATAGATTCGGAGACAGCTAAAGTCAGTGAGCTCTTGGAGAAGATCCAGTCGCTCGAAGCTGAGTTGAAGAGACAATCGTCAAACAGCTCAAGTTCGAGACAATTGCGACGCGAGATGGAAGAAGCTCTCGAAAGGAACGATAAACTGGAGGAGGATCTCGCAGCCTTGAGACTATCTACCAAGACAAAGGAAGAGTCCAATGATCAGAGCGAGAACCTTGATACAATCGCTCAATTGCGACGAGAGTTAATGGAACAACACAAGATCACCGAGGACGTTCGCCACGAAGCTGAAGGATTCTTGCAAGAGATGCGAGAACTCAGTGAGAGGGAGTCAACAATATACGAGCAAGCTGAGAATCTACAAGCTCAAGTATCCAGTCTTGAGAGTGAGCTTGCCCAGTGGAAGGAGAAGTGCGTCAAGTTGAGAACACAACTCAGACAAGTCAAGGCTACATCTCAGTTCTTCTCGCCAAATCCGGATTTCAAGGAAGGCAGTGAAGGCTCATTCATCAGGCCCGATGGCGTGATAAAGGATATCACGATCACCAGATTCCAGATGTCGATTGATTCACTTCTTCGAGCAGCTAGAACAAACATTACAGAATTAACCGATGTTATGAAGGAGGTGATTATGAATGTACGAGCTGTGCAACAGGATCTGGATGAATCGAACAGTTCATGCCTGCGAGACGATCGGTTCAGCAAGCTTCGACAACGCATGTCAAACACGACGAATAATCTGATGACAGCATGCAGAAATCATGTCAATGGTGGCCCCTTGAGCCCTGTCTCGCTGGTTGACGCTGCGGCGTCTCATCTTGCTAGTACAGTCATAGAGATTGTCAAGATCTGCAAACTCAAAGCGACTACGCACTCTATTGATGAGGATGCCGACAACGAAGAACAGTCCTCAAGCGTCAACAATGAGAGGCCGCCGGTTCCCAATGGTGTCGAGTATCGAACAAACATGCGAGAGATCAATACAAATCAGGATAGAAAACATCAGGCAGGTCACTTCCAACCTCCAGATGTACAAGTACAGTCCTCGGCGCCCAAGCCGCGCAATATCAATGAAGAATTACGTGATTTCTTGGGTGGTCAGACCGAGGGCATAGTGGCCGCAATTCAGAGACTCTTGTCAGCCATACGGGCAGATGCGAAAACCTTGGTGTTGCAGACATATATGGGCGACATTGTCGTCATTGTGACCAAGGTGACATCAAACATGCGCGAGGCGTTCAAGGACAGTCGACCACTGAGGATTTCGACTGGCAGTATTGTCGACGCATTAGAGTCGTGCACGAGCAGAATCAGAGAGATGGAGAATGCAGCCGCTCGAAGCGGGGAACAGCAGGCATCAAAGGAATTCAAGCAGCGATTGGCTGGCATCGCGTTTGATACTGCAAAGCAGACGAAAGAGCTGAGTATCGTCTTGCAATCGGAGGCCGAGGAAGAGGACGAAGTCGACCTCACGTAAATATAGCACGATTCATGTGTAGACAAAAACGGGAGTGGAATCCTAAAAATATATACTTATGGGATATACGATGAATCAGGAGAGGGATTAGCAATTGGCAAAGCATATTCATAGCGCTATTTTTAAAAACTCATTCTCTACACAACATGAAGAAAATGCTCACTCTATGAAATCCTTGTTTGCTGAATCTCGTTTTCGTCATTGATTAAAAGATTCTCACACCGAGCTTTTCTCGAGACGAGTCGACAAGGGAAAAATTGTGTTTTATCGACGAGTCTTGATGACACCAGCATCGACCAACTTCTGAATCTTGATGCCAATTTGTGGATTCTTCATGTGCTCGTTCAGAGAGGCAGGGTTCTGTTGTGCTTGTTGAAGGATGGATTGCATGACGGGATCTTCGAGGATAGATCTGACTTCTGGATCGTTTGCTATTCTGGCCTGCGTCTGCTCTTCCGTCTCGTGCGACCGTTCTTCGTAGAGGGCGGATTGGATTTTATATGAGAGTCCTTGAATTTCAGCCTTGTGTTTACCCTCGTCGTCGTGCTGGGTGGCTCGATCGAGTTCTGTTTGTGCGCGCGAGTAGTCCTTCATGGCCAACAAGGCAGTGGCTTTCCTGATGTACGCTTTGACAAAGGAAGGGTCCAGTGTTGTGGCCTTGTCGCAGTCTTTGATTGCTTCTGGCATGGACATCAATTTGATGTATGCCGCCGCTCTGTTTGCGTACCCTCGCGCGTCGAGAGGTGCTCGTTTCGTCATTTCCGTGTACTGTTTGACCGCGTCTGGGAAGCGCGAGGCCTTGAAGGCGTCGTTACCGGCCACTCTTGCTTCTTCTGCCAATTCGGTGGATTCATAGTCCTTCTTGACCTTTTCCGACAGGGTCGATTCAGCTGATTTGAGCTTTGCCAAAGTATCTGCCGTTCGATGCTCGGTCAGACTCCTGTTGTAATTATTAATTGCTTCCTGTAAGTCGCCTTTCTTTTCGTATGAACTACCAATTCGTGCGAAAGCCTTTGCGATGACTTTAAAGTCTGCTCGAACCTCCCTTCCTTGCTCAATCGCTTCTTGACAAGCCTGGATTGCAGAGTCGTAGTCTCCAGCCTCAAAATGGGCAGCAGCCTTGTTTGTGAGATAGGTGATGTCTTTGTGCAGTGCGTAAGCAGCAGAATAATGCTTGATGGCCTCGTCAAAGGACCGTGATTTGTATGCAGTGTTTCCGAGGGCTTTCTCAGCATCGGCCTTGGTCTTGGCTTCCTTAGCAGCCTTGGCCTCATCATCTTCATCCTCGACTATTGGTTCCGGTTCCGGTACAGGCTCAGGTGCTTTTTTTGGTTCCTCCTTCTTGGCTTCGCGGGGAGCTTCTGGCATTGGAGTATCCTCCTCAGGTGCTGTAGCTGAGCCGATGTCTTGTCCGAGCAGCAGACCGAGTATCGATATCATTCGTGGATCATTCATTTCTTGCATTAGTGACTGAGGATTCCTCTTTATACCTTCGAGCTTTCGCATAAACTCTCCATCAGCCAGTAACTTGCTCGTCTGAAGATTCTCGCTCATCTTTTTGTAAAAGTCTGGTGAGTTCAGTTTGGAAGCGAACCCAGCGAAAGGATCCTGTGCACCCCCTCCAAAGCTGCCGGATTCCATCTCTCGTTTCATCTGCGCATCTACACTTTCCATTCCCGACTTCGCTTGAGCATTATTCGGGTCGAGTTCGAGACATTTTTCATAAGCATCGCAGGCACCCTGCAAGTCTCCCAAGCCATGCATAGCAGCACCTTTTCGGGAGTAACCTTTGGCCCAATCCCCTTTGAGCTCGATACATTTGTCGGCATCCTTGACAGCTTCATCAAAGTGCTTCAGTGATGCATGACAGGCTGACCTATTTGAAAATAAGACATGATTACTTCCGTCCAATTCGATTGCTTTTGAGAAGAGATCAATCGCAGTAGGAAAATCCTTTGCAGCGAAAGCTGTGTTGCCCTGTGCCTTGAGATCAGCAGCCGACATCTTGTATGGACTGTAAAATGACTGTTCTGGCAGGCACTGAAATCTGTGTTGTCAATACCTCTAATATTGCTAGAATGATGTGGAGAATTACTCGTAGTTCTTTGCTGCAGGGAACTTTCGAGAGTCGTGGCTGCCGAATCGCGGACCGTTATGAAAGCCACACAAGCTTCGGGAAGTACTACTGTATAAAGAGATTTTACCCGGTTGCCATGAGAGTTTGAGTGAAAAGAGGTTGCCCCAACTCGGAGCTGATTCGTGGAAGTGCGGGAAGGATGTTGATACCAATGAAAACAGAGGCACACCAGTCAAATTACCCGCCAGTCGGTCAAGATTCAGGAGGCAAGTGCTAGCGCAGCAGTCTATACGAGTCTGACACTTCGCTAAATCACTCCCTGGACATTGTCTGGTGAGTCGATTCGGACTATCGGGAGGTCGGATTTGTCACGTCAGGAGGCAGAAGCGCTTGCAATGGACACCTCAAGCATATCTGTCAAGTCAGTATCTACTGCAAGAACTTCAGACAAGTCACTGACCACAGCAGTATCCGCGTGCGCCCATTCACCATTAAGGAATCGAGTCAAATGCAGCCTGAAATGCAGGAGAAACAATTCTTTAGTGATGGTGCGCTGGCCTCCAACATGAACTCCACTCCGACTGGAAAAGGACTACGAAAAATCATACAAGTGCTCGACGAACGAGTCCTGGTATTTGACCCTGCCGACACGAATCCCATGGCGAGATTTCAAAAATCTTTGCTGCCCGGCAAAAAAATGAAAGATATGCGTTATGCTTTTGATCACATATTTGATGAAAATGCATCGCAGAGGGAAGTTTACGAACAGACAAGTAGACCTTTATTGGATGGTATCTTCGATGGTTTCAACGCAACAGTCTTTGCTTATGGAGTATATGACTAGCATCTTTCCCTGGAGCATCGCTAACGCGATTATAGGCTACCGGTTGTGGAAAGACACACACTATAAGTGGTACCATGGAAGATCCAGGACTTATCTTTCTGACTTTCGAAGAACTTTTTCAACGTATCAGCAAGGTCGAAGACGAGAAGATTGTGGAAGTCTCGATAACATATCTCGAAATTTACAACGAGACAATTCGAGATTTGCTGATTCCGGGCGGAAGCACTAAAGTACTCAATCTCCGGGAGGACGCAAACAAACAAATCAGTGTTGCTGGTCTCTCCAGTCATGTTCCCCAGAGTGTTCAACATGTCATGGAGATGATTTTGATGGGCAATGGCAACAGAACCATCTCCCCTACAGAAGCTAATGCGGTGTCCTCCAGATCACATGCAGTCTTGCAAGTCAATGTGACACAAAAAGCAAGGACAGCTAACATTTCGGAAGATCACATCATGGCCACGTTGTCTATCATCGATTTGGCCGGGAGTGAACGTGCTTCTGTGACAAAGAATCGAGGCGACAGACTGTTGGAAGGTGCAAACATTAATCGTTCGCTTCTGGCCCTCGGAAATTGTATCAATGCCTTATGTGATCCTCATAGGAAATGTCATATTCCGTATCGAGACTCAAAATTGACACGACTGTTGAAGTTCTCGCTCGGTGGGAATTGTAGAACTGTGATGGTGGTCTGTGTTAGTCCTTCGTCAGCACACTACGATGAAACACATAACACTTTGAAGTACGGCAATCGGGCTAAGAACATCAAAACAAAGGTTTCCAGGAATGTTGTCAGTGTCGATCGTCATGTCGGTCAATATGTCAAGATCATATACTCACTGCGGCAAGAAGTAGAGGAACTCAAGAAGAAGATAGGGTCTCAGAGCTCCAACGATATGGGCCGAGCTGAAAAGGAACAAAAATTACAGTCGCTCAAGTATGATGATGCTTTACAACAATTGAGGTCTGCGTTCGAACAGAACTCGACAGTGCGCCTGCAAAGACCACAAGATGTCGTAGCAATGCGAGGTCTTGATCAGCAGATCAGCATACTTACAGCATGGCTCGCTGCTTTCAACATTGCATTCGACAATCCTGACTACCAAGACGGTCTCGAAGACTTGCGATCTGTGAGAGACAAGATCGCTCACTCTTTACGTGACTTGGAGCACCACAGAAGTGGTTTAGAGCATAAACTTCGCTCTTGCCATACGTTGGCTGCAATTGATACTGTGCTGTCAACACTTCTCCGCAACCACAAAGGTGACAATGACAGAGTGCTTTGCAAGGCTATCGAGGCGGAGGCAAATCTTTTGAAGGACAAAGTGGCACGGGAAACCTACGAAGCTGAAATTGACGCTTCGAGATATACTAATGAGTCGACGAAACACCTCTTACAGAACATACTCATATCCACATTCTCTAGTACAGCTTGCTTGAATACAGACGGAGGACAAACCGAAGAAGAGACTGAAAGATTTGACAAAATTTACAGCACAACGTACAGGAAAGGCTTGACACTACTCAGTGGTTTAGTCAGTAAAGACCTTACCTTATCCAACATTCCAAGCTTGCCTAGACGACAAACAAGTGCATCACCCAGAAGACCGATGTCACCTCTGAGACTTCAGGCTGCTCGCTTGTCATCGTCTTCCTCGCCAAGGCCCTCACCTCGTTCTGTTCGTGTCAAAGGGTACAAGTCCCACGCAGTGTTCGCAAAGAAGAAAGTTCTCAAGAAGAGCGTACAGTGGGCGGACACTGAAGCAGAGTCAAACGACGTCAACATTCAAGGCAATTCGCCAATTCACAAATTGTCCACCGACCATTTGAATAAGAGGAGAAGTCTTGTGCCAATTGCTTCGCCTCCGACGATCAAGAGGACACGCATCGATGAGCCTCGGGAGAGAGCTGTACTAGGACAAACTGACACCAATGGAGACACGAGTGCCAACTTTTCTCAGTCTGATCTCGAGTCGTCCATAGTCGGTCATTCGCCAGCTGTCTCTGGCGAGATTGATCAAGACGTTCGACCGATGCGTGACTTTAAGCGTCCTTCATCTGCAGGATCAAATTACATCGTCGAAAAGCCGTTTCGGTCCACCTTGTCCGGGCTTACCATGGCCAACCTCTCGGTAGACATGGATGGAGCCAGACGAGTATCGAGAGACAAGGAAAACGACAGGCCATTGTCGAGCGGCAATCGTATCTCGAGCCTCAGCAATCCCTTGCGACAGTCTCTCGCAGGTCGAGTGACTAAATCCGGAGCATGGAGATGAACATGAGACAAGGCACGAGATTATTCAAACAAAGACACTTCAAATCAGACTTGATGGGACGACTGGCGAGCATGCATATATACACAAACACATATATACGTCTATTCAAGCGAAAAGCGGGTCTTGCAATATTTGTTATCAATAGCTTTTTTTTGACATGCATAATTAATAACGAAACTTTATTCTCAAGTCGAGTCTTTTGCTTTACATGTACATTTCATTACCGATTCGTGGGTCTAGCTCTCGCCGTGATAGTCATGGTGATGAATTCAGTGACATAGTCTACATTATTGGCATCAAATAAAGGATTGACGGGTTGTTGCTGCACGACCGCCTCGACTGTGACATGAGTGCCTAAATTTGTGGTGCGTGTTGAAGACGATGCAGGGTCCGTAGTCATGGTCGAAAAATTCTTCTCCACCGATGAAGCAGTCGAGGAGTATGAAAGTCCAGGCGAGACGGTCGTGTATATTTGAGTAGTTTGATAAATGATGGAAGTTCTCGTTGTCCGTTTAGAATCAGAGACGCTGACTGATGACGATGAGGGAATTACAGCGGCGTTTTCGCCAAGGACTTGAATGTCCATGCAACTCGAGTACATTTCCACCACCCCGACGACTTTTGGAAAGTTCCATAACCAAATCAATTCGTACGATCCACTTGCCAATGACGCGGGAATAGTGACGAGACTCTGACATTGTCGTGGCCCCAGCCGACCTTTCGTCGCGTCTTCTGCGCACAGCCCGTCATCAAAGTTTCCAGTGGCGATGATTGTGCCGACAGAGTAAGCTTGGCCAATCGTCGAGAGTGGGTTCGGCGAGGAGGCGGAATTTGCGGCCAGGAACCATGTGTAGTTTCCCGGATGTGGTTTCGAATCTGGTGCCAACGAGTCTTTTGTGACGTGGCCGTTCTCACTATAATTCGCGATAAGAGATTTACCAGCTTGAATATGTAACATGGGATACTGTGCTGTGTATGTCTGAGATTGTTGATTGGATTTACACAAGGACTGGGATGGTGACGAGTTTGAGATCAGGAATGTGCTGGCGGCATCAGAATGTCCGGCGTAGCCTCGTATGTACCCAAGGTTGGACAGACTATCGGCCTGAAGAATTAGTCCAAGGTCTCAAATTTTGAGCAGACTTCCTTACCTGCGATATGTTGTCGATCCAAGTATGTGCTTGGACATAGACACTTATGATACTCACAATCCACAGATACAAGCTCTGCATTAATTGTTGGGCTGGCCAGCAGCCAAGCTAATAAGAACTTGTGTAAAAGTGTTGTCGAAGTCGAAAAGAAGAACAGGGCGACAGATTGGGATATAACAGTTCAGGATATCCATGTATAAGCATGTCCAAGTTAAGCCTCTCCAATTCAAGCCTTGATAATCAACCTTGATGAAGCATGAAACATTCAGTTTGTTTTCGTTTGAGGTTGTTCTTTGTAGTATCAAGCAGCGCACAGACCATGGTTTGTCGACCTCGAGATTGAATTGACCAATTATCGCTCGATCCCTGCAGCTCGAAATTTCATCGGGTTGTGGTGCCTTTCTTGACTCTAAATTCTGCCACCAAAATTCGCCCTTTGTTCATGAAAAGTGAGAAATTGAAAAATCAATTTGTCTCTTTGTGTAGAAATTGTTGAGACATGACTTACGTGAGGCTTCACTGCATAGACTTCTTCAACAGGAAGGCTCCCGTAGGCTTGTTCTTCGGATAGTAATTCTCTTCAAACTTCTCCTCCACGTAGCCTCGCTTAATGTACCAGTCTTTCGCATCGTTGCCCTCTTGAACATGAAGACCAATCTCCTTGCCTTTTAGCTCGTTCTTCACGTGGTCCTCGATGTAGTCTAGCATCTTCTGACCGATTCCGAGTTGTCGATAGGGAGCCAAGACACCAAAAGTCATCAAGTACACTCTTGCACCGTTCTTCTCAGGTTGGATCTTGGCGGAGAAGCAAGCTACTGGGATGTCGTTGAAGTAGCCCAATTTGGAGAGTGTTAACGTCGTGTTCAAGGCATCCTTGTAGAAAGAGGGAGCAATCTCTATGGGAAAAAGCACCTGGTGCAGTTTCTTGAACGTGCCAATGTGATTTGCTGTCAAATCATCGACGGCAATCCTTCGTGGGGCAGGCATAGCTTTTTCTTGTCAAACCCAAATCGACCGAACACCTTTTCGTTGTATTGACCTCGTTCTTATAACGATTGTTAATGCTTTGTTTCTTCTAACTCGATGCGAACTAATTATGTTCAGTGGTTGGAGGATTCTTCGTATACAAGACAATCGATTTCGTCGTAAGGAGGGACCATTTATGCGGAAGTGGCTGCAGCAGAAGACTTTTCTCTGGTGGCTGATGTTTTGACATGAAATGACAGTTTTCGTTGCCATCCACACTCCGCCTGAACATCCTACTGCTCGATCATTCTCAAACAGACACGCAAGAAGAGATTTTCGAATCACAGCAGAGCCTTTACCATGGATGATGAATCATGTACTATGAGTTCAATGCATTCTGCAGGCCATGTATTAAACCATGGTATGGAGCAATTGCAGCAAGTGTTCTAGAAACCGGCCCCTCGCACCGAATTGCCCACAAAATCCCCGTCCACATTTCTGAGAACCACTAATCGACGCCAGGAGTCACACGAACATGGACTTCTGTCCGAGGAAACTGCGAAGCTAACAAGGACAGGTATATGTTTTGCCCGAGTCCATCAGCAGACGACAGACTACTTTTGGACTTCAACCAATTTCTTGACCATCTCTTTGATCGGTGGCAGCAGCAGCAGCATCGTCTAGCATCGTCGTGACTACGACACCACAGTCTCTACCAGCATTGCATACCACACACAACTTTTCAGTAGATTGCAATATGTCCTCGAATCCATATTATTCTGCACGTCATATCTCCTCTGCATCATCAGACTACAATCCTCAGGACTCTGCACCACAAAGGAGCCACTGGTCATCGGAATTCGAAGGCTCCAAGAACAGCAGGGGACAATTTGTCGAGAAGTTCTCACCACCATCAGCAAAGACGTACTCGCCGTCCATCCGTTCCAACAACTCCGAATTTCCACAGGCGCATAATGGGCCATCTACCCACTATCAGCCATGGAATAAGGAACATCGAAGCTCAGCACAATACTCTGAAAGTGCTGTCTCTCTTCCCTCTTACCACGACTCACCGACGCATTCCCTGCCAGATCTCGAATCTAGAGCTTTGCGTGGTATCCGCAAAAACCTCGACTCCGGGAACCGGGCTCGAATATATCTCTTTATTGCAATGGTGTCCGGTATGATGCTGGTGTTCCTGTTCACCGCCCTTGTATGGCTCGGACTCGGTATCATCAAGAAACCGTTGACATACGGAAACGACAACAAGATTGACCACTCTGTGCGCCAATAGTAGAATATATCCACGGCATCCGAGCACGATCTTGCGTTTATGAAGCAGACCGCTTAATCTCTAATCTCATGCATATAGACCTCCACCCTCATTTAATATATACACTAGAAGGAATCAAGACATCAAGCAATATTATTGAGTGATTCGAACTGCTGGAGGTAGAGAGTTCTCGAGTAGATATTTGCCGTTTGGCAGATCATTGAAGGTCGCACGTTCTTTTCCTGCTTCCAGTGTTTGCACGAGGCCAGCTGCGAGATGTCTCTTGGCAAGTCTCTCTTCGGCAATATCGAAATCACACCAGAGCAGCCAGCTTTCGTCTACAAGCGCATGGATCTTGTTCCAAGGCTCGTCCTTCAGCAGCAAATAATTGCCCTCGAGTATGATTATATTGGTTGATCGTGGAATTATGACATCGTCCAAGACTGGATCCTTGACAGCATGGTCAAAGGAGGGTGCCATGATGTCTGGCAGCTGTCTGTATGTGCTCATTCTCAAATCCTCGACCAATTGTACCACAGCTGGAGCATCAAACGTGAACGGTGCACCCCGTCTTCTCGTCCCTTCTGCATCGAGTTGTGAACGAGGGTAGTGAAAGCCGTCCATACTAACGACTGCCGTTTTGTAGTGCTTCTCAACCCCTTCAGTACCGACTTGAGAATTCAGAGCTGCAGCCAACGCAGTCGCGAGAGTGGTCTTGCCAGAGCCGGGTATGCCACTGATTGTGATGATGATTCGCGGTCGGATGAGATTGCCTTCCTTTTTCGCAAGTAGTTCTTTGAGATGTTCTACCATGGTACCGAGGGATGGCGCATATGTCGTCATGACGTATATAACTTCTATTCTTGACTGTGTCAGTCGTTTATCACGATCGACTAGTCCAGACAAGACTGTTACTTCAGGTTGCAATCATTGCATAGCAGAAGAGAACGATTGTCAGTTCTGACACGAACATGATCAATCACAAGAATTAGTGGCTTTGGCATTTATTGTGGAGAAAGCCCGAGTTGTGGTGCAGCACTCATTCATCTACCTTTTATGTCATCTCATACCTGACTTCTAAGATGGTCTTTCAAGTGATGTTCCAGGTGCTGTAGATTATAGATCAGACGGTCAGTCATTGAGACGACTCCCATCGCACCATCATTCATTCAAGCATGTCTCCTACACCAGATATAGATGCATTCCTAAACAGCACAACAACAAATTATCCATATGTATCATTTTCAGATGCGAAACGTACTCGGCATATACTCTCAACAATATCACAAGCAGGTCTCGAAAAACTACACATCATAGCAGATTTTGACATGACCCTCACCAAGCACTGGATAAAGTCCTCGCAAGACCCGACCTCGACTGAAGTAATACGAAATCTATCCAGCCATGCGGTGTTGGAGCGCGGTCCTGCCGTGTCCAAGGAATTCGCCCTACACACGAAGCAGTTATCCGAGCACTACTATCCATACGAAATTGATGCCACTATAGATGTAGAAACCAAAACAAAACTGATGATTGAATGGTGGTCTGCCGCCCATCAAGCAATGATTGATGAAAAGATCAGAAAGAGCCAAATCAAAGCACAAGCACAGTATGCCAAGATGCAATTCAGGGACGGCCTGACTACCTTGCTGGATTACACCGACTCAAAAGCAATTCCTCTACTCATCTTTAGTGCTGGTATCGCGGACGTGATTGAGGAGTTACTCGTCGTCAATCACTTGAATCGACCCAATCAGGCCGTCATCTCAAACCACATGGATTTTCCCGTTGGAGATACAGATGCGCCATTGATTGGTTTTAGAGAACCGCTGATACATACCCTCAATAAAGGCGAGCAGGCATTACATGGATCCCCAGCAATCACCAAACAAGTCAAGGACGCATTGACAAAGAGAAAACACGTTATCCTTTTGGGAGATTCGATTGGAGATGCGAGGATGGCGGACGGATTTGATCACGATGCACTATTGAAGATTGGATTCTTGAATTTCGGTGATGAGAAACGACGCCAGGAATTCGAGCAGACCTTTGATGTCATTATCACTGGAGACGAAAGTCTTGCTTGGGTATCTGAACTACTTGCTCATTTCAAGCAATGACTAATCTTGATGAATGACGGCGGATCTTGTTTATTGTACACTAATCGAGTCGCGGTTGGCAATACCTAATGATACCATTATCGACCGTCAGAGCAATCTGGCTTCGCACACGCAACGGACTGCCACTAAAGACGACAAAGTCCTCGGGCTTGTTTAGCGGAAGTCGCAGAATCTCTCGTACATTCTTGCTCACGAGGTTGACTGTGTCTTGCTCGCTCAACTCAAAGTCATCGAACGCCTCATTGACCAATTTCGCCGCCCAGGCGGCTTCCCAGTACATCTCTCCCAAATTTCCATCATCGTTTGCTACTAGACCGACTTTGACGTTGGCACGGAGCAGATGCGAAATATTTGTGTCCTGGGACATTGGTGGACCGGGCAAGCAGCGTCGTGTCCGCCAAGACGATGGCATACACCTCGGGTACGCGAGGACCGCGATACCCGCTTCAGCAATTTCTTTGGCCAGAATGTACGCCTCGGTAGCTCCCTTGAATACTAGATAGATGTCTGGAAATTCCTGCTTGAGTAGTATGAGATGCGCCATTTCATCACTGCTGTGAGTCTCAATGACCAAGGGGAGGGACCCATTCGCGACTTGTCCATAAGCATTGTCTTTACCTGCTTGCGTCGACAAGATCCTTCGTAGCGTTCGTACTTGCATCGAGAATGACTCTGTACCCGTCCCCTTTTCTCCCTTTGCGCCATCCCCGACTTGAAAGTTGACGGCGACTTGTTTTCGCGTGACTGCATGTTTGTCCAGTATCGAGGATCCAGATACTTTGAAATCCGTACTGATTCCTTGCAAAAAATCGCCGTCGAGGTCTGGTGCCGTGACGGTAGATCCAGGCGCCACAATGACTTCTACCACTCCGGATTTCCTGGCCCTCTCAAAGTGCGGACCACCAAAGACCAGTCCATCGAATGCCGTCATCAGAGTGTCTGGGTCCGTAGGCTTGGATACGTCCATTCCGCCGTCTTGTGTGCTGGGTTCGGCTCCAATTTCACCGAGACCGAGATTCGGGGCTGTCGTGGTGATGCCGGGAACAATGTAAGCATTCTCGACATTGATCACTTTTGCACCCTGGTCTATGGCTTGGGACTTGACAACATCACATTCGCCTTGTGGTCCGCGACAAACGACTCGGCCGTCGAGTACTACCAACATTCCAGTCGAGTCAGTCACATCCTCGATTGATTTCTCGCTGTGAAAGTCGGCTTTTATTCCAGTAAGCACGAACCTCTTGGCATCTGGAACGCAAGTGCCAAGATCGATGCTCGATTCGCCGTCATTCTCAACTTTGCTTTCAGAGACGACTGTACGTAGCGACTCGTGGTCAAAGTCAAATTGAGCAGCTCCATCCACAAACACCTGAATCGGATGCGCACCGAGGTCCAGTGGATAGGTGTCCCAGAGGACGAGATCGGCATCATATCCCGGACGAATATATCCGATTCTATGGCCGAGTCCAAGCGACATTGCAGGGACCGAAGTCACGGCCTTGATGGCGAATTGATGACTGAGATTGTAGTGCGTGGCCACTTGAGATTGATAGAGAAGGTGCTGACTATTAGTCACCGGATGATCGCTCTTGTATGCCAATGGTATGCCGGCATCAGTCAAAATCTTGCCAGCGTAGGGACTTGCTTGGAAAGCCTCCTTCTTGTAACCCCAGAGAGTCGCAAAAGTTGCGACCGTGATATTGCCCGGCGCATTTTTGAGTAGGTCTGGCACTCTATAGGCGTCCAAAGCATGGTGGAATGCTCCAATCTCGAACCCAAATTCGCGGGAATTGCGAATCTGCATCTCGAGATCTTGAGTCTCGTAGCAATGCTATTTCGTCAGTCATTGAGGGGCAAGAGTCATGCAGCTCATACGTTGTTGATTTGTACATCTCCTCGAAGGACTCCGACCATTGACTCCAGTTCCAGATCGGATGGGAAAGCCTCTCCGGCAGTAAAGTCGTCAGCTAACGCTCGAGCGCACCACGCATCTTGCTTGTGCATCAGTGTTCTGCCTTCGTCGAATCCTATCCGGTCTTAGAAAAGCATCAGCTGTAAAAAAGTATACTTACGGTGCCTGAATGCCCAAGCTGTACCCATCCTTGTATTGGTCTTGTCGGGGTACACTCTCTTTGGATTCTCTCCACATGCCTACATATATCAGTTCTATTATTGTTTGGGCGTGATTGTGCATCACCATCTTTAGCCTGAACAAAATTAGTACAAGCATGTCATGTAATGATGAGCAATACTCACCATCTTTGTCTTTTGCCCTGTATCCCACTTTGCAGTAAGTAGTCCTCGACGACCAGTGACTTTTTGGCAGCGTGTTTGATGACATACGCCTCCCCACCAATGACGTTTGCCGAACCAGGGAGAATCAATGAGGAAGTGATGCCTCCCGACATGATTCTCTTGATCATGATGTCGTCCACGTTCATAGCATCGAGAGTCCGCATCTGGGACGTCACTGGCCCGCTAATCTCGTTCGTGTCATCGGTCCCCTGAAACTCTGGGTACGAGTCTACGGCAGCATGAGAGTGCATATCGACTAGACCGGGCGTCACGAATCTTCCTTGAACGTCATATACCAAGGTATCTTTCGAGATGGATACTTCATCCTCTGTAAGGACGTCGAAAACCCGCGAAAAGATGCCATTTTCCATGAGGATATTGCTTCTGTACTGGATGGTACCATCTCCGTCGATGAGAGAAGCATTACGAAGCAAGATGGGTAGACCGCCTTCGAATCGCGGGTTTATCCGCGAGGCCGACTGAACCGACTCGGGTCTGATGTTTCGTGCACGGCACTGGGCAAGTCCGTCCTGAAATATCTTTGCATCAAAAGCGGAGAGGACGTGTCGTGTCGAAAACAAGGAACCCAATGATGCATACCAAGCGAGGAATAGGAGTGTAGTCAATGCCACCAAAGTGTATCGGAGTCTATCGTCCGTGAGATGCTTTGCCACAGTCAAGGTCGACTGGATTTGAGCCTTCATACTGTACAATACCAGCTATGGATTGTGATGTATCGCTCATCTACAACAGTTTGTAAGACGACTTGCAACTACGATTCGTGGGGTGACGTCCCGAGGTCGTCTTTCGTGTGAGCAAGCAAGAGTGGAGCCGCTCAGAGTCGTACAGATGGGATCCAGCCGGCATTTTTCCCGCAAAGCAAATGGCTCGGATTGGCCGACCACTCACTCACTTCCTACCTACCGGTACGTCCAAACTGAGGGCTGCTTGGTATTCCTTATCCCTCCTGTTCTCTTCCCTTTCCAGACCTTACTCCAATCCGACCCTTGCTATAGTGATGACGGACCGTCCGTTTACGCACATTCACACACATCTCAAGTCCTATGAGACCACTCTTGTTCCTTCTGAAACACGCCTTTAAGAGATGCTGTAAAATACCGGCTGAGATACCGCCTACGGTAGCTCCTGTCTGTTGTCCAAAAAAAGTATAATGGTAAATCTCCCCTTTTGTTCGTTTCTGTTGGCATACTACTTTGCTGTCATTATATAATGTCTTTCAGCTGCAGTTGCATACAGAGGATATCAGATATCATCGCCAGGATTGTTGTAATATCTCTGATGCCTAGATTTGTGCGTGATAATAAGCTCAATTTTAAGGTCTCGTGCGACACCAATCAGACGAGAGCTAATTGTGGGCTTTCCCACCCTTTCCCTACCTGTTGTGGCACATGATCCGGATCTGGTTCTCCAATTGTGCTTCAGCGGATTCCGCCGAGAATCATCATCATCCTGCTGCTGTTGATAGAGCGCCGGAGACGAAACGATTCACCTTTCTCTATCTCGGGTGTAAGGTGCAAAGGCGTTTAAGTCGCCGCAATGAGACTGCTCTGCCATCGTCGTAATCACGTTTACTATCATCTCTCATGAATGCCCATCTGACTACCTTATAGTAAACAAGCCGTGGAAGGTCGGTGCTACAGACGCTTCAGCTACTTTATGCGCCGTGACCAATAAGATCTGACCTTCGAACGACAGTTTCCTGTCGACAGTTGAGATCGTGTCTAGTGGCCTGGGTTCGAATTCGGGCTTCGGGCTTCCGCGCAACCAGACGTTTGTGCCACTGCGTCACTTCATGCAGATGGCAGTAAAACGCTACTGATAACAGCTCGCTTCCTTACGACCTTCTTGACCGTTGTGCTCCACGATTCTTGACCAATCGGGGACTCGTGTAGACTCCCGACCGAGTGTACAAAAAGAGCATCATGTCGCCCTTAAGCTTACTCGCCAGTCAAAGTCTATATCTAGTTCCTGGTGCTACTCTTTCCCATTATCCCACAGAAGGATGCAGTTCTCCAATCTGATGGCGGTCGCTGTCTCCAGCTTCCTGAGCGTCTCTGCTCAAAATGTGACGAATTCCACACTTTCTCCATATGTCATGATCGTCTCGATGTTCGCTCCGGAACAGAACATCTGGCTAGCACCGTACAACCTGACTACAAATTACACCATCCCAGGTCTGTCGCCAAAGTTTCCACAGATTCATTGCAACGTCAACGGAACCATCTGTCAAGTCACCACTGATGAGGGCACTGCCAATGCTGCTGCCTCCATCATCTCCCTCACTCTGAATTCTAAGCTCAATCTAACGTCGACTTACTTCATGGTCGCCGGAATTGCTGGTGTTAAACCCGAGGTGGCTTCTATCGGATCTGCCACGTTCGCACGATATGCTGTGGATATCGATCTCATTCACGCAGTCACTGACTCTGACAAACCGGCCAATTTCTCCAGTGATTTCTTCGGACAGGGAACTTATGGTCCAGGCATGAAGCCAGAGGAGCTGTATGGTTCGGAGATCTTTGAGCTCAACAGCACGCTCAGATCTGCTGCCGCAAATCTCGCCGTGACAAAGGCCAACATTTCGAGCATTGACACACCTGCTCTCGCCGCGTTCCGATCAATGTACAACACCACAAACTACACGAGAGCTCGAGATCCTCCATCAATCTACGAATGTGATACTGCGACCGGAGATGTTTATTGGTACGGTGAAGGCTACCAAGAATTCGTCTCCAACTGGACAACATTATTGACAAACGGCACTGGTAACTACTGCACGACTCAACAGGAAGATAATGCCACCATCAACTCGTTGAAGCGAGCTGCCAACCTTGGCTTGGTCGATTATAACAGAGTGCTCGTCATGCGATCGACCTCGGACTTTGACAAGGCTCCGCCTGGAATGGACTTTGTCACATTCATCGAGTCCAATCAAGGCGGTGCTTTCGGCATCTCATTATCCGCTCTCTTGGTCGCTGGCGCACCTTTTGTCAATGCTGTCACTGGAAACTGGACCCAGTGGGCTGCTGGAGTGCCGGCCGGGCTCGGAAACACCACTACCATCACCTATAGACGGTAGAGACTCATACTCAATAACTGTCTGATAACCAAAACATTCTCCAAGAGACAATTGAATTGTCAAAATTACTCTAGTCGTGGCATTTCAGCTACTAATAGGTTTTAAATATTAAATATAATGTTTAACATTGAAAGCGCTTTTGGGCGACATTCAAAGCTGGGGACTCTGGGCTGCACGATTCTCCACATTGTGGCTTGCACCAGCACTGCCAAAAGGAAATCTGTAGGCGTTCGAATGTTGTATATATAATAGGCACCGTGATTAGACGTTTCTGGACATCAACTGTATCCGATCATCATGATTGGCATCTAAATGCCAGGATTATCGCGCTCCGGTCAAAGAACTCGCACTCGAATCACGACTTGAGCTAATGATACGGGGAAGCGTATGTCATTGAGGATACCATCAAGACGACATGCAGATTTTGGCAGTGCCATGGATACAATTGCCAGGTCAACAAAATATCTTGATACAGGCTCTCTTCACTGAAGTAGACTACAGTATCCGAGTTACTGACTTGCGAACAATCTGGGGCGAAGACTTGTCGCAAGAAGAAGTTCAACTTCGTAGTGATAGTACAGATTGTCCTATTGATGCTCATAGTGATCTTAAAGATCTTCTTAAGCACCTCCAAGATGCTCTTACGGTCGACTCAGATAATGTCTCTATTTTCTTGAAGCGGTATAGAGAGTCTCTTTCGTTGTCTACTACAGAAAAGATCGGGGGCACGGCATTGAACTGGGACTTTGATCTGGTCGCTCTACCTTACTCTGCTGTTGCTAGTGGACTTACTCTGTCCTTGTTCTCCATGATGGCTTTTTACCAGAGGGAAATCAAATCATTACTCGATGTCGTCGATGCAAAGGACAATGTGATACACCAGATGAACGAATTTCTAAGGACGGCAAATCTTGTCTTCAAGCCCAACAGGAGACAGAAAGCGCACAGTACGTTTGACAAGGCTGAGTGGTTGCTACAATGTCGCAGGAAAGCAGAAAAGGATAAAAAGACTAGCCAGGACGTTATTGATGAGCTCAGTCTGGTAGGTAGGGAGGCAGAGTTCAGGAAAGACTGGAGATCTGTTTTGAGTGAGATCAGTCAATGGAAGGTTGAATTTCTGCCGCAACTGGCTGAGAGGACACCAACTCGGGTGACCTCGACGTCAGCTCAAGAAATCAGCAAGATTTCAGCTCGACGGAGCGCACTAGATTATAAACCGCACTTGGCCAAGGATGACACGATCGAACAGAGTCACGAATTTGTCTCTCCGAAAGCACAACGGATAAAAGCTAAGATGTGAGCTTTGCCGGTTTTCGTGGTTTAGACACGCACTAATCACTTAGACATACAAAATGGTCCAGTCCTGTTCCGTCCTCGAGCATAGGCAGAGACTCTGACGTTGAAGATAGTGATAATGGAGCAGACCGTGGTGACGGTGATATAGAGACAGTCAAAAAGACAGCGTCACAACAACAACAACAAATAGTCAGCAGTCCATGCCAGAGTCCTACACCAAGACAGAACTATCGAGGACACGACAAGAATCCTAGGCTCTTACATACAGAGGAGCCTCCGATATTCAAGCTTCGAGACAACAGAGAGTCACAAGAACTCGAAGAGGACATCGATTTGGGTGTCATTTCTCAACAATCTCCTCCTGCTCCAGAAGCACAATCGACTGTAGCGGTCTCGGCAAATCATGTCGATGATGGCGACGACACGACGGACGAATCTGACGAAGAACTCGACTTACCTCAGCACACGCAAAAGAATCAGCTCAAAGTCCAGGAGGAACAAAGAATCACTTCGTCTCCACCTCCACAACCAAGTCAGCAGTCCAGTCAAGTCAAATCTGTGATTGGAGGAACTCCACAAAAGAGCAGGGTCCTAAATTTAATTTCGCCTCGAAAACCCAGTACCCGAGACTCTGCAGTAGAAGACCGTAAGCAAGCCGACAACGGAGATAGTGTTCAAAAACACGTAAACCACGAAGTCGAAGCTATTGATCCCGAAGAACAGCGACGACTCAAAGCTCAGGAAAAACGAAAAGTTGCCGAAGAGATAATGAAGCAAGCATCACCACGGAAACGAACCAGAAAATTCTGAGTAGTATTGATATGCATAAATTCAGAGAGGAATATGCATACTCGCTTGTTCTGACCCATTCTCTATTTGTGGGGGATGGATCAATCGTGGAGTTTTATGCCAAGATGCAGATCAGACGGGAAATCAGGCGCCGGCTGCGATGGATGGGTTGTGCCGATGCGCCACAATGATGTGATGATGCTCATTTCCAAATCTGGGCGGCCGTCAACGTCAATGTTCTTAAATTTGGTCGGCCGCGCAGATGTCAAATGCATTAGCGCTCTCGACATAATTGAAAATCCGAGTCAATAATTGCTTCGCCAACCTCGGGCACAACGAAGCGACATGCAATCTTTGATTGCGCTCAGGCGAAAGTACCCGGAATACCAAGCAGGCCCCAAATCATCAGCTTTTCAAAGTTCCGCAAGCGCTAGCTCGGAAGGTCTCAGTGATGAGGAACGAGAGCAGAAAGAGAAAGAAGCCGAGGAAGAGAAGAAGAAGGCCGATCCTCACTATATCACTTGGGTCTCAGATGACGATCCCGAAAATCCTCAAAATTGGTCGACTGGAAAGAAGTGGGCTATTTTGATTGGAGTCTCTCTTGTGACCTTGGTCGTCACATTTTCTTCTGCGGTATTCAGTGCTGATACTATGGTCGTATCAGAAATGTATGGCATCTCAGCAGAAACCGCTGAATTGGGAACTGCTTTGTACTTGGTAGGCAAGTCATAATCACGTATCAACTGGTCGCTAATCAAGCAGGTCGGTTTTAGTGTGGGCCCATTATTTTTTGGGTGCGGACATTCACAAGCTCTTCTAAGAATTTCCACTGACTGAAATGGTAGTCCCATGAGCGAAGCCTTTGGCAGATCACCAATATACGTGTTTACTTTCTTGGCATTCATCTTGTGCCAATTGGGACCCGCACTTGGACAGAACGTGCAAGCAATCATGATTTGTCGTTTCTTTGCCGGATTCTTTGGTGCAAGTCCATTGAGTAATGCGGGAGGATCGGTTGCGGATATGTTCAATCCATTAGATCGCACTCTAGCATTCCCCATTTTCGGAGCTGTAGGTTCATATTAACCTCATTGCACAATGGTGCTGACGAGAGAAGATGCCATTCTTGGGTCCGGTGACGGCACCATTGGTCGCTGGTGCTTGTACAGTATCTGGTACCTCCATGCTCAACTCGGTCATTGATTGGAGATGGATCTATTGGCTGACCATGATTGTCGGTGGTGCACTGTTTATCCTCATGTTTGCATTCTTGCCAGAGACACAAGCTGACACCATCCTGTACCATAAAGCGATCGCTATTCGCAGGCACACCAAGGATGACGAGTATTTCTCTGACGTGGATCGCCGCCCAGAGTCAGGACTCAAATTGATCATAACTGCATTCCCAAAACCAATTATACTCCTCTTCACTGAACCAATCATCATGGCCTTGTCCAGTAAGTTTATCTTTCTTCTTACAAATGGCCATTGCTGACGTCTGCATAGTCTACTTGTTGGTCATCTACGCGATTCTGTACATGGATTTCGAGGGCTACTCTTTCCTGTTTGCAAACGATTACTATAAATTCAATCTCGTCGAAGTCGGGCTCGCTTTTTTGCCGATCGCAGTGGGAGTGGCATTGTGTGGAGCTACTGCCCCGCTACAGTACCGAGACTATAAAACGTTCTATGAACGGGCCATCAAGGAGGATAAGCCCATGGCTTCACCAGAGATTCGATTGAGGCCTCTCATGGTAGGTGGTTTCTTTGTCCCGATCGGAGTCTTTTGGCTCGCTTGGACGGCTCGACCGGGCGTATATTGGGCAGCACCAGTGGTCAGGTAAAACCATCCCATTCCAGACAAATTAGAGTGCACAGACTGATGAGACGGTAGTGGCGTGTTTTTCGGGATTGGATTACTCTTTGTCTTTTTGATAGTCTATCAATACCTCATCGACTGTTATGGTCCGTTGGCGGCATCAGCGTTGGCGTCAGCGACGTTGTTTCGGTATGCGGGCGCAGGAGGACTAGTCATGGTCGTCAGACCAATGTATACGAATCTCGCGTACTCTAATGCCTCCAGACAACAAATCTACGCATGGCCCCTCTCGTTGCTCGGGTTCTTGAGTATTGCTTGTTTACCTATACCGTTCTTCTTGTACTATGGACTTGGAAATTGGTTGAGGCAGAAAAGTCCTCGTTGCGTAAAGTTTTGAAATCTCGATGAATCAATAGTATAGAAATGAATGCGATATGTCTGACAGTAATACTAAGATTGTAAAAGATCTTTATCGTTAAGAGGAGAGCCGATTTGTTATCGACCATACAAACAACGAGTGGATTCGTTCTGGACCTAATGACTGTTCATCTGATCTCAAAATATGTGCGAGCACTGATCTGAGCAGACGACTCTACTCTTGACGGCTCCCGAGCTCTCGAGCTCGCATCACCAGATTTGACTGATTGGCTGCAGACGATTGTCTTGTAGCACACATGTACACCACTACAATGCTTTCCTTGCTTCTTTTAAAAAACACACACACACGCAAGTCTGTATCGTGTAATAGTCAACGACGTGCCTTTTGTAATAATAGTCTCTTGTCATCATGGCCTCGGTGGAAGCAAAAACAAACAAGACCTTGATCGAGTCAGCTATAGGAAAGCAACACCTCCTCTTGTCGACCATAACAGGACTTTTGACGCTGGCTGGCAAGGCAGAAAGAACATGGACCAGACGATCGAGGTGCCAACGCCAAGAGACTTTGCTCGATAACTTCTCGTGCTGATCAAGTAGATCTTGCATCAGACTTCGTCAACGATGCAATGACTTTGCAACTCAATTTGAGACCATTCTCGGACTCACCATGTCAAACGTAAAGAGCCAAAAGATATCTCGACTCGGCTCGATCGTCTGGACTGATGGTCATAGTTGGTTCGAGAGTATGTGAGGATCAAAGACTTGAAAATTCTGTTGCTCCAGATACGAGATGAAGGAGCAAAGGAAATACTCGTCCTCCATGGTAAACTCAAGCAAATCAATGATGATCTGAAGAGGAGTAGTCGAATATCACTCATTGAGCAAAGTGAGGGATCTTGTGCACGACCAACGAGCGCACAGCTCACCTGCCACATCCGAGACGCTCAAATCTTGTCCCATACCATCCGAGGACTCGACTTGTCGCAGTCGACGAATATTGAAAATCAAGACAAGCGAGCGATACTTGGAGCAGCATCGTTGCTGGCAGACTCTATCGACTCTTACTTGCCAGGTTGTGCTATCCTTCTAAAGACTTCAAAGCTCGAACTGATGAATGTCACACTCGAGTCTTTGCTTTCTAGCATGGAAAGTCTCCTGCAGAGCTCGAAATGTGTCACTTCTCCGCTAGGTAACTCGCCTCGCCGTCTTTTCAGCCGGAAGACGTCTTCGCATCATCATGCCAATATCTTGCCGAATCTGATGGAGTCAGACAGTCGGAATTCAGAAGAGGACGACTCTGATAGAGTCTCGATCAGAACTCTAGTAGTTCATGACATTGACAGTGACTGGACTCGGGCAATGGCCAAATCGAAGTGATGTGCGACATGACAAGAACACAAAAGACTGTTGTGCTTGTACTAAGGGTTTTTGTATGGTGTCATAATTGTAGGCATAGTCTTTGGATTGTAATCAATGCTTCAGAGCACTCATTAGTGTACAGTTCGTGCGAGTGGCATGAGATTCTTCACTTTGTTGACATTGCGGTAGGTGAGACTCAAGCGGGTTTCTCGTGCCAGTTGAGGAGTCTGAAATTTAGGGGAGAGAAAGTCCCAGTTGAGGACAGTGTCTGCTGACAAATCCACATCTTGATGCACTTCGTCGATGCCGTGCAAATACTTTGAATAAGTCATTCCAGCGGTGATGAGACAGCTACCGGGTTCTAGAAGGATCCTGGCGACGATGGACCTCGATTCGTCCTTGCTGTATAGATTGTAGACGCAGTGAGAGCCGAGCGTGAGGGTAGCGACCAGGGGAAAATAGACGTTGCCGTCTTCGTGTGCAGAGATACCTTGGCCGGGGAGGTACTCGTTGACGAGGACGTGGTTCGCGTGTCTGTTGGGCGTGTTTTTGAAGCATCCGAGCGTCTCGAATTTGTCAAAGATTGTGCGGGTCAAAAAGTCGGGCAAGGGAGCTTTCGAGAGGGTCGTGCCGTTGAGTAGTTCGGAGGGATGGGCTTGTAGTCGTCTATTCTTTAATTGTATCCACTTTCTGTCGAGCGAATAAATCTTGAATGCTCGTCAGTCACGAAATTCAATTCTAGGAAAGTGGGCATTACTTTTTGAGAGATGCTTGATTCCTCTGGTTGCGAGAGAAAGGATGGGACGTAATATAGTTCGAACTTTGGATCGACACGAAACAATTCCAGAGCCATACTCGTCTTCGGAACCCGCGCGCGCTATCTCTGGCCCTATCTACCACTGTTAAAAGTGTTGCTTAGAATTGAGGACGTGTAGAGATGTTTTGGAAGAGTTGCACGGTACAGAGGTGGAGCCAAGAAAATGTCGTAATGATTTCACTCGTTGCGGGCGAAATCAGAGTTTGAAAGGTTGGCGTTTGGTGGGAAAATCTAGAATTGACGTCCGACACTGTATTGATGCAGGCTCAATCTCTAATCTGCACTTTTATAGACATCCTCTCTCGTGTGTTGGTTTGAATATATTATCTATTGAACCAAACTTCTCACACAAACTACTCGTGTCATCTATCACCTCGCAGCGTCCCAAGAGACCGGGGGCTTATAATTTTCTCTACATTTTTCAAATTGCCATCAAAAATCTAGATTCTTCCTTTCCTCACTTCTCTTTCCTATTCAAGCTTCCCGCTCTGACTCTTCCCACTCTTCTCTGCCAATGTCATGTGTCTCTCCTCTGATTGCGGTCCTATGAAAGCCCAATTGAGAACAAAGAAGTCCATCAATGTGCCGCTCCGTTTACCACGAGCACGCGCTTATCCTTTGTTTCTGTTGAATCCTCCATTGCATTATCAAACATCAGGCTTTGTTTTTACCCTCCGTATCTATTCATTCAGAAAATTGGGTATTTCGAAAAACAAAAGGGGTGAATGTTTCATTGATATCGTACAGAAAAAAAAGAGGGCCGCTATATGCTATCATCTCTCTCACTCGCGACACTAATTTTGTGTAGCAGCTGCTGCTGCTGGTGGTTGAGGAGGTCCGTCGAGAAAGTATCCAGCCAGACTCGTCTTGCTAGCCGCCAACATCTCTCGCTCCCTCTCCTTCTCCTCCGCCAACATCTTCTCTCCATTCTCCTTCAAGTACTGCATATATTCCTTGTGAGCCTGTTGTGCCCGGGCTCGCTGCTGATCCATGAATGTCTCTACCTTACCCGAAGCTCCCTTCTTCGCACCAAAGTATCCCCCACGATTCGATGGAGATCGAGAAGCCGCAATTTTATCCCTCAATTCTTGTTCTCGTCGTGCATACTCGGTCGGTATGTCGGTGCCTTGATATCCCTTCAAGACCGGTCGAACATCGACCACCTCTGCAGCTGCGACATATTCAAGAAAGTTCAGATGACCCATCAAGTCATTTGCATTGGAGTCTGGTCCCGTCTGACCCTTCCAGGGTTTCAACAATATTGCATTTTCGGGTTGAGCGGACACGGCGTCTGGATTGGTGTCGAGTAAAATGATATTACTCAAAGGACGATTCATATAGCTCAGATCCTTGATGACCTTGCCATTGTCGTAACGTGCGCTCTCGCGGAAGAGTGAAGCTGAGATTGAAGACCTGTATGGATCGAGCTTTTGAATGATGGGTAGGGCAGTGCCTGCGTATTGATTCGTAAAAACAACAATTTCGTAATATTGAGAAAGATAACTCAAAAAGTAGTCGAGACCAGGTCTCTTGGCCGTCCTCCAGCCGTGCTCTCTCGTCCAGGTAGATGTGATCAGTAAGTCATCGAGGTCAATCACGAGAGTGTAGCGACGCTGGTATGGTTCGGGCAGTGGATCCGGCAACAGTTTTTCGAATGCAGGCTCTGTGTAGTATTGAACTTGTCCTACAAATCGTTCCTTCACTCTCTGCCACCAAGCGCCGGGCGTATATCCTTGTACTTTTGATTCCTCGGTCTCGACTCCGAGATACAGCACGCCACCAACAGCTCCTGCCAGGAAGAGTCCAAGGAAGACATTTGCCATTCTCTCTCTTTTACGATCTGCAGTAGATTTGTAACCTTCCTTCGGATTGTTTGGTGATGGCGAAGGCACCTCTTCGGCATCTTCGAGCATTCTCAATAGATCGGCATTACCTTCGAGCTTCGGCGGTGCCGTCGTTGGGTCTGCGATGGGCTTTGAGGTGGGATTTGGGGTGATTGGCGCATTTGAGGGTGGTATCTCTGTTGCATAGGTTCGAGGAATTCCGCGGCGAACAATGCTCCTAGGTACATTCCGAGTTGCTGCTGACAATACGTTGCGGAACATCGTGTTGGTCTAAGCTCTGAGAAGTACTCGCAATAGTCTCGTCAAATAAAATGACGCTAGTCTGGTGGTTTATCTTGAGCTTTGGAAATTTCGTATCGTATCTGAGCACCACAGCGCCTTTATCTTTACGATATCTTTTGTTCTATGCAACCATACACGTCAATGCAGAACGAGACACAAGTACACACTAGCGATTGCAATCACAAAGTCGAGAATAGCTCTCACCATCAAGGAGACCCTCCATAGTCTGACTGATAGGACGATACAGAGTTTCATTGAGCATATCTGTTTCGTAAATACTCTTGTGTTGGACATCTGACAGCTTCCCCACAATGCAGTGGTTGATCTTGTTCTCGAGCATGTTGCTCGCTGCAGTCCTTGCCGTAGCAGTATACTCCTACCAGAATGGTGCGGTAGCGATTCCTATAGCCCTTGCGCCAACACAACCGACACTACTGCTCGTTGGTCCTCCGAATTCTGGCAAGACGAGTTTGTTTCAAAAGATTGTCCATGACAAGCGCAATACATTGACATACACAAGTCAGAAACCCAATGTAGGACAGTTCATCCTTGGTAATGGGAAAAGAATAAAGGTCGTCGATGTTCCGGGACACCCGAAATTGTTCAGTACGTACAGATCTTTCCCCACCACAAGTATCACCTTCGTCTTGGACTCTTCGACTATAGCAAAGAATGCAGATACAATCTCGAGATCTCTTGTAGATGTCCTCTCATATGCCCGCAAGATGAAGGTTGCAGAGGTGTCAATATTGGCAAACAAATCGGACTTCTTCACGGCCTTGGCACCAGAGAAGATTACTGAACTGATCAACACGGAGGTGGAACAAATCAGGCAACAAAAGAATGGACTGCAAATGGATCAGTTGGAGGAAAAAAGTGAGGAAGACGACGACTGGCTACAAGATCTCTCTGGACCGTTCAGGCTTGCAGACGAATGTTCAATCTTTAGTGGATCTGTGCTCAAGGACGATATCACGGCTTGGGAGCAGTGGGTCGACTCGTCTTCTTGAAGATCTATATAAAATTGTTGATATCATTCGAGAACTAATTGGTTCTCTGAGAGTGCCCTGCACGACGACTGGAAAACGCTATCGGATATAAGAGTCCCTCGGCATGATCATGAAAAACGCTTTCGTGCTCGGAAGCACGTTTTTCGAGCCAGCATAAGGGACTTCTGTTGTCGATACTCTTTCGGAAATGACTACCAGAGTCCGGAACGTCATTGCAATCTATGTGTATATTCTCATGCGTAGGTCATTTAGAAAGCCGATCGCTTTTGTGGCATGATTCTTACAGGTTGCCTCGCAATGCAATAGAGCTGATTATTTGAGCTTTAATCTCCTCGATATCATCCAAGTCCTTCTCAATCTTGTATGTCTAGCACAATGAGTGTCCAAATCGCTGTATCTTGCATTCTCTACTTACACTCTTGAGCTTAATCAAATCACAGTGCTTTAGAAAGTTTTGGTTGTCGACATTGATCGATAGACCATCGACTAATTCTGGCGTAAACGTCTAGGGAATAATCAACACACAAGTCTGGAGGACGAGTCTGAGGAATACATACGTCGTCAATGGCGATACACACGAGTGCAGTAGAATCCTCGGCGATTCCGAACCGCTTGAGAGCTTCGGATATATTCTGATTGGGAGAGAGGGAATAGACAATTTCACTATAAACCGTCCTCGTGCGCGCCTGTCCATCTCGAAAATCCCTCAATGCGCGCATGATGGCATACAAGACTTGTTCGAGGCAACAGATTCTTTGCGCGTCCAGAAAACAATAATTATACCTCTCGTCCGTCGACTTTAATTTCGTCAAGATTTGTGCGGCGTTTGTCACGGATTCAAACAGGTGAATCGATATTTTTGAGTCGGGAAACAACGGAAGTGTGCATTCCATGTCTATCCACCTTTCTACGTATCCCACTCTATACTCGTTGCTATCAAGAGACTATGACCACAAGAATTGATTTTATGACAGAATTTAGCGTTGACTTCAGTGGCGTCCTGGCTCCACAATCTCCCCCGGCAGGCTGGAGTCAAGACGAGGCGCTGAGCTCCAAATGCGAGATGAATGAGTTGCGTTTCGATCGACTCTTCAGAATACTTGTTGTACTTGTAACAAGAGACGCTAAGCACTGATTCAGGTGATACTACATTATCAACAGGAACTACACACAACGGAAAAATTACCAAGTAACTTGCGCGCGACCATAAGGAGAAGAAAAGCAAAAACATGTCCAGTCCCAAGCGCCGGTTCGTCCCTTCCTTACCATATGTACAGTATAAGTGAGATCTTTGACTGACTTGCGGGCTAGGATAGAGACGGACGTGATGAAGATGTTGATGTCGGATTACGAAGTGACACTAGTAAACGACAACATGCAAGAATTCTACGTCCGTTTCCACGGGCCTAAAGAGACTCCCTTCCAAGACGGCATCTGGAAAGTCCACGTCGAATTACCCGATCAGTACCCTTACAAGTCCCCCTCCATCGGCTTCATCAACCGCATCTTTCACCCAAACATTGACGAACTCTCCGGCAGCGTCTGTCTCGACGTCATCAACCAGACTTGGTCGCCCATGTTTGACATGATTAATATTTTTGAAGTCTTTCTCCCGCAACTCCTCCGGTACCCTAACCCATCCGACCCCCTCAACGGCGAAGCCGCCGCCCTTCTCATGCGCGAACCCAAGACCTACGAGGTCAAAGTCAAGGATTACGTCGCTAGATATGCCACCAAGGAAGCCATCGATGCCACCAGCGATGGCGAGAGCGAGGACGAGAGCATGAGTTCCGCAGGGAGTTATTCCGACGAGGAGGATCTCGCCGGGGAGATGGAAATATGATGGAAATGATGATCCCCTTCATTCTTCCCACTCTTCCTCTTTATCTTTGCGAGAGACGATCTTTGATGGCATGGTTGGAAGTGGTGGCAAGGAAGCGCACACGGCGTTTTCGATTGGATTATTCAGGTCAAGAGTCGCTCATGAACTATCTAACATTCAACACGATTTTGAAATCAAGATCTAGATGTATACATAATTTACATTTGATGTGTTTGTGCATACTCCCGTGTGATCTGCAAAAGACGGATCCAGTGTCTGTCTACAGCCTCTAAGTTTCCCCACTTTATTAAAGTAATATGTACAATGAAAGGTTGAATATAATGCCGCTGCATCGTGCAAGTGCAATGCTCAGGCACTGTGCGACATTTGTCTCATGCTTAACCAGACTGCGCACCATTTTTCCCAGACCATCAAGTCGAACAATCAGCCTCCAGTCCGAATTTCCAGACCAACACGACTTGGACGGATCTGTACGTTACGACACTGGGTGATGTCCAGAATCTTCAAAGTTCGGATGCCCGAAAGTACCGCGCTCACTCCTGCATTGGTAACACGAACACAGCCCCTCACACTCAATTGCTTGAGACTTTGCAGATGATGAGCGACACTCCGCAAGGAGGAGTCCGATACCGCCGATCCACAGAAAGCCAGCAGCAATTGCTGGAGGTTTGGAAGACCTAAAGCAAGAACTTCTACGCTCGTATCGCTCAAGGCGCAACAGAAACTGAGGTCGATACGCTGCAATGCATGGCACGAATTCGTTAGTGCCACGATGCTGTTGTCCGTCAAGAACGTGCAATCCCGCAGGATGAGAGTCGTTAGTCGTGGAAAGCCATTCGGTGCATAAGACCAGTAGCCAAAACCTGCGTCTGTGATGGAGGTGCAACGAGCCAGCTTGAGCACTTTCAGCCTTGAGGAGGCGTGTACAGCTATGCAGTGCATACTGCGATCTGATATATGCTTACAATAGCCCAAGTCCAGTTCCTCTAGCTTTAGAGCTGTGTTGATAATCTGAAAGAGCGCCTGGTCGTTCATCTTTCGACAATTCGACAGATCCAGGGAACGAAGATTGGGTGCGCGCATGGCAAGGTCGATCAATGCCGGCGGGCTGATATTCCAACAGGAAGCAAGGCTGAAAGCGGTGACTGATGCCGAACAGTAGGTTGTAAGCGTATTGAATGCAGTGTCTGTGAGGTGAGAACAATGGCTGATATCGATGGCTTGTGCCCGGTGCCCAGCAAATAAGGCTACCTGGGTAAGGACCTGGTCGTCAACCACGCGAGATATGTTCAGCAAGGATAGTAGAGGCAGCGGCATTGAGAGGATAAGCATATTCCATGTTGAATGTACAGTCCGAAGCTTCACGCTCGAAGTCAATGGCATAAATGACAATATGATGGCCACGACGTTCTCAGGCAAAAGACCTGCGAATGCCGAGGACCTGACCTCACGTTGTGTTATCTCTGATCGTTTCCTTCCTTTCCTGAAAGTCGAAGAATTTGCTGAGTGCGAGGCTGCCGAGGATTGCTTAGTGCTGATCCTAGAAGAAGCCCTAGTCGATAACGATAATTTGCGCTTTATACCTTGCTTGTGATATGGGTCTTGATCAACGATCGTGCTCAGTGTACCGGCAGCGACTTCGGAAGGAGGTGGTATAATTTCTCGAGACATGATAAAGTGACCTTGGGAGAGCCGTTCTTGTGCGACTTGCTCGATCGACCGACGCATGGCAGGATAGACTTTGCTAACTTCTTGCAAGACCGAGTCTTCCAAGACGAGAGACTCTAGTTCGGTGATTGATCTCACAGAGGCACTCCGCAGAGGAGAAAGTGACAGCCAAGCCAATTCGCCAAAAAATTGTCCGGGTCCAAGTCTAGCACGAACTTGTGAAGTCGGTGCGTCAATCACCTCTACACTTCCGGATACGATGAAGTAGATCTCACGACCCGGTGAGTCCTGCAGCAGAATCGGCGTGAACGGCGCAAAGGTTGCAGGCTTGATCTTGAGTGCCAGAAAGTGCAGGATATCGTCTGGCAGATGTCTGAACATTGGGACAGCAAGGATACGATCTTGTATGCTCGTAGACACGAAAGCAGCTGGGGGCTTCTTGTGCTTGCGAAGGAGTTCGAGACGTTCCTGTGCCTCTTCTCGTATAGCACGTTCGATTGCAGGAAATCGGGGCAGCACTTGATGCAAATGTTCGAGCGTAAGTGCCATGAGAAGTGACTTCTCGGTGGCTATGACACTGGCCGTTCTCGGCATAGCAAAGAGGACACCAATCTCCCTGGCATGTCAGTCGGTCTGGCTACCAATATCGTCAGTTGTCCCTACCCAAAAAAGGAACCTGCTTGAAGTTCTGCAAACTTTGATTCTGTATCACGAGACACGACAGCAACTGCACCACGAATTATCCAATACATGGCCTTGGCATCCTCGCCCTCCCGGCAGATTTCATCTCCCTTCTCGACGACTCGAGACCGCATGCTGACCATGATCATGTCAATCAGCTCCTGGGGGGCTGACTCGAACAGCTTGAATGTCCTGATAGCTGCTGCCACATCAAAGGTCGTTGGTCTGGGCACGCCTGGACTCGGTGGAATGTCTGGCACTACGGTTCTCGGGGAGGGAGATCTTTCCAGGTTCTCAGGCGTCGGTAAGAGCACTGGACAGGTAGACAGCGGTGACCTTTGTGTAGAGCCATTTCGACCTCTTCTCATGAGCACTCTACCGCAACCTCGCTCACAGGCTCCGCACAATCAAAGGTCACCCAGGTAATATGGGACCCTCCAGCTCAAGTGCTATGCTCGAAGTGATGGTCTTCTTTTCGTCTTTTAGTAGTCTTGGATAGTCTGCACGAGCATGGTACAAGTAGGAGACAGCTGACGAAACGAGAGGGTGAGAGAGCAAGAGAAATGATTGTGGGTCTGAGGGTTCAGGCTGGAGGAGCGGCAGCCAACTGTCACGGTGTGTCTGCCAGAGTTTTCGAGCGAGGGCGAGATGGTTGTGTGGAGTCGCCAAGAAAGTCAGCTTTTCGCACGCGTGGGAGACGAAGATTGATGGGCAGCTTAGGCTGACTGAGCCGGGGAGACAGACGGCCGGTGAGAGTGTGACAGGTAGAGAGAAGAGAGAGGGAAAGAGAGAGAGACAGATACACATACAGAGAGAGACAGCACAAGAGACGCAGGGTTGTACGGTATGGGGCGTCCCAATTTATCGGTTGAAGCCAGGCGGCCAGCCCTGGGAAGCCGTCAGCTCCATTCAAAATGCGAAGGGCGCCTCTCGAGCTTGTCACCCCATATCTACCGTACCTACACTGCTTGTGTTTGTCCAGGGCAATGTCAGCTGCAGATCAGTTCTAGAACTCCCATTCTCTCATGATCTCACCCATCTTTCAAGATCATCCATGAGCTGGGGCGAGAGCTCGAGTGAATCGATGCGCTCAAGGGTTACTGCAGATCATCACCTCCAGCCTCTGTTCTAGATGAACCGACTGCAACGAATGAGCTGAGTAATAGAAGACCAAGGTACTAGGCAGCTACCTGAACCAACGATTGATTCAATCTAGACTCTTAACGTGGTGCTCCTCCTTGAGCTTCTGGAAATGCATCACTGTAGATCCTCGATATTTTCTCCATACTGGTAAAGATGTGCAGATGAGGCTAAATCCTGCGTTGCTGGAGACGATGAAAGGAGTCAAGCTAGCATGATAGCGATGCTTTTGCTAGCTTGCAATGGTTCATGTGTGGTAGCAATTGAGTTCTGACAGGCGGCGTTTGGCGGACATTAGATTTCAGCTCAGCTACAATTGGCAATTCACGTCGTACCGTACGGTATCGTGCTCGCCTGTACCGGATGCTTCTGGAGTAATTAGTGGAGCCCCACTGTACAACTCTCAATAACGAGTGCTCGAGCACACAAGACTGGCATCACACAAGCTATTCAACCTGCTACCACACAAATTCATTGTCTCGAGGCAGCTGTGCTTGTCAAGTACTAAATAATCTGAATCAATAGTTCAATAGCAGTAATTTCTGATTGTCATGTCGGCCACTCCGCCACCAAAGAATAGTTTATTGCGTTCGTTCATGAGCCTCCATCCTCGACAGCGCATCACCATCTCTGCAACCTTGATGGTCGTCTCTCTCTTTGGTCTCTACGTCTCAGATACGGTGGAGAAAGCTCTGCTAGACAAACAAGCTCGGGAAAATTCGACGGACGCACTTGGCATAGATGTGATTGATCGCTCCTCCAGAAATATCGAGACGAGAGGGAGCAGTACCGACAGGGTCAGGCTAGAGGAGAAAGCTAGACGTTAATCTGGGCTCTTTTGATGGGGCAACTCTTTGTACATCAGCTCTTCGGGACAGTGTCGAGATTGTGCTGAGCGAGTCTCGTGGTTGATCATTCAGCAGCATGATCATTTTCATCCGAGTTGCTCCACGCAAACGCACGACTGCACAATCTGCAGCTCTCATGAGCAGTATTCACGTTCTTTGATACTTGCTGTCACTTCATTCAGTCAGGCTGTCGCTGAAAGTATGTACGTTCTCTGTTCTCGAGCAAATTTCTCTGCACGATCATCTTGTATAACTGTGGACGCTGCCACGTCAACTAGTGCATTATAATTACGGCAAGATCTTACTCACGCGGAAACGGATGAGTATTCAAATTGTCGTGAGCACTATTTCATTCGCGAGCCTCCGGGCATCGTCTATATATTCTGGCCGGCAATATTCGGTGTCAGCGCATCCTCTGCTCATGACATGAAAAAAAAAGGTAGACAATGACAATGTCATTACTGAGCGAGGAATCATATCATCCTTGTATATATGAATAAAATCACTCTTTTCTATAAAATATATATATATATATATACTAATCAAGTTTTTGCCATGCCATGCTTGCCATATGTGAGATATATATCTGAACAGTCTAACAGACTGCTTGATCAAATTGCCAGACGTCGACGTTATCAAAGACTCCGCTCTGCAGGATTCCTTCAGCTGACCAAGCTGGATTCTGCGATCCATCCGCCTGAACGACCTTGACACTCCAAAAAGCCGCTCCGGCAGCCTTCAACCAGACCGACATTTGCGACTCGAAGAATCCGACTGCGTACCCGACGAAACTGCTGACGTCCGCCTGAATACTGAGGGAAAATTCACCGACAAAGACGGGAATGTTGATGGCGGCGAATTGGTCGACGTAGGTACACACGTCGAGCGTCGCTTGTTGCAGAGTCGTCTCTGAAAAGGCCCAGTACTTGTGCGTATCAATCACCGCATTATCACCTTCCTTGAAAAACTGATTCCATGGCGCCAACGGCCAAAACCCATCGTGAAACATGGTCGTCACGGATGGGACGGTCGTCTGGACAATCGTGTGAGCGGCCAAGACGTAGTCTTTATAAGTCAACCAAGTCGACCAATCCGCAATCGCCGGTTCATTCGCCACTTCCAACGCAGACAACGTCGTTCCTGCGTACCCACTCGATGCGATCCACGTCGCCGCCGCCTGAACGGCCGCCAACGATCTCGCCTGGTTGGCAGCGGTGTAGAAATCGACGGAACCGAGGTGACCAGAGTGGTCTTTGCCGTTCTGTGAGCCCGGGAGTCCGTGAATGTCCAAGACGACCGTCATGCCGTACTTTTGAGCGTACCCTAGCACCCGAGAGAGTTCAGTCAACTGCGTCGAGCGGATATACGGTTCTCCCGCGATAGGATCGATGAACGCCCAGAACCCGATCGGAATCCGTAACGTATTGGCCTTCATGCCGGCCATCGACGCAATGTCTGATTCCGTGATGAAAGTCGACCAGTGCTGCTGTAGAGCTGTGGTACACGCCGCCTTGCCCAGAGACTGGCAGAATGTCCACTCGTCGACCGCTCCTGGTGCGGTATTGTCGAACCATGTCGGGTACATCCATTGTTCCAAGACCAGCCAGTTGCCAAGGTTGACTCCCCGTGCCTTCCAAGTGGACCAGGACGAAAACTTTTGGTTCAGGTCGACTGTCGTGGTTGACTTTGTAGTGGCACTCGCTGTAGCAGCACTCGAAGTCGTCGTGGCACTGACCGAGGTCTTGCCGGACTTTGTCACGGACAACGCATTTCCATCACCACAAATCTCGGTCGAGTCACCCGAGCAAGCCATGCTACAACTCACGGGAGCTGACCATGGAGCCTCGTTCGAACAGAAGCACTGGGAAGCGTACTCGGTGCCAGAGTACTGGTACCCCTCCACTGTACAGAAGCTCGCACATGCCTCGTTTGTCATCGAGGAGGATGTGAAGGAAGGACCAGTCATCGTCCTCTGAGTCGAGGAGTCCGCGTAACAGCCCAAAGCTGTGCTGCTCGAGCTCGCTACGGTGGTCGGTGGAGTGTAAACGACCGACAGGGCATTCCCAGATCCGCAAGTCTCGGCGTTGTTTCCTGTACATGGCATATTACACCACCAAGCAGCCGCGGCGGTCGGTGCAGTCTCTGAGCAATAACACTCCTCGCCGTACTCTGTTCCGGAGAACGGCATGTTGTGGGATGTGCAGAATGCCGAGCAGGACTCCTTGGTCATGCCGGTAGAATCGGTGTAAGAAGCACCAGTTAGTGTTCGATTGGCCGAGGTATCGTACCAACATCCGAAATCAATCGCATTCTGTGCCTTGGCGGTCGCTGATGCTGATGGCACACTTGATGACGACTGCAGCGTCGATGAGATTGCTTTTGTCGGCACGGTAGAAGAAGATGCCTTGGTGGAGACAGCGGAAGAGGGCGCCTTGGAAAGGGCGGAGGAGGCCTTGGTGGATGTTATTGGGGATGTGCTTGTAGAGACAGTGGAAGCGGCTCTAAACGAGACTGCCGCGGAAGAACTCTTCAGAGTGGTCGTAGCAGAAGTAGTGGAAGAAGTACTTGATGAACTGCTCATTGGAGTCGTTGTCGCCATAGAAGTACTCGAGGATGTGGTACTCGAAGAGGATGTGACTGATGTGGTTGACGTCGCACTGCTACTGGATGGACTGGCAGCGGCAGCAACCACAGCACCATTAAAGGCCATAGGTGCATTGAATGTCGGCCGCCCAGCAGCTGCGAGACTTGTTGTGGACGTCAATTTAGCACTGGTATAACTGCTCGAAGACGAGGATCGTGACATTGGGACCGTTGTCGAACTCGACGAGGTGACCGGGGACAAAGAAGATCTTCGTGTGGTTGAGAAGCTAGAAGTACTTGAGGGAGGTAGAGATGTTGTGACAAGCGTGGGATTCAACAAGCTAGAAGATCGACGTGTCGAGGAACTGACCACCGACTGCAGAGTAGAAGAGGTTTGTAAGATTGAAGAACTTGACGATGATGAAGTGCGAGCCAAGGGGTCGATTGAAGACGAGGTAGCAGTCGGACTGGCGGAACTGGACTGAAACGGATTGCCAAATGCAGGTCTTCCATTTGCTTTCGCAGTCGACGAGATGACGGTCGAAGTCGGGAGTGTCGAAGACGAAGGCGTGGTAGAAGTCGAAGTCGAGCTCGATGTGGTAGAGGTCGATACCAGTCCCGAACTGGACTGGACACTTGACCTCCTTGATGATGAAGGAGAGCCCGCAGAGTCCTGGGGAATGGCTGCACCTTCGCCTAAAGATGCTCCAAGCGCAGCGAGCGACAGTAGTGTGATTGAGCCGGACCGCATATCTTGCTAATGTTCAAGAATATAACAAACAATCGCTAAGGAGAATGATAGATGGATGTTGTAAGTAGTCCTCACTGTGTGGTGGAGATGATCGACACGGCGACCTATCCTCCATATATATACAAGTGCCTTTCCTGATATCGCAATGCTCAGAAGAGTTTCACTTGAGCCCGGAGGACTCTTGTCTATGACCAAGTTCGTTTGGCGGAAGTGGAAGTGAGACCGGGAGCGCAGACGTCAGGCGTCTGTTGTCCAGTTTTCTTTCGGGATGGGCCAATGCGAACTTTCGGAGGGAAACAATGGCTTGTGCAAGCCATACGCCATTGAGTATCGACAGAAGGGCGCCATCGCCAGACTGCCCAATCACAATTCGCGGGTCTTTCTGCTTTGTTCGAATACGTCCGGTCGGAAGAGCCATCGGCTGAAGGAAGTCTCCCTATTCGTCAGTCTCGGATCTGGTCAGATTCTGTACATTCCATCACTCACTGACGGACAGGCACGGACCCCAGTTTTGCTGTCAAGCTGTAATGCATATGCCTGTTGTATAGACCGCAAGATATCAATTCTGAGCTGTCATCAATGCAGTCAAACATTGCCAGTGCCAAGTAGGTCACTCGGAGGTCGATTATTCTGGGCGCGTTCTAGGATGCGCTATCCGCAAGTAGACTCTCCTTGACCCTCGAGTGCTATCGCTATATGCATGGAACGTCTTTGCGCCGAGTTGTTGTCATCCGAGAGAGAGACCACTACCGGGGGCATGGCAGTGCGATTCATCAAATTGCAGGGAACCAAATCTATGGCTTCTTCTCCCGCAGCCACACTTCCAAAGGGTTGACCGCATTCGGGGCTTCCACAGTGATTTCGGAACCTTCCCTCATTGTCATTGCGTCCCCAAGTCAATGGCCAGGCTTTCCACTTCGAGCTCCGGGTGTCTTCATTAGAGTAGTATGGACGCGGGATGATGATGACGCTGCAGCTGCTGCTTCTACCACTGCAGGGAAGGCAAGAGAATTGTCTCACACCGCCCTCAATTAGAGATGCCTCCAAATTCTCCACTGCATACTGCCTGAAGCATTGGATGTGTCAGAGGCATTAGGCGATGGGCTTCGGCCTCCGGACTTGTCCCAGGAGCAGTGTCTTTTGTAGGAGCCAAGCCTGTCGTAAGTTTCACCTGTGAACCGCACAAACGGACTCGAGTTCCGGGCTTTCTGGCGATGCTGATATGCCTCAACTGCAATTGCTGCACGCGGTCGCTTAGTTGTTGAGTTTCGATCTAGACAATCCTCGTTGCCCTTTGAGATTGTGATTGCGTCAGAGCTTCCGGGCCCGCAGAACTCCTCTGTTGTCCTCGTGCTAGTGTGCCTCCGTTGCGTCAATTTCTCCCTCAATCCGGAGTCTGATATAGCTGGCCAGGTCTACAGTGAGTCATGCACTCTCCTCCAACATTCTTTTATTTATTTACTTGGGCGCTAACTTGCCAAAATTGCTTATCTACATTGAATGATGAAGAGGATATCCCTTCTAATTTGATTTCTGCTTGTGGCTCGCGATGTCTTTACGCCCTCCTTCACCTTCATCCTCAGAGTCTGAAAATTCGTCATCTCTTTGGGCCTTGGCTCCATTGGAGCCGTGTAATTTGCGTGTGTTAGGGTCTTGCTGATCCTCATGTTCATCCGAGTCGTAATCGGCATCGCGCGGCACGTCCTGCATCTGCACGCTAGGCGCGAAAGCCGTATGTCGAAGATTCTCACGCACTGAGGTCAAAATCTTATCCAGATATTCTCGTGTATTCATGTTTTCCATGTTGTTGGGACGCACATCAAGCTTGTAGTCTGGACCAAAGTACTCATAGTAATCATTGTAGGGGATGTCTCCGTCAGGTTCCTGCCCAACAAGAAGTCCTGTCTCATATGTCCATGTACGAGAAACGTTGCGCATGGTATAACCCCCTCCTCCAAGAATTAATGTTGGTAAATTAAACTTCTTGACAAAGGCAACGCATGATGCATGCCCTTTCATGCTGAGGTTGAAGCACCCTAGTCGATCTCCAGACAAACTGTCCGCTCCACACTGCAACACAACGGCACCAGGCCTGTAGTGATCCATGATGGCTTGTATCGTCGGCTCAAAAACACTGGCATAAGTCTCGTCCGTTATGCCATCACGAAGGGGAAAGTTGACAGAGTATAATTTGCCTTTACCTACGCCGACATCTCGAAGCTCTCCTGTACCTGGGAAATATTCACCATACTTGTGAAATGAACAAGTCATCACTCGATCTGTCGTATAGAAAGCTTCCTCGACACCATCTCCATGATGCACATCGATATCAATATATAGGACACGATTGTAGTATCGAAGTAATTCAATGATTCCAAGAACGATGTCGTTCACGTAGCAAAATCCACTGGCTTCAGACTTTTTCGCATGATGAAGTCCGCCTGCCCAGTTTAAAGCAATCTCGCACTTGCCGCGGTTCAGTCGAGCAGCTCCCTCCATGGATCCACCTCCACTTATGCCACAGAATTCGAAAAGGCCATCAAACACCGGACAATCATCGCCCACATTGAATTTGCCTTGCTCTTTGGCATATTGTTCCATATTCTCCGGCGTGACTCGAGACAGAAATTCGACATACTCGTCTGTATGGAATTGACACATTTCTTGCTTTGTTGCTGGTTTCGCACGGTAAATTTCCATCTTTTTGTACAGTCCATAGTTCATGATGAGAGAATGAGCCATACGAATCCTGTGAGGTTTCATGGGATGGCCGGCACCATATGCGTAATTGCCCACGTCCGCTGCATATAATCAGTGATTGATATTGATTACTTTGTCAGGCGTCATACAATCATAAAAGTATGCAATCTTTTGCTTCGATTGTCCATTCGCAGCTATTGGAAGCAGCGAACCTTCCCTCTGTCCACTGCTGGAATAGGTCGACATTGCGCGAGTCTCGTTACGAAGGACAACCTTCGAATGTACCTCGTGATGTGTCACAGAATCGGTGTATTGATGTGTCTAGGCTATAGTCGTGAGAGTGTGAAGGTATGGTGATACTCAGCCGGCTGGTAGCTGAGCATGCCAAAGACAGACGAGCAAAGAGCAGCCAGCAGCGAATCGACTGCAGTGAGCGGCGAGATGAGAAGAGCAGCCGCATTTCATCTCTCAGCACGAAATCCACCACTGTACGGGACGTCTTGCCTAATCTGTAATCTCATTCATGCACAATGAAGCAGCTGAGCCCTTATATTGAACAGTGAGCCCTCCTGTCCTTTCAGATTCATTCAACAGACCAAATACTTGAGATGCAATGCTCGTCAAGTAGTCGAAGGAGGGAGGTAGGTAAAAATCAAGTCGCCGTCATTACTCGTGACACGTAAAGCTCGCTACGAAACTGTGTGGGAATGCAGTACTATGACTGACTGACTCGGAGCGGTCCCTCCCAACCATACTGCACAAGATCGACCCTTCTCTCCATCCCAAACTCCTCCACAGAAACTCCCTCTTCAATCAACTTTTGCACTTGTCGTTGAGAAGCAAGTGGACCAGCCTCACGAGGACTGATACATCCTCGCGCATTAATCACCCTCTGCCACGGCACCGAATCACTCAATTCCTCCGGTAATTGCTTTCCACAAAATCAGTACTTTTATCCCATGTGTGGATATATATACCTTTAGACAACTGCCCACGAGACGAGAGTGTTTCGGATAACCCAGTAATTCTGCTATTTGACCATATGAAGCTACTCTCGAGACTGGAATCTGCCGAACCATATCATATACCAGCTCTCTGAAATTCTCTGGCGCTTTCGATGGAGCATCGCTCATTTCATACCCGAACAAATCAGCTACGACGGATACCTGGATGCGATCAAGGTCATTGCCGACTGAGACTAGATGGCCAGCTGTAGTGGCACGGAAACATCTAGGACAGCAAGTCGATTGCTCAAAGTGGCCGCGCATCAGATGGACTTTTGTGGGGACGCCACATGAGTCAAATGCTCATCTACGGTCCAGGTGATTTGATCAGATCAAGTTATACAATCCATGTCCAATGTTCCGAGCAATACTCGCGACTGTGCTGCATCTCGACTTCTGATCAATCCCATATATTTTGTAATGTACAAGCACTTGTATTCACATATATACAACGCACAACTACCGTGATGGTATAATCCTGATAATCCCCACCCTAAACCTTTTCCTTCTTGGCACTACATTCTGAGCAATACCATTTCCCAATCGGTGGTTCCTTGAGTCCGACACAACCGTAATGAAACCACTCTCGCTGACATGAATCGTTATCGCACGCAACCATTTCTCCATACGAGACCTGCTCACAGAAACAATACGTGGTCGTGTCCTCGCCGGCCTCTTCATCTGATCCACCAGTGACTGGCGGTGCCGGATACCCGTTGGGCAAGAGAGGAGGACCACCGAGTCCAGAAGGTACAGCCGGTCTTGTCGATACCGACGACCGTGCTCGCTTATGATTCTTGAGAGGCGTGTTTTGACCAGGCATCAAGTGAGCGCCATCACGAACGGCGGGTGATCGCTCGTGTATAGGCGTGCTCGCCCCAGAAAGACCACTGCTGCCCCCCGAGCGCTCCAGCGCGACGACTTTTCTCGTCTCCTCATCTAATTTGCGCAACGTCCGATCCAACAACTCTAGTGCCTTCTTCGCCAACTCCTCCTTCTCGTACGACTTTTCCAACGTCTTGCCAAAATCGGAGCGGATTTTTGGATAGTACACTTCCTCCTTTGGATTCTTCTCCAGGCTCCCGTTCGTCTTTATAAACTTTCCTAACTGTCCGTCCCTCGTCTTGATCTTTTTGATTGAATCTGTTGCACGCACATCAATCACTCTGATCTCTTCGTATAAGTTCTGGAGCTCCGAAGGAAGGTTGTCCAAGGAGTCAAATATCAAGAAAGCCGCATCCTCACTCATGACAATACGACGAGTGAGGCGCGATACGTTCGACCGCGAATGATGAGTGCAAGTTTCAAGAAGCGCATTTCTACGTCTATATGGCACGTACTCGAATGCACGCACTGCCAAGAATAATCTAGAGGTTCATGATGAGCTCCGCCAAGACGGCTCCATAATCTCCAAGAATACCGTACCGTGATCGGCGTAAAAGTAGCTCTAGGTCGGGAATATGTACAAGCAGCATCAACCAGAGTTAATACATCGCAGCTGATAGCTTCAAGGCAGAAAAAGAGTCTATAGTCATTGGAAAGTTGTGCTGAGATGTTCGTTTTGCTTACGAGTCGTCATAGGTAGCTCACTCGAGATGACGTTCTTGTGCTACTTGTGTTCGACCAGCGATTCGCACTTGGACTTCCTCGGCCAATAGCTCCCAATCTACACGAAGCACGTAGTAAGTCTGGACCAGACTGATGAGCCCGATGGCCACACACATACCTATCCACAACCCAGCCAGTCCCATATCTGCACTGAAGCAAAGGACAAGACCGAGTGGAACAGCCACTACATAGTAGCCCACGAGATTGAGAATACCGCCAATATGCTGCCGACCTTGACCTCTCAATATGCCTGCCGTGATCACTTGTATACAGTCTGCAAGATTGAAGAGTGCACACAGAGGTAGAAGCTTGGCAGCTAGGGCAACAACCTCGAAATCGTCGGAGAAAAGCCTGCCCCAATCATACCGCATAGCTACGATGGCGATGCCGATTAAGCTTCCAATCATGCCCGAAAGAACGATGCCAACGAGAGTTGCGGTGCGAGCAGGTTGAGGCAAACCCGCGCCAATCAAGTTGCCGACACGAGAACTGATGCCTACTGCAACGGCGAACGGAACTTGGTATGTAAGCGATCCGGTAGTGCTCAGGATGGCTTGAGCACCAAGCGGTACTACACCCAGAAACGAAGACGAGAATGCCATGATCTCATACGCGAACCACTCCGAACAGGTCATGAGACAACCTGGAAAAGCGAGCCGCAGCATAGGTGTCCAATGTTTGAATGCAGCAGCAGAGAATCCATGCCATGCATGTCGACTCTTCCCATATTTGACAAAGCCGACCATAAGGGCGAAAGAGAGCCAATAAGAAATACTCATCGCGAGTGGCGCGCCAGCAAATCCGATACCGACATCCGGGTGCCATACCAAAACATAATTGAGGATTGCATTGACGGGTGCGGAGATACAGACCGCATACGTTGAGACTCGGAAATTGCCTTGACTTGCTGTGAAACGTTTCAGGGCCTCAAATCCTACGTAGCCTGGCGCACCGAGAAATAGTACTCTGAGATATAGGCTCGAGAGTCGGGCTACTTCTGGGGTCTGGTGCAGACTGAGAAATATCTGTTCGGATGTGAACCATAAAACCCCAATCGGTACTAAACTGAGCAGGAGTAAAAGCATGCAACGTTGCAGATGAAGCCCTACGAGGTGAGGTTGATTGGCCCCGAAAGACTGAGCACACAGTGTGTCTAGTGCTGTTGCGATACCCTGTGCAAAAGCAATCAAGCTAATGGACTGAGACATGCTTGCAAGTGATACCGCTGCTAGCTCAGTTCGACCTAGATGACCTAAAGAGAAGATTGATGCGAATTGCATCGAGTATTGCAGTGCAAAGGTGACAATCAGGGGACTAGCAGAGCTCGATAGCAATCTTGCTTCGTATTTCCAGGTTGTGGCCACTTTCTGAGCATCTACAGCCTCTTCCCACAGCTTACGACGCTCCGCTCTCGGAATTTCGCGTAATAATGGTTCAGTAGTGTCGTGATGGATCTGGTGCGAGACCTGTCTAGACAGCAGACTGCTTGATTCGTCAATGGGTTCTTCCTCCTCCATGACGATGTCAAGGATGTGCGACTGATTCGGCAGTAGATCATTATTCTCCAGGAGCATCTGCTCTTGACTGTCGAATTGTGTTCGCTCATCCCGAGTCAAGTAACCTTGAGGGAGGACGTCCTCGATAGTATTGAAAAGAAGAGGTCTACTTCCAAGGACAAACACTGGTCTAGAGTACGATTCGCTGAGGTGAAGTGCTGAGAGTTGCGAATTCCTTGACGCATTTGAGGCGATGGTACGCTCAGAGTCGCTTGAATCACGTCGTCTCCTTGATCCGATAAGGTCATCTTTCGCTACGTCTGGCATCGCTGCCAGACTGTTTCAGATAGTAATTCGCGTCGATTGCTATCGCGCGAAGCCTTGTTTTATATATAGATAGGAAGTGACTAATGTCGTGTGAGGAAAACAACAGAATTACGGGGTCGAAATCCACCAAAAAAGGTTCGAGAAATTCCTGACGGGCGATCAGACGATCAACCAATCAAAATGATGAAAATTTGTGCCACAGATTCTACGCACGTGACCTGTCCTTCCACCTCCGCGGAGGCTCCGCCGCTCCATCTCCAGTGAGTCCATTCGTCCTTGTTCACTTCACTGTAGAGCCTACTGATCCAATCAATCGTGTAGTCATGCTCTTGTTTTTGCTGACTTCATCACCTCTCCTGCCATCACTCTTGAAATTTCTGTACATCATAGGTCAATAAGCGTGGTAGGCTTGGGTTGAAGTTGTTGGCAGATCTGATGCGTACAATTAACGAGTATCTGGCAGATTCACCTGCAGATGAGTTTGACTCTATAGAATTTGTAGAATATATGGACGCTCAAGCAAGCTCTCTCACCGGACTCAGAGACAACTTTGCTTATCCAACTCGACAGACCCTCACTCGTAGTGTCACTGCAGTCAAGCTATCGGCAGAAAAGCTGCATAAATCAGATGCGGAACCTGCGATATACCTGTGTGGCAACTCGCTTGGATTGATGCCTACTTCAGTCCGCACCCTTATTGACCAGGAACTTGACGTATGGGCTGGGCGAGGCGTCATGGGTCATTTCGACCATCCTCATCAGCGTCCCTGGAAAGATATAACAGATACCGTACAGTCGTCCATGTCCAAGATCGTGGGAGCGAAAGTCTCAGAAGTGGCAGTGATGGGATCTTTGACCTCCAATCTGCACACCTTGTTGTGTGCATTCTACAAGCCACAAGGAAGGCGGACCAAGATCGTGTACGAGTCCAAGGCTTTTCCTAGTGACGAGTATGCTCTCACCTCACAAGTCCGACTCCATGGTTTGCAACCCTCCGATCACTTGATCGCGGTGAGCCCGAGAGCTAATGAATATGCTTTGCATACAGAGGACATCTTGGATGTCTTGGAACAGAATCGGGACGATATTGCGTTAGTCATGTTCTCCGGCGTACAGTACTATACTGGACAGTTCTTTGACATCAAGACCATCACCAATAAAGGCCACGAGATCGGGGCTATAGTTGGGTGGGATCTCGCTCATGCAGTGGGCAATGTCATTCTTGAGCTCCATGATTGGAATGTCGACTTTGCTTGCTGGTGCAATTACAAGTATATGAATGCAGGACCCGGTGCTATCGCTGGAATCTTTGTGCATACTGATGCAAGAAAACCTGCGGCCATCAAAGGTCCAACAGAGACATATAACTACGACAATAGATTGTCTGGTTGGTGGGGCCACAATACACAAACCAGATTCAAGATGGAGCCTACATTTGACCCTATGGAAGGTGCTGCTGGCTATCAATTGTCGAATCCATCTGTCCTGAATGTCGTGAGCCTTCTCGCAAGTCTTCAAATTTTCGATACGACTTCAATGAATGCACTACGAGCCAAATCCGTACTTCTCACAGGATATCTCGAACTATTGCTTTTACAAAAGACAACGAAAAGATCGGAAAGCGAATCTCATGCTACATTCCAGATCATCACTCCTCGGAATGCAGAGTCCCGTGGCGCACAGCTTTCTGTACTTTTCCAGCCAGCTGGACAGGGTGTGATGGAATATGTCATGGAGCGATTGCTCGATTGTGGAATCATCGCCGATGAGAGACAACCTGATGTCATTCGCTTGAGTCCTATTCCGAGCTACAATACCTTTACAGAAGTCCGTCAAGTAGCAAGAGCTGTTCGTGCCGCCGTCGATGCTTGGCGACCGTCAAAGTCTGGAGACAACAATGCTATGCTGCAGACATCCTGAAGGTGCCAGGTCATGAAACGTGTACACATGGGTCGATAGACAGTGTCGGAATAACCATATGCTTTATTAAATGCTGTATATATCTATGTACATAGTTGTAAGTTCAATCTCAATGTTTATTGGTCCATGTCGAGGTCTTCCTCACTTAGAGGTATCGTCAGAATTGCTGCAATTTCACCAATCTGACTCAATTGTTTACCACTTTCATGTAGACTGGAAAAGACCAATACCTCGCCGCCAGAAGTCTTCACGTCCTCCACCAGCTTCACATACTTTTTCCTCGTCCGTAAATCATCTGATCGGAAGAGAGTGTCGGTGACGAGAAGAGTACCCACAGCACCAGCATGGATCGCTTTCTCTACGTGCTCCGGACCATACCATGCTCTCATTTCATCATCATTCATCATTTTGTAAAACTTTTCGAGAACTTGAGTTTCCCTGGCAAATTTCGTGTCGCTCAGTTGACTCAGGACTTCAGGGCTCTTGAGAACTTCAGTCAAGCTAAACAAGTGTCCTGAGGAACAGTGAATCTGGAGGATCTTGGGCTTGGCTTTGATGATGTCTTTGCGATCTTCGGCAACTGCTCGCACCATCATTCGTTTCGTCAGACCGTCGCCGACGAATCCAGGACTTGCGACGAGGATTGCCTTGAGCCGATCGTCCTCGAAAAAGTATTTCTTCATGCCTTCATAGACGGCATCGTAAAACTTGATCAGGCCCTTCTCGTGAGCCGAACTGGACCCGCGGACTTTTCGGGGTACGGATTGCTCGATTCTCAACTTGTTGATGGTCATGTATTCTGTCAAGAGACAGATATGTGCTAGACCTTCCTGTAATACCACAGCACCAATCTCTGCAGTCTTTGCAGGATTGCAAGCTAGTTCGACACGATCGAGGGCGATATAGTCCCACTCCCGCTTGGCGAGCGTAAAGTTGCGGTGTAATTCCAAGTCGATGGTATGAAACGCTCCCATCTTGACGTGCTGATTCTCTTCGCATACGGTGCCATTGATGTGTAATTCTGACGCTTGGCTGTCAAAGTCCATCTTGACTACCGATATAGTCAACGTCGTGCGAACTTTCTGAGAAGAGGTGGATCCTGTGGCAGATTGATTTGTCACACGGCGAATGGTAGTCGCCTTGATCTGGTCTCCGACTTGGACTAGATTGTACGTGTGCCACATGTCCTCTGGCTGTTCTGGATACAAGGTGATGGCTCCTGAGGAGTCCTTTTCCAATGTTTTCCGAATCAGACGCATCCTTAAGTATTATGAACTCCGTGTACGGTTTGTGGCAAGAGTATTGACACTTCGAACACTTCGAGTAGTTATTGAGCAGAGTCTCAGCACGATAATAGAGTTGATGCTCGGGATTTATGGATATCTTATCGAGTGATGGCGGACTCTACAGGTTACAAGCGTTAAGGTTGTCATACATGTACATCATGAAGAAGGGCTCGATCGACGTCAGCAGCAGCAGCAGATTATCGTGGTTGACGTTATCTGCGGCAACTTATCGATTGGCAGCACCTCCACTTTGCTCTCGTCTACCAACATCATATCGCCCTACCTGTAGCATAATATCTCCTTCGTTGTCCCGTGAATGCGAACGAGCTCGCATACGAAACAATCTATGTGAGACGGTAATACAGATGTCTTGATGGCATAATTTGAAAACACAGCAGTATAGGTGGTGCTGTCTGGTTATGGGTGAATACTGTCGAGCTGTGGTCATGAGAACATATACCTAGGCAGAACATGACCGAGAAGACACTCAAGCCCCCCTCAACATTCTCGAAATACACGAAAGGTCTGCTATCTCGGCCGCAGACTGGCGCTTCAAATGATTCTAGGGGATCGGATTCGAAAGCTGCACAACCAAAGTCAAGAGATCTATGCTATCATGCAGACAGTGCTATCACTGCCATCGCGACGAGCCCCGACATGCGTCAAGTCGTCATCGCTGGAAGAGAGGTATTGAAGATATTGACCATCGGACTGTATGAAATAGAGGAGAAGCACAACTTGCGAGCGAATCACCGCACGAATCTAAGTTATGCTTCCAATGATGTCAAATGGGGAATCGGCGCGACATCTGGGCTGATAGCTTCTGCAACCTCGAATGGCTCAATCGTGGTCTGGGATCTCGAGTATGCGAGCTCAAGAAAGGTTGATCGAGTCATACATGGCCACAACAGAGCAGTCAATCGATTGGACTTCAATCCGGGTAATGGGTCTTGGCTGCTGTCGGCATCACAGGACGGGAGTATGAAACTGTGGGATCTTAGAGAACGAGATGGAAGTGCAAGGTTCGTGATGCATGGCAAGGCCGAAGCTGTACGGGATGTAAGTTTCAATTCTACGAATGCGCTTGAGCTCGCGGCAGTGTACGACAACGGAACCCTGCAGAAGTGGGATCTGCGTAATCCCAAAATCTACGAGCGAAAGTTGAATGCCCATAATGGCCTCGCGTTGGCGCTTGATTGGCACGCAGATGGCAAACATCTGGCAAGCGGTGGCCGTGACAAGATTATCAAGATTTGGGATTTGAGTAGTGATATGCGAAAGCCGGTGCGATACATACAGACCATGGCACCGGTCGCGAGGATCACATGGCGCCCAGGTAGTTCTGCCACAAATTGCGAATTGGCGAGTTGTGCATTCAGTATGGACAATGACATCAGCCTATGGGACCTCAGACGACCGTATATAGCCAGTCGTACTTTCGTGAAGCACACGGCTGTTCCTACTGGAATCTTATGGAAGTCGTCGGATATCTTGTTATCATGCTCGAAAGATCAAACTTTCCGTCAAAATTCAGTGCAACTGGCTTCGGAGCCAGTGAATATGGTCTCTCACTATGCCTTTGGCTGGAACACTGTCAATGACATTGCCATCTGTCTTGGAGATCGTCAAGATGACAAGACTCGAATCAAAGCACTCCATCAGTTGACAAAATCCCACAATTCAAGCCAGGTCGATCTCCTGCATGAGCTCTCAGAATTTCCGGAATTTCAACAGGGCGATCGTCCATATCAACTAGAAATCCTCAATCCCCGCGCCTCAATATTCACTCCAAAACAAGCATTTGCAATCGTCTTTGCAGACGATGACGATTCCAAACTATTCAAGCATTTGGCTGCAGAATACAACACGAGTAATGAATATGCGATCAGGGCCTGTGCTCACAATGCACTGATCGCACACCAGGCCCGGCAGCCTGAAGCATCAAAAGCTTGGAAATTAATCAAATTAGGTCTCGAGCACTTGGACAGAGCTCGCCGTAGAGGTCCGCGGCAGCGAAAACCGTCTTTGAATCAATCTTTGACCATGTCGCGGCTCGGAGATTCTCTGATTCGTCGTGATCTTGAGAGGTTGAGGTCGACACCACAAATTCCGGACTCTGGACGCACGACTATGCGTGGCAGTCCTGCTACTTCCTTTATAATGCCAAAATACATAGATAGTGTACCTCCACTATCTCTGCCGACGTTAGGTGAGCCTATGCTGCCTAAAGTAAGCGGGTCTCCGGCACTATTACCACCACGAGATCAAGCTTCACACAAAGCCAGTACCGAGAGTCCGTTAAACGGTCCAGTAGACATGATTCTGCCCACTCCTGCCACAATCACCGGAGCGATGAATCATGGCTCGATCCCCTCAAATGATTCGGATGTAGCACTCTTGTCACAACAAACAAGCCAGACACAGACCGGAGCAACATGCAGTCCAATATCACCGCCAAGGGTCTCAACTCCAAGACCTCAGAGTGTGGCAACAAGCTCGCCACGGCTCAACACGTCAATGTTGAATAGCAGAGAGTATGTGAAAGGCAGTCTTGACGTGCTCGAGGAAGTCACTGTCGGTATGGACCGGGCTCGTGAAGATCTGTGGAAAACAGTCTCACGGATTCTGCGACACTATCAAGATTTGGGAGATGTGCAAATGTGCTCATCAGTGTGCCTCGTCCTCGGAGACCGAGTGCAAGTGTCATCTCAACAGGTGGACGAGTGGCTCTACTGCTACGTCGACTTGTTACGGAGACATAGACTCTTTACCACGGCCAGTGAGGTGATCAACGGTACCTCCTCGGATTTCATTCGTGCACAGGCAGACGGTGACATTGTGATGCAAACCACTTGCACCCGTTGCAAGAAGGCTGTACCGCTAGTCAGAGAAGTTGGAGACTACTGGATGTGTCCACGCTGTCAGAATACGGTGCTTTGCATAGTATGCGGCGTGGTCATCAAAGGTGCTGGCAGCTGGTGCCGTCTATGTGCTCACACTGCTCACCACAAATGTCGTCAACTGCTGGACCGGGAGGATCTTGGCGGCGCATGTGTTGTACCGGATTGTCATTGTGATTGTCAGGGCTTTAGCCGTCACTGACCAATCACTCATGTTTATACAACATAATACTACATAATACTCCGTATACGTATACATGTATATATTGACTAGTACAAGTGCAGTACGACAATTATACGACAAAGATGGATGGATACGAGGAAAACGAGTAAATAGTCTACTGTGGCGGGTCGAAACCTTGCGAACTGGAATTCTCCGCTTGCTCTTAACTGGTTGTCCACCACATCTGCTGCAATCGTACGGTAGCACTCTCGAACCCACCCAACCGACTTCAACAGCGCACAGACTTCAGTCACCTATTCTCAACCTTGTCGCACCTTAAGTATTACAAGCAATCATTGCGCATATCCATCTACGATATATACATTTCAGAGTTGAGACTTCTCGAAGCTTGCCGTCCCTCGATCGTACTCACACAAGACTTGCGCCGCAATCAATACAAAACACACACTTCTTGAGCGCAAGGTATGACAGAGACGCAGACGTCCACGCTCCATCACCTCTCGACAGCGCACAACCTCTCCTCGGGTCCACTTCACGATGGCGAACCAAGGGGGATAGAATCGGTGATGAATGGAGTGAATTGTTACATGATTGGTCGTCGTCACGACGACTCTGTCGTGATTGTGTTTCCGGACCTGTTTGGGTTCAGATTCACCAACACGAGATTGATTTGTGACGAGTTGGCGGACTGTGGGTTCTTGGTGATTATGCCCGACCTCTTTGCCGGCGACACGCTCGATTTCTCGCTGCCTTCGGCGAGCGCAGGATTCACCGACTGGTGTAAATCCCACGACAAGGCCGCCACGGCTCCCATCTGCGCCAAAATATTGGATTACGTCGAGGACAATATCCGGCCTCGTCTCGGTATCGCCAGTGTAGGATACTGTTTCGGTGGGCGGTACTCTACCCTCGCCAACGCCTCTGGCCGCGTCCGATGCTCCGTCATCTCCTGCCCCTCCTTTCTCCAACAAGACGAAATCGCAGGCATTCAGACGCCTACGCTCTGGTTATGCGCCGACACCGATCGAACCTTTTCTCAAGACGAAAAGGACGCCGCCCAAAAATCTCTGAGTACAAAGTACTTTGAATCGCAATTCGTCACCTACCCAACTACCGAACACGGATTCTGTACCCGATACCATCCCAACAAGAAAGGAGCCGCCGCCGCTTCCAGAGATGCCCTCAGGCGGACCATTCAATTCTTGAAAGATTCTCTCTACGATTGAAACATTCTTTTTGACTTCGATTAAATCAAAGTTTCTTGTTATACTCTTTCTTCAGAGACATACCTTTCGTGCTGGCGCGAAACAAGTGGCAATCTCGTCGAAAACCCTCGCCAAAATTGGGGAAATGTAAAGGGATTGGTTCAAAGTCGTATTTGGTGGACCGGCTTATTGTCTGATATTAGGTAAAATGTGCACATATCTTTATAATAATCATCATGATCATCATCGATCAAATGCAGACTATGAGTGTACTATAAAGACGAATATAGATCAATGCTTAATGCTACGTGCTTCGTGACCCTCTCAGCGAATGCTTCATATGTACATGTATACAAGAATCCTACCGTGTGATTTAAGCAAATAGATCCTCCCTTTCAGTATCTTGTGGACTGCCCTCATCAATCTGCGCAAAGTGGACGTGACGATGCTCGGGATCAAAGAACCCAAGAGGACGATCCAATTTCATCGAGTAGCTCATGCCAGCCGTCCAGCTCGCCCCCGAGAAGTGATAGTTCCATCTGTTCTCCTCGGGCACCAGGAAGAATCCCATGATGCGATCAGAGAGCAAGACTTGGGCCTTTGATGCCATAGACGCATCCCAGCCCTGTGCAATATTGCTCATGTCTAAATTCTTGGCGCCCCACTCGCGACCATTATCATTGAGGTTGTAAATGCCAATCGACACGGAACCAGGAGTGAAGGAGATGGTCATCGTAGCAGCACTGTCCGTCCACTCGGGGTGTAACTGCATCTGCTTTGCATGTACCGTCACATCGTTGGAAGTCAGGTGCCGATGTTCTCGATCCTGTGTATGTATCCAGCCTAAAGGCTCCAGGCCTTTGAGCAGGACATCGTTTTCTGACAGTTTGTGAGGAAGCTCTACTGTTGCGTTTGAGCCTCGTTGTGGCACCATCGCTATACAAGTGATTTCTTTCACTGCCGAGTTGTCTGCAGGTGATGTCCCATATAAGAATCCAGCGACTTGTGTTCGCATATCAGATATCGTGATAAACTTTTTCAGAAGATTCTTGGGCATGATGTAAGTGTACGGGCTGTCTTCCGCGATGTCTTCCGAGTCTACGTAGATGTTCTTCGTTCTTAGATGCAGATTTGTGGTTGCAATCGCTCGTGTCCTCCATTCTGTACGTGATTGCAGCTTAGCTTGTTCATAAGCCGAAGTTGTTGTGGTGATGATCTCGTCACCATGCACATTTGTCGTAGCATGAGTTGTGGCGGTCAACTGCGATTGTTCTTTACCAGCCTCGACCTTGGCTATTTCTTGTCTCTGTAGTGATGGGGCACTGATTTCCATTCCAAGAATGATATCCCGGACTTCCGTCTGTGTGAGACTAGCGACATTGACACTGTTCTTCTTACCATAATCTGCTAATATCAGATCTCGCAATTGTAGCTCGACATCTACCCATTGTTGATCAGTTAGATTTGGCCAGATGTGATGCTCTAGTGTGATGACTTCACGAGATGGACGGAGGATGAGCTTAGTCTTGTCAAGATTAACGTGCAAGGCACGCAAGATCAGTACGAGTCGAGAGAATGCTGTGTACGATGAAATGGACTTCGTCCAGTCGTCGTACATGTTGAAAAGTACCATTTGTGGCTCTGTAGCCTTGAGGATAAGGTCACCGAACTTTTCGATCTTGAGTGCAGCTTGGAAGGGCAACTGAAGTTCCGAGCCCTTGATTGTGACATTCGGGAAATCCAGTAGATGGACTTCTAGCGGATCTAACATTCCCTTTCTGGTCACGATTAATTGTTGAGGTTGTTCCTCGCCAGGTAATGATCGGATCAGTGCAGCGACTTCCTCGGCTGTCTTCCATTTTGCTAGCTGTCCCAAACGCTTTTGTCCGGCCCAAACACTTGTGTGAATAACTTTCAAGAAGAGTTGTCCAGTCTGCGGATTGAGAATGAAGATGGCTCCGTTGATTGGCTTTGTAGTCAGGTTGCCTTCAAAAGTTTTGTGAATGGTGACACGATAGACATTGGTGTCGTCCACAAACCACATGGTTTTGTTGGAGAATAATTCAGAATAATTTTGACTGTTCAGATAGGCTTCTGTCGGCTCTGATGAATAGAGTTGCAAACCTTTTCTGATTCGTTCCCGTAACACATAAAGTGCGGGGTTCGACTTCATGATTTTACCCATGGCCTGTTGCATCAATGGTTTCAAGCCTGGGAAGAACTGTCCAAAGCCGGACCAAAGATTGTAAGCTAGATCAATGCCGACCATCAGACCATTTGGAGATGGATAGATACTTTGTGCGTCAGTGGTGTAGTCAAGATATTTCGCGCGAGTATATCGTTCTATATCGTGGCTGTCGTAATCACCAAATCGAAGCTGAACATCAATCCAGAATTTGTTCGTAGCTGTGCCATCAAGCACTTCTCGATTGTCACTGATAAGCGACGGTTTAGAAGTGTTCCATTTGTGCGTCGCGAACAGGGTGATATCAGCGCATGAGCTGTTCATTTTATAGGACTTCCTAGGATGAATTGCTTCCTTTTGTACTTGCTCTATTTGTAGAGCTTCGAGTTCTTGATCGAACACTTGACACAAGTCAATGATGACTGATTCGTGGATTTTCTGCCACAAATGCGAACGGAAGATTTGGATTAAAGAAATTTTCAGTGTCGGAATTTTCCCATGCATCATGATCCCTGTTAAATCAAGTTGTACTTGGAATCCGACATAAACGTTCGCTCGATTGATTGTCGGTGACCACCACAACGTAAATCTACGATTTGGAATCTGATTGAGACCGGAGCGTTGAGCATTTGTGAGCTTTTTGTACTTCATTGAATCCTCGAAACCAGACGCCTTCTCCCAGAACAGACCTTCCCATGAAGGGAAATACGTTGCCTTGAACATGGTATGCTCAAGAATTCCCTCCACACCACCCAATGCCTGGATCATGTCTGTGCGGTAATTGTTGAGGTTCCAGAGTTTTCCATCATGCCGAGCACTAGTCCACCAGAATGGATTATTCTTCAACAACTGATATTGCTTGAAATCTGTTCTAACACGCCAGCCTTTATCATATGCAAGGGTATGTCGATCCTTCTGAAAGAGTGTGTTAATCCTTGGTAAACCACGATCCCAGGAGTCTTCCAGATCTTCGAGGGTCAGCCGCCGATTTTGAGCATTAGCTTCCTGTCTCTTTTGTGCATACTCTGCCCACACTCTCTGACTATCGGTAAACTCTGCTTCCCAAGGGTTAATATACCTATAAAGCGCGGGAATATGTGTCTCATTATCGTGCGACATGCCCGAACGGAAGTGGGTAATTCCTCCTGCATCTGTTTGAGAAGACCAACGCAGATCTGATTGTGGGATCAAGATATGTCCCATCGAAAGCATTCCGAGTCCACCAACCTCTTTGGGACTATAAAACACAGCAGGCGGGAAACGGGACGGCATCTTTGAGTTGAGACCGATCTTTACACGAGTCTGAATCTTGGTTTCACACTTGACTAGTATATCGAGAAGTTCGGGAGTCGTGATTACAGCTTCGCGATAGTATGTCAAAAGTGATATCAGTGCTGTGTTCCATTTATTAGCAATTTTGGTGAAGGTTGTTGAGCCTGAAGACATGAGAATCTGTCTAATCCTGTTATGGAACTTTGCCTGATCTGTCTCGCTAACACGAAGATAGGCTTGTGCAGTCCTTTCCTTTGTCTCATCGTTCACCAAGTTCCATACGCCATCCTTGAGAGAGAATTCCTCGTCCTGATTGCGGATCTTGGGAAGAATTCGCACTTCGAAACCACACATGGAGAATAACAAATTGGGATTATCACGAGAGTACACCGAGACAAATGAGTCGTCCCATTCGAGAGTGGTTAGTGATCTTGGTAGTCGTGATTTCATGTCCCAAAATACTGCTCGACCAAGGTGGACATCTCTCTTCATCAACCTCATACGGCAATCTCGGGGCCAACAAGTTTTGTTATGGTAACCGACGAGAGATTCGAAATTCGGATCCGGTGACTCGGACAAGAAGCGCTGTATGAGGTCCCGTGAGTCTTCTGGGTTGAACTTGAAAAGAATGTGGATACGATCGACATACCGAGTGTATAGGCGAATGGGATGTCGCGTCTCTGTTGCGGCGTCCTTGAATTGTAGGAAGTCATTCGGCATGTGTGGTGGTCCTGCTATCTCCGTTGCTCGGTGTAGGCCGAGCAGTAAGATATCGAGGATGAGACCATAGTACTGGACAATAAAAGAGCTGAATTGGAGTCCACGTATCAGTCCGTATGCATTTGTGTGACTCATATCCTTATATGTCAAGACGATGTTGTTCTTAGCAGTGCAGTAAGCACTGAGATTGGCATCCATGATTAGCCCTGTAAGACGACTCAATAAGGTGAGATCTATCTTTTCATACATCTTCGATAACGATGTCTCCATCATCACGACGGAGCTACCGTCCGACGTATCCCAGATGTTACTCAGGTTATTGATGCCTTGACACCATTTGTACGCCAGCAGCGGGGGTGGCTCAGAATCTGAAGGCTTGATCCATGAAGGGAAGAGATGTCTCTTATCTGCCTCATACCACAGATATTGGTCTAGGTATGCGTCTGTGATCTTTTCTAAAGGTTCGATATCATAGACAGGAGTTAGATGACTATAATTATCCATAAATTCGATGCCAGCCTCCTTGAAAGACCGCTGGGTCAAAAGTAGTCGTTTGATCCTGCTCAAGCACTCGTGTGGATTGTCGTATGCCTGCTCAATCAGTGCTAACTCTTCTCGTTGTGATTGGTTGAGCCGGCCTTTGACACTATATGCTTCTTTCAGTCGTTCGAGAGCAAGAATGAGGAGCTTTGTGTCGTGCTTGTAGTTCAATGGTGGGAACGGGATCGGTTGGAAACGGCGTGACTCCAGCCAATGAACAGTAGTTGTATAGATGGCCACCGCTTCCTCTGCGGAGACGTACGGGCCGTCTTTGAGGTAGTTGTGCTGCCTTTCTTGTTCTGATTTCAGGAAAAGACGAGTAAGTCGTCCTAAATTCTTCTTTGCTACTGTCTTGTCAACAGTAGCGCCGCGCCTGATTCGCTCACGATTGTAATGCGCAACTGATACCCAATAGTCGGACTTTGCTTTGACATATCTCAGTATGATAGATTCCACTTGTGCAGGAAGTCCGGGCACCCTCCAACCGATATTGCTTTTCCAGCATCGCCAAGCCTCAGATAAATGCTGCAGAATCGTCTTGGTCTTGTTTGCCTTGACGCCCTCAGGCATCATGTCAAGAATGTCATTCATGATTGAGGCCCTCAATTCCAGATCGTAGTTGGACTCGACACGTTGCTTCGTAATCGTCTTGGCGACACCCTTGGAATGCCTACCCTCAAATTGTCGGGCGAGTAAATTGGAGAGCCAGCGCTCAAGCAAAGGTACAATGCCACGGAGAAAGAATAACCACACTCGCCAAGCAGGACCCCAGAAACCACAACCAGGACCTTTACCAACGGGGCCAGTATTGAACCGATAGTAGATGAGATGCTTGAGATCTTTGCAGGCTCGAATCTGACGCATCAACCGATATTTGTAGCGATACATACCTGTGAGCTGGCCAATATGGTTGAAAATATAATGGATACCATCCGCGAGCTGGAAGGAGTCAATGTTTCCAAGTCGATACTGCACTTGAGAGTCAACCAGTAGCTTAGTGAGCCGTAGGATCTCCCTAATGAGATGGAATGCATTACCGAATCGAGACTTCTTCCTCTCTTTCGTCGTCAAAGTTTTGACAGGTTTCAAGTTCATATTGTAGTCAAGGTGCAGATATGTTAATCCTTTCCGATGAATAAGGAGATTCAACATATTATAGCCCTGACGCACAAGTTGAAGCCCGGCTTCGACCCAGTCGATGGTCGTGCTCTGAAAGTACTTTGTCGCTTTTAGTTGCTTGTAAAGACTCTTGTTACTGTGTGGCTTGGGTCGCTTGGTATGCAGCTCATTCAGAATATAATTTTTCAACAGTTTCTGATATGAGACACGTACTTTGACTGGTTGATTTGGAGGACAATGTTCCAAGTACCATTGCTTGAGGAGCGGCACGTCTTGAGCTCTGACCGTCCTACCGCTGCGCTTGTTGAATGGATATGGTGCCCACCACAGCGCTATTGCAGAAGCGGTCAAATCGTTTTCCAATGGCTTCTGCGCCAGGAATGGCTCCAAATCCTCTGGCAATTGAAAATCATCCTCTTCCATCTCGCCAAATACTTCTTCTTCTAGTGATACTGGAGCGTTCTTGGCCTCGACACGCCTGATCGGATTGATCGCAGGATCAAAGTAGAATGCTGGAAGATCAGGATCCTCAGTTCGAATATACATACTTGTTGGCTCGTGGTACCAGCTCAGATGTACTGACCTGGGCAAGGAATTGTACATATATGGAAATGCGATCTTGTACTCAGAACGCAACGGGTGTCTAAAGATGATCTTATGGACATCATTGAATTCGTTCCAATCCTCGTCGCGTGTCTCTCGTGTCTCCTTGTACAAAGGTTCAAATCGTGGGCCACCGGGAATGGCCATATTCAGTGCTTTGCCGGTGAAAAATGCCTTTTTGTCAAATAAATAGAAGTAGTTCTTGTCTGTCAAATCCGACAACAGCTGCTGCGAATACCGATGGAGCGCCGCCATTTGTGGTAAAGTCAAGTTCCAGGTTTTATATGTAGGTCCATTGACATGCCCAGTGTCGATCAGAGCTTGATGATCGTAGAACCATTCAGCGATTGCTGAGTCCTCCTCGGAGTCGAATTCCATCTGTATCGGTTCTGGCGGCTCGAGCTCTGCCATCTCCTGTGCTTGCTCAAGCAGCGGCGCTTCTTCGTCGTCGAAAGGTGGCAAACGTATACGACGCATATGTCTTCGATCCCTTTTCTCACGTCTCATCATGATCCACATTGTAGCCCATTGAGCAATGAACAGAGGTTCGATCACTCTCGGCACTGTGTTGACAAATGTAATTGCACCAGTGATATGATACAGGACTGGAACTTCGCGAACATCTTCCCAAGGCATAGGCATATTCTCGAGAAGCTTAAGGACGGCATGTGGCATATACTTGAGGGCGCCGAGATACGATCGCTTGTCATGTCTATACTTCTTACTACTCATGTCGCCATGCATGCGCATGATCTGTCGCAGATGTTCTGGCGGCAAGTCTGCTTTTTGAGTTTGGATGAATCCCATGGAACGGTGCTTCGAGAACTTTTGCTTTTGTGATTTGTGCCATTTCCTCTGCTTTTCTTCTAGCTTAGGATCGCGGGTCTTTTTTGGTTGTGTAGCTACTCCTGGGGGTGGGGGAGGCCTTAATTCAATGATTAGTCCTTTGAAATTCATAAATGATAAAGCACTTACGGAGGTGGTCGAACAGTATTGCTAGCAGGTGGCGGAGGTGGTGGATCAGGACGCGAGGCCGACATGACTGGTCCACTCGTCCCCGAGACGAATCGGTGACCTTAGATACAATGTAAGTCCTCTTCAAGTCTAGCTTGGAGGGACCAGCGATGCGATACTTGACTGAATTTTTGATGCTTACAGTATGTTGAATTAATGTTGGTGGTTAAAGTGAATATGTCGTCGTATTGATTGGATAGACATCTAATCGATAGTTGAGTGGAGAGTGAGCACGTGAGCTGAAGGTCTCCATCCCGTGGTCCCACACACAACCTTCGCTCTACTCGAGTATCTGGTCCAACACGCCCGTAGATACTTTAACGGGCTGATCGCTTTCTTTCTATACAATCCTTGTCCAGCGTCCCTATGTCAAGTACCTGCCACTTGTGAGATGATGAGATCCTTGGGGTTTATTCTCACATATGGTAGTAATTCCGACAACCACTTGCAACAACTAGTTTGTCTGATTGAAGTCAATTTTTACCTGTAGGCTTCCCACAAGCTGCTTGATAACAACTCTCGCGCCCCAGGGAGGACTCTAAGGATGTTGACACGCATCAATCTCGGAGTATTAGCGATTCTTCTAATTCTGAACGCGTATCTTTACTGCTATCCGTTTCTCAAAGGTGTCTCTTACCTCGTTCCGCTTGGAAGGCCGCCAATTCGAATGCTCATTTTAGCAGGTAAGTGATTATCAGAATCAATTGCGTATGCTAAAATGACTCGATCCACATCTAGAAGGAGATGCAAAGGTCTCGCGCATGGGCTGGCGGGGGAGTCTGGACATATGGGGTAATGATCATTATCTAGGACATATTCATCGTTCTATGCGAGTCTTCACACAACCTACACATACTGTTTTGCTTGGTGATCACATGTCTTCGCAGTGGATAGACGATGCTGAGTTTGTCAAGCGGAGCGAGAGAATGGAGAAGCGCGTCTTGGGTGTGCAGGACACCACAAATGTCTTCAACATCACGGGTAATCACGATGTCGGATATGCAGGAGACATGACTCCATTTCGTCTAAATCGGTGGATACACCGTTTCGGGCCTCTGAATTACATTCGAGAACTCGATACGGACTCGATCCTAGCCGGATCCGCCGGTTTACGCATTGTTGGCATGAACGATCTCCTTTTGGACGGTCCGGCTTATGACGAAGATATACGAGGACAAACTCACGCTTTCCTGCGCACTTTACCAAGCACTTGTGACAAGTCAGGGCGGCGGTACGTGGATGGAAAGAGTTCTTCTGTACAGACACCAGCTGGATCAGCCTGCTTCAATGGGGCGACAATACTTTTGACACATGTGCCACTGCACAAGGACTCGGGTATATGTGTTGATCCACCCCATATGGCATATTATGAGCAACCACGAATTATGCTCAGGGAGCAGAACTATCTGTCCCAAGACAGCTCCAAAGCTGTACTCGAAGGTGTCTTCGGCTATGGAGATGGAATTATACTGACTGGTCATGATCACGAGGGATGTCACACTTTACATACGCCACCAGCTGTGTCCAACCAATATTGGGAGACGAGTAAGTTCGCAAAGAGTACTTTCGAGAAGTTGAAGGCAGCACACAGCAAGAGTATCGAAGAAATTACAGTTCGGAGTGTTATGGGACAGTACGGTGGCAATGCCGGTCTCTTGACCGCGACCTACGATCAGCTTTTGCACGAGTGGAAGTTTCATTATCACGCAGTTCTTTTTGTTCATAATACTGTTTGGTGGAGCATACATGTTACGACTGTGCTCGGTTCGATATACCTGGCCGCATATTATGTTCTTTGGCAGACAACCTCGGGTCGAAAAGTGTATGCGCTTATAGATGGCTCGTACTCGAAATTGAAGAGGTACTGAGTCCTCTTGCGCTTGAACCTAGCTTACTTTTTCAGACCAAAAAAGGTACGTCAATTATAGAGAAATGGTCAAGGGAACTCAAGCAGGTCGTGTTCAATTATACAGGACATTAGGTGCTCAGGGCGGAGTCTGCGCGTGGTGTATGGACATTGTTGTTGAAGCGGCTAGCATATCATTCAGGAATTCATTTATAGAACAAGAGCAACATAGAAGAACGATTTGCGATGAGGAAGAACTAGATGTACACACATACTAGAGTACATGACAGATGTAGACAGACAAACAGACAGAAAGATAGATAGACAGATAGATTCATGTGGTAGGAGCTGGAGAATGTTGACCATGTATGTTTGTCAGGGAGCAATCTAGTCAATTGGTAACCTTGGAAATGTTTGTTGACTAGAATGGCAGAACAATTCAGGAGTGTAGCCATACACATATGATCTATACGATATACGAGCACATACAAAATATAACGGATGCAGCAAGATATAGACTGATTGAAACTACCAGCCTGAGCTGCCACAGAAGAATTGTCATTTCTCATTCCTCAAGCGCAAGCACAAGCCAATCAATGGAGACGAAGCAGGACTTGAAAATTTAGGTTGGCAGGTATGACGGATGTGGTCGACCCTTGAAATCTGGTGCACGAGCTCGAACCGCCCTCTTCCGATTATGAATCCAACCTTGGAACATGACTCGAATATGGTGCCAATCGAAGATCCGGATCTTTGTGTCTTCCGAGATGGTTTGCAACGGTGTACAGCCCACACGTCATCATACAACCACTCTCCACTAAGTAGCCTACTCGTAAATGTATGAATTTAATTGCCTACAGAAATACATCTATCGGGTTTCCGTGTCGGGTGACTTCTCTTGAAGCTGTTCAGACCTCACGAACAGTAGCGTTGTTGTTTTGCTTACTCAAGTCAAAATCCATCCAGGGACCAGAAGACTGGATAATCTCATCATAGATCGTAATGGATGAATTGACATCTTGGCACCACTCTGCATCTAGGTGGCAGAATCGCTACTAATCTTCTTCTTCCTACCCACTGTACCTACTCTGACGTAGTGACTTGATCGTCCCCACACAGCACCACAGTCCGGCTTCCTGTTTATGACCTCCCTTGCATTGGTCTTGTCGTGAGCATGAGTAGAGTGAGCTGCTGAATCGTTAGAGAGATGCAAGATCTTTTGCAATCGAGTCTGAACCATCGATTTAGAATCAGAATGATTCACTGGAGTGTCAGTGCGGTATCACGATAGCAGTATGTACTAAGCTTAGGCTTGTTGTTGGGCTTGTACCGGCTGAACTGGCTGGGACATTGAGCTGGTGAGGCTACTGTACACACAGTTCAGTGAGCTCATTCGACGGAGCCTGACCAGACTTGCGGATGTGCGCAGGCAACTACGGGTAGCAACCTTCTGTCTTGACAAACTGGTGGAGCTGGGCAAAAGGCACGGACCCGATGGAAGTTGAACCAGGTTGGGTAGAGCGGACCGGTCTGGTCGTTTCCTGCTTGCCGAGATGAAAGAGACTTGCATTGTGCATTCCAGGAAGCCCCGAGAGCCACTCATTTGATCAAATCAATCACTTGACCAACCAACAATGAGTGCGCTCCCAATTCCCCTGCCCGAACTTGTGCGCTGAGCCGTGCGTGCTCTTTCGCTCCCGGTCGTCTCGAGAGACCCGCTCCTTGTCTGTCGCTGGAGAAGCAAGCTTGGCTGGGCTGGGCTGGGCTGGGGCTGACTGATTGGACTTGGGTCTGGCTGTCTAGCTGTCTCTCACACTCGCAACCACTTTCTGCCATCATCGTCATCCTTGTGATCGACCGCTCTCCGTCCACCATTTCCCTTCGCCCTTGTTTTCCCTTTCCCTGCTCTTATCCTTCATCCTATTCCAGCCTTGTCCCTGACTCACGAGCCCTGTTGATTGATAATTCCGCAGCATTGAGCTCTTGTCGACGACGTTGAGAAATCCTTGTCACATACCATCAACAACATTGGACGACAATATCGTGCTTTCGATAGGTTGAACACTAAATTCACGGATCTTGCAGTACGACCCGAAAGCTCCCACCAGCAATAGACGATCTCGGTTTTGTTGTTGTCAGTTCTTCCTCCTTCTTCCCAATAATTCATCATCAAGGCTCAGTAACATTGTCATCATGCCTATGATAGAGGTGAGTTGGGGATTTTCTCTGTCGTGTTTGTTTGGCTAAATGATGTAGAATTTGAAGAACTTTATTCGTCATGGCAAACAGGCCAGGACGGCTGACTCGCCTACGCAACAACAAGCGGCGTTTTCAGCAGACACATATACACAAACACAAGCGCGCGACATGCAGACGAAACTAGCTGCGGAAAGGGCAGCGCAAGAAAAAGCTCAACAGGCTGCACAAGCGAGAACAGTCGAGCCAGCAATCAATGAAGCAGCTGCTCGTATCGTGGCTGAAGAAAATGAGGCTAGAGGCAAACTTCCCATGTATCCAGGACTTGAACAGTACAAACTGGTGCTGAAAATGGGAGAGTGAGTATAACTACGTCATCCTCGAGTGAATGCTAACACGACTTTCAGCGGTGCATTTTCCAATGTCTACAAAGCTCAGCATCGAGAGACTGGACAGACGGTGGCTGTCAAGGTTGTCCGGAAATATGAGCTCAACTCTTCTCAGGTAAGTCCTCCCCACGACAGAGGTGTCTCTTGCCCACAGGATGCACTTCTGCTCGAGGTTGTGAAAGACAAGAGCCAACCTTTCGTTAGGGAAACTCTCATCTGCACCCGAACATCAAGAAGAAGGCACCCAAAGGCATCGAGGTAAGATGCCTCTCGATCTCACAAGTATTCACCTTACTAACGAGACTTTGTAGCGTGCAAACATTCTCAAGGAGGTCCAAATCATGAGGAATCTTGACCATCCAAATATTGTGAAACTCTATGAGTTTTTAGAATCGAGAGATTACTACTATCTGGTACTCGAGCTCTGCTCGGGAGGCGAGCTCTTTCATCAGATTGTGCGTCTGACGTACTTTTCCGAAGACTTGTCGCGGCATGTCATCACACAAGTTGCAAAGTCAATACACTATCTACACGAAGTCAAGGGTGTCGTGCATCGTGACATCAAGCCCGAAAATCTCTTGTTTGAGCCCATCGCATTCATGCCGTCCAAACAGCCAATCGTAAGATCTGGCGAGGATGAAGACAAGGAGGACGAGGGCGAGTTTGTTCCTGGTCTCGGATCGGGTGGCATCGGAGTGGTCAAAATTGCCGACTTTGGTCTATCCAAGGTTGTCTGGGATGCTCAGACAATGACACCATGTGGAACTGTAGGCTATACTGCTCCAGAGATCGTCAAGGATGAAAGATACTCAAAGTCCGTAGATATGTGGGCGCTAGGATGTGTCCTCTACACACTACTCTGTGGCTTCCCTCCTTTCTACGATGAGAGTATTCAGGTCTTGACCGAGAAGGTAGCTCGTGGACAGTACACATTCCTCAGTCCCTGGTGGGATGAAATTAGTAAAAGTGCGCAAGATCTAATATCACATCTCTTGACTGTTGATCCAGATCAACGTTATACTATAGACGAATTCTTAGACCATCCCTGGATCAAAGAATCTCAGGAGGAGACCAAGCCTGCTACGGACGCACCACCCACTGGGCTCGCGGCGCAGACTCCAATGGCCATAGACCTCGATTCATACCCGGCACAGACACCCGGTGGACGATACACTGTCCCTCAAACCCCTGGAGGTACCCGCAGAGACTTCAGATCGCCTGGTCTCGTTGCCTTGCGAGAAGTCTTTGATGTCACGTATGCTGTGCACAGGCAAGAGGAGGAAGGCGCGAGGAAGAAGAACATCAAGCATGCTAATTACCGTCTTGCTGATCTCAATTCCATGGACGAGGACGAAGAGGACGAATATCATGCTGAGGTTGCAGCTGACAAGAGAAAATCTGGGGTTTCAGTGGAGGGCGTTACTGGCAGCCTTCAGAACACCTCTATTGGCGAAAAGAAGAGGCGAGTGGAGAACTCGACTCACAGAACACCCCAGACGACCGGTAGAAAGAAAGGGTTCGAGCTCAACATGGACAATGCGACCTTACTAGGTCGACGAGGACCAAAGAAAGTCGAAGGACACGCGTGAACATAAGCATCTCTACAAACATCTATACGACAATATGATTTTGGTACGGCTCGTATGAAAAGTCACGATACACGAATGAGTATATAGCATGGTATCGGTGAGGATCTAATTTGGGGACTGGGGACTCCATCGCAATGACAGTCATAATATTGTAGGATACATAGCAGCGAGCGTATTACTATGACTTGACAATCTAAACGATCAAGCTTCTTTGATCCTGAAACATCTAAAGAAATGATCTGGTAGAAGATACAGTGTGCCTCACCGAAATCGTGCACTCTTATGTGAGATCCGTCCTCAAGTGTTCCTTGTGTGTCGCATAAAATACTCGTGTTGGTGTAATTTCTCTTGTCTAGGACGGTGTGATGCATATATCAGTCGATTGGTGTGACTCCTCTTGTCTTGGACGGTATCCTACATGTACCAGTCGACTAAACCTTTGATTGAATGATGAATTTTGTCTGTCGTGGCTACGTATACTCACGAGTCATAATCTTTGCTGTACAAGAATATCGGCAAGTTCATGGCATCAATTGCATGAGGGACGACTTGTCACGCACATTGTTTAACTGATCTGAAATCAATTCATCACTATTCGACTACATAACGTCATCGTTGCATTGACAATGGCTACAACATTTCTCATAGACTCAATTGACGTAAAATCCATCCTCCTTGCTTGCTTTACCTTTTTGCTTTTTCTGTTCGTCTTGTCCAAAGATGGTATCTGGAAACTCGGGAACGTCAAAGCTTCCGGCGGGATCTTCACCATGTTTGAGGGCGTACTTTTTAAAGAGTGTGATTTCGTGTTTGATGTCGCTGAGGAGGGCGACCTGGTCGAGTTTGACGCGTCGATTCACTTTTGCCGCTCCACGAATGGCGTGCTGCATGACGTGCCAGCGGGAGACGTCGTTGAGGAGCATCATGGAGAGAGGCGTGGTGGTGGATCCTTCCTCGTTGTAGTGACCAAACGTGAACCTCTCCGACCCCGGACGACCAAACAAGAGACCTTTGATTTCTGCGGCGTAGCCGTGGTAGTTCCAGTGGACATGTCTCGAGTCTGTAAAGAGTGATTCAAAGTCGTCGTCCGTCAAAGAATGAGGGTGTGCGTTTCCGGCCTCGAGAATCATCAAGTCAGTGACGTTTACTACCCTCACGCGCAAGTGTGGACACGTCGTGCGCAGAATGGAGGCTGCCTTGACGACTTCAAAGGTGACTTCGGTGCCGATGCCGACCAAGACCACGTCCGGGTCCATACCGTCCTCGGTACTTGCGAATTTCCAGATGGATGCTCCAGCTTGACAGTGTTTATCGGCTTCCTCGACCGAGAGAAAGGCGGGAGTCGGTTGCTTTGAACCAATCATCAAATTCACGTAGTTCTTGGATTTGAGGCAGTGATTCATCGTTGAGAGGAAAGAGTTACAGTCTGCTGGGAGGTAGACACGAGCTGCGTATGGCTTTATGTTGAGTACCGATCCAATGAATGAAGGATTTTGGTGAGAGAAGCCATTCTGATGGATTAGTCCTGTGGCATGATACAAAGCTGAGTAGACTTACGTGCTCCTGTCGGGCCCATGTCGACGTCTCGAGATAATTGATACTCGAAATGTCACTTCTCCAACCAGTTTCTCGTGCCATCTTGTTGAATTTTGAGTATTGCACAAGCATCGTGTGAATAATGTTCAAGAAGGACTCGTATGTCGGGAAAAGCCCAGTACGACCAGTCAGAGTGTAGCCCTGCAAGAACCCTTGCATCATGTGTTCTGAGAGAGCTTCGATAACTCGTCCACCCTGACCACGACTAAACTCGTCCCATTGAAAGTTTCTGCCGGTATGGTCAAGTACAGCATCCAATTTATTGGACACAAGCTCATCTGGGGAGAATATTCGGAAAGATCGTGGATTCTTCACCATTGTTTGATCCAATAATTTACCCACTACTTGCATGCAGCTCGCCTCGGTGCCTTTCTCAATGCCGAATTGTTTCCAATCTGGCAGATCTAGAGGCTCATAGTTCTTGTAGGTCTCGTTGATTCGTCCGATCTTTAGTCTATCCTCTGGCAATAGAGCTTTGATTTCATCTACGATGTCGCCATCGTCCTTGAAGAGTTCTCGAGGACCGTACGATTGCAACCACTTCTGCAAGTCCTTGAGTTGTCCCTCGTCAGTCTTGGCTTTCATGAGTGGTACTTGATGAGCATGGAAGGAACCCTCCACAAACTCACCGTCCACTTTTTTCGGTCCGCTCCATCCTTTCGGAGTGCGCATGACGATCATTGGCCATCTCGGTTTCATTATAGGCTTACCACTTCGGGCAGCACCTTGTATCTTCTTGATCTCGTCAAGCGCCCATTGGAAACTGGTAGCAAGATCCGTGTCAATGTTGTCGAGATCCTGGCATATTCTAACCTGATAACCATAGCCAGTGAATAAGGCAGTGATCTCCTTGTCATCCATGCAGCCATAGATAGTCCTACAGATGTCAGTCCAAAGCCCACAATCGCGATCGAGGCTCACCTTTCAGAAATCTTGAAGCCATTGACATGCAAGATAGGAATGACTGCTCCTGATTCCGAAGGATCGATATACTTGTTGCAGTGCCAGGCACCAGCAGTTGGTCCACTCTCGGCTTCACCATCACCTACAATCACAGCTGTGATGAGGTCTGGCTTGTCCATAATAGCACCATATGCAACGGCCAGAGCGTAGCCCAGTTCTCCACCTTCGTGAATAGCTCCTGGAGTCTCTGCACAAATGTGCGAAGGGAACCCATGGGGTGTGGAGAAACCGCTTACAAGGTTCTGTAAGCCCTCTGCGTTTCTAGCATACTCTGGATAGAAGAGTTCTAATGTGCCTTCGAGCCAAAGAGAAGCCAGAATAGCTGGTGCGCCATGACCAGGTCCGACCACGTAAATAATCTTCTGACTCGATGTTCTGACCAAGTGGTTCAAATGAGAATAAACCAGCGTCAATCCCTGCTCTGATCAGCTCCATACTATACCATGCGAAAGGAGAGGTACAGGACAGGTGCCCCAATGTCCGAGAAGTCTTGGTTTAATATCTTCCTAACATGAATCAGAAATTTGAGGTGTATGCCATTTCGTGATCTTATACAGGTTTGAGGTCTCTGGTCAAGAGGGCGTTATCACTCAGGAAGATCATTGCAGCGGCGATGTAATTGCTAGCTCGCCGGAAAAGCTCCAAGGACTTGGCATCAGTATCACTAAGTGTCGTGTATTTGAGGTCGATTGCCAAGTCGAGGACTGCATCTGGTAGATGGGATGGCGAAGGTCCTGGGTTTGGTCTGTCGATGATTTCACCGGGCATCTTGACTTGAAAACTGTAGTCTGTACAGGACGATTGAAGCACTGATGAATGGGTAATGAATGAGTGACCAAGAAGTTCCGTTGATGAAGAACCTGCGATGGTCGCCAAATGACCGCCGTGGGCCCGATGACGTTGAGGCTGATGAGTTCTCTAGCTTGGCCAGAAACCTCCCAAACGTTGAAACTGCTTCAGCTCTTGTAACGACGCAATTTCCATCAGTGTTCTTGTCAGCATACCATTGTCCTGACTAGTACTTCGGTAGACAATCATCGCAAGGCATTGAGACGTCACAAACAATCTGAGTGGTGTCATTTCCTCTACCGCTTCAGCTTCATGGCGCGTGAGGTCATCTTGGCAATAAATGCCGGTTCTAGCTCAGTCAAGGTTTCTCTCTATCTTGGAGATCATGGTTCGGAGCCAAAGCAGATTGCCGATATAGAGGTTTCAGGATTATCCGCACCTCCTGCCAAGATCAAGTACTCCTCTCATGGTAAAGCGATGAAGAAGGGCGAGAACATAGACAGTTCCGACAAAGTCGATTCGCAAGACAGTGCACTCGAGTACATATTGCAGACTCTTTTCAAGGACGAACGTCTGCAAGAAACCCAATCAAAGGACGATATCACACATATTGCCCATCGGGTCGTTCATGGGGGAGACTATTCCGAGCCGCAAGTCATCAGGCAGGAAACCCTACAGACATTAGAGGATCTAACCGACCTCGCACCGCTTCACAATGCTAGCGCCCTCAAAATCATCAAGACGTGTATGAAGCAGCTTCCCAAAGCGCAGAATATCGCTGTCTTTGATTCACAATTCCACCAGACCATACCCGAGCATGTACACACGATACCTATAAATCAAGAAATAGCCAAGAAGAACAAACTTCGCAAATATGTAAGATTGTGCAAACTTTGCTTGAATCCATGATCTGATCACTACAGGGCTTTCATGGCATCAGTTATGCTTTTATCCTCAAGAAAACAGCAGCCTTTCTACAGAAGCCGGTAAACGAAACATCAATCATCGCCTTACACTTAGGCTCCGGTGCCTCTGCCTGCGTCATCGCAAAGGGCAAGTCTATCAACACCACAATGTCCTTGACACCTCTAGATGGGTTGCCTGGTGCAACGAGATCCGGAGCTGTCGACCCATCCCTGGTATTCCACTATGCCTCCAATGTAGGCAAATTAGCCCCTGACAGCACAAAGGATCTGCATATCAGCAAGGCCGAGGCAATCTTGAACAAGGAGAGTGGTTGGAAGGCCTTGACAGGCACGACAGACTTTGGTGAGATCGCTAAATGTGACACACCTGAGAAGAAGCTTGCGTTTGACATATTTGTCGATCGGATTACCCAGTACGTTGGGTCGTACTACGTCTCACTTGGTGGGAATTGCGATGCTCTCATCTTTGCGGGAGGTATCGGTGAGAAGTCGGCGAGTCTTCGTATGGCTATCACTGCCAAAGTGAATTGCTTGGGATTCTACCTGGATGAAGCAAAGAACGAGAAAGAAATCACAGAAATTGTGCAGGAGATTGGTTTGACTGAAAAGAGGGGACCAAAACTACTGGTTTGTCAGACAGACGAACAGTTTGAGATGGCACAGTCATGTCTCAAGCTCTAGCACATCCATGATCCTTTTATTGGTCAGGCAATTGTTCATAGATTGTACATAGGTTGTTTTGTAAGGAGGGCAAGATATGATAATCGGTGGTGGCCGTCAATGACTGCAATGAATGATTGAATTTGCTTATCGCCGTGCGCGTGCTTTTCCCCATTTGGGTTTGGCCGGCAATCTCTACCATAAATCCACTCGAAATATCGATACAACAGAAACAAAGTCTCTACGAATCCTGATCTCCTGCTCTCCCCCTCTTCATCATTCCCTCCTCTTGGCTAGCTGTGTCAGGTCACCAATCGATATTGAACATTTTCACGAAAGAATCGAGTCTGTTGCACAACTTCTGCGCCTCTGCTGGCTCTTTCCCTGCAAAGGCAGTATATAACCATGATAGCTCACGAGTTTGAGGATTTACACAGCGAATCCTTACCTTCAGATAATTTTATCGAAGAAGCTTGGTCTTCAGGTTCCCAGACGTCCAGCGAAAATTTGAGCTGGATTTCATGGTGGTGTGCTCACCAAGGGCATGAGTTCTTTGCAGAAGTGCCAGAGGAGTTTATCGAGGATGACTTCAACATGACTGGCCTGTCCTCAATGGTTCCGCTCTACAAGGAGGCACTGGAGCTTATACTAGACCTCGAACCCGATGACGATAGTTTCACAGGCGCCGCAAAGCAAAAATCTGTCGAGGCTGCAGCGGCGCAGCTGTATGCATACATACACCAGCGATACATCTGCTCCCGAAATGGCCTCATTACCATGGCGGAAAAGTACGAAGCTGGTCATTTTGGTGTCTGTCCCCGCGTAATGTGCAAGAAGACGGCTGTTCTGCCTGTCGGTCTCTACGATGTCATCGACGATTGTAATGTCAAACTCTTCTGTCCTTCCTGCCTCGATATATATAACCCTCCCAACTCACGCTTTCAGCACGTTGAAGGTGCCAACTTTGGTACAACATTTCCGCACCTATTCTTCATGACATTTCCTGAACTACTTCCACCAGTTTTCGAAGACGGTGTCTATCGTGCCAAAATCTATGGCTTCAAGGTCTCGAAATATGCCCCTTCTGGTCCTAGAATGGAGTGGTTACGGGCATTTGTACAAGATGGTCGACCGCCAATGGAAGACGATGAGGAGGAGGATGAAGGGGATGCGATGCAAGGCACACAGACTCCGAATCCACCATTGCCGGCGACTCGTGTAGAAGGACAAACTTTAGATGTTGTCGCACGAGATGTCAAGAAGGGCAAAAATACGGGTAGTGAGTTGACGGCGACACCTTCGTCCATACAGACGTCGAATGGGCAATCACGATCCGTGGTAGCGGTGCGTGGGAACAGGCAGGGTCCGTAAGTACGATCATGTTTGAATTTTCGAGCATAGATCCTGCAAGCAAATGTCTTGTCGGCAGGAAAAAGGAGACAGCAAGGTGTCTGGACAGTAGGTGCGTATAGAGAGGACTTTTCATTGACTGTTCTTAGCATTGGCATAGTGGTTATAGGCGAGGTATAAAACACAAGACGACATGAAGAATGGTTGTCATGCTTGTATGGAGCTGCATGAAAGTAGATGTTCCAGGTTCACGTAGAATATAGTGTCGAGAGTCAAAGACATTGTAATCGAGCTGCTGCGTGTGTTCTATAAACTCTCTACGACTATAGACAGTCATTGAGTAGAAGTGTTTTTATTTCGATTTGTGAACGATGACGTCGAAGTCGACTGCATCCGAATCCGTGCCTCCAAACTTTAATTCGTGCCGCCATCATCTCCCTACTGAACAATCTACACTCCGCACTACAGACAGTAATTGATAAAAGCACTTGTGCTCGATCGACGGTCTGACTTTACATACACGGAGGATGCACATGAAATCAGACTCGCACGTTGTATGACACGGATCGCATAATGCCTACAACTCTAGGCATTCAAGAAGATGTAAATAAGCTTGGCGCGTATGCTCTCATCAGTATACTAACTGCGACAGCGATATCTCGATTCTACAGAGGTAATGCACCCTGACCTATCTATTGTTGGATGTGCGACTCAATCTACAGGTCCCGGGCACAGTCAGATTGCTCGATGAGAAGCAGCAGCAGCATCAAGTACCAACGAGCACACCGAATCACACACTCAAGAGGCGTGGTGAGATTGTCCTTGCTCCACAACCCCACGACAATCGTAAGAGCCAGACAAGTGCACGAAGTGGCGTGTGACTGATGCCTGAGTAGCTAATGATCCTCTGAACTGGTCGCAGTGGCGGCGCGATGTGATGCTTGTAGTCATTGGTTTTCACTCCTTGGTGGGAGGTGGACAAACACCGATACTCGCTGCTGGCTTTCGTACGGTCGCGAAGCAATTTGACGTCACACTCACAAAGATATCCTACACTACTGGCGCTTACATGTTCGCCCTGGGATGGGGTTCAGTGCTTGCCGGACCATTAGCTGCGATTTACGGAAAGAGGTCAGTCTACTTGGCTGGACAAGTCATCTTTTGTGCAGCGTCTATCTGGGCAGCCCTCTCGCCATCTTATCCTTCGCTTTTGGCCGCCAGGATTGTACAAGGGTTCGGAGTGGCACCAGTCGAGTGTCTTCCCTCCTCCTCTATCGCAGAAATATTCTTCCTACACGAAAGAGCTTTCAGGCTAGGGATATACACCATGTATGAAACAACATGACATACTTGCTCGTTTATTGACCTTGTAGGTTGCTCTTGGGTGGAAAAAACATTGTGCCATTAGTTTCTGCCGCCATCATTCAATCGCTCGGTTGGAGGTGGGTCTTTGGCATAGTCGCGATCATAGTCGCAGTCAATTTTGTTCTGGTGAGTCGAGCAGTACCTCGTGCTGAAGCATTAGTCTCATTGTCTGTAGACATATCTCTTCGTCCCGGAAACGTCATGGGACCGCAATATCGCAATTCCGCCAGTCTTGGAAAAGCAATCGTCAGTTGATGGAAGGAATGTTGTCGATAATGATCAACCACCACGCCCAAGTACAATTCCTCACGATGACACACAATCTTTTCGTCAAGTGAGCAATTCTACGATTAACAGACAAGATGCCACAATAGTAGAAACACAAGCAGAGAGACAATCAAGCACACCGCAGACACCTGTTCCATCCTCCTTCGCCGCCGGTAGCACCAACGACGAAGAGCGCTCAGAGTATGCTTTGGCATCTTGGAAACAGAGACTGGCCATCACGAATGGCCGGATGTCGTCCGTCCCATTTTGGAAGATTGCGTTACGTCCGTTCGTGTTGTACGCATACCCGGCGATTCTATTCTCGACAATCGTGTACGCCCTCTCGGTGGTCTGGTTGATTGTCATGTCGGAATCGCTGAGTCAAATCTTTCAGGCCGATCCATACAATTTCTCGTCCCTCTCGATCGGGTTGATTTACATCTCGCCTCTGATTGGAGGCATCTTAGGGTCCAGTGTGGCGGGCAAGATGTCTGACTTGTTGGTCAAGGGGATGGCTAGACGCAACGGCGGCATCTACGAACCAGAATTCCGACTCGTGTTGGCGATTCCAGTGGCCACGGTGACGGCTTTTGGATTGATGGGATTCGGGTGGTCGACGTACGTCCGGGACCCATGGATCGCCCCGACCGTCTTTTTCGGATGCATCTCGTTTGGGTGTTCATTAGGGTCGACCATGGCAATCAGTTTCGTGGTGGATTCGTACCGACCGTTTGCGCAGGAAGGTCTAGTGACGCTAAATTTCACGAAAAACACGCTCGGGTTCATCTTTTCCCTATGGTTCAACGGAGCGCTCACGGAGGACGGGAGTAGGACCATCTTCATCATTCTCGGCATCGTTCAACTCGTCGCCTGCGTCTTTGCCCTTCCTCTCTACATTTATGGAAAACGGTGCCGAAGTTGGACGCATCGAGCAGGCATGATTGATTGGTTATACTAGTGTTATATATATAATAATAATTGTAAATACATGACTGTACGATATCGACGGGGCGAAACGGGGACGGGAAAAAGACCGCCGCACGCTCTTGGTAAGATGCCACAATTCTCGGATCCATGGTTCATTCAGCGAGTAAAGGAGAAACTGTGTAACCACTGAATTATTTCTGATGGCCCTGAACTTTCTGGAGGAATCAGTGTTGGTCCAAGGTCTCCGTCTTCTCTTGTAGTCGGTCGTTTGCGTCCAACCAGACCCTAATTCCTCTCATTAGGGTTTACACTATTCGTCCTTTTCCCACGGTTCACAGACTCAAATGATTCACGTCTTGGCAATGCAAGGCATGATGAGTATACTCAAGTACAAGGTTTACAGGACAAATCGAGCTAGCTTAGTGAATCAGTAACATTCAATGTCAGTTACGTCATTAGATTGTCCATCAAGTAAAAATCATATTCCATTTTTGCTACGCTCTTGAAGCTTGTGTGCTCCTATACAATTCTGCCAAATGAGACTACAAAAACATGATGAACAAGTTCGCGCGGAGATGCATGTTTTTGTCGTTTAGTTGTACTGCATAGTACAGTCGTCCTCCGGATCAGAATAATACCTCGCGATATTCATCTGCTCTGGCAATGTCCATTGACTCGGATGACTCAACGGCTCATATCCTCTAGGGAGCACTATGGGAGTTGACATTGTGCCAGCGAGTTGGTGGTGAGTCGTGTCGCAATCTGGGAATGTATTCTCAGCCATAAAGTCGGCCGGATTTGAATGTATGCTGTGACAAGCTTGCATTCGTGCCGAAGACAGTGTTGAGAGTTCCGGTGATTGCGAACCGTGAATTGTGCCATCTCTGTACTGCGATGCCATACCTACAGGAAAATCTGGGTAACAGGATTGCAGATATCCTCGAGGCTGTGACTCGATCGTGGCCTGTATGCTAGGGATGACGGGCGAGTACGGCAACATCGAAGGGACCGCGCAAGATTGCGGATAGAATAGACTGTCTGCATAATCCTGTGACAAGACTGAGGAGAGTGAAGAAGGCTGATAGCGACTGCGGACACTAGATAGCTCGGATCCAGAGACACCAGAGCCAGCTCTGGGTCTACCGGCTACCGCCACTTTTGAAGTCTGACATGGTCTCGTCAGCGGTTCCACGGCAGACTGAGAGCGTTGTCTGTTTCTGGACTGAGAAGTCGTCACTGGCCCCTTCGTCAGACTCTGACCATCTAGAGCCCAGTAGGCACCTTTTCCAGGTTCGTGCACCGGGCGAGGAACCTTGACGAATGTCTTGTTCAGACTCAGATTGTGCCTGACGCTGTTCTTCCACCCTGCATTTGTCTGCTTTTGAAAATAGGGGAAATTTTCGATGCACCAATCGTAAATTTCGGAGAGGGTCAGCTTCCCTCCAGGAGCGTGAGCTATGGCATATGTTATCAATTGTGCATAGGAGTAAGGCTTCCCCTCGACACCGAGAGTCAGTTTGAGGTCCAATTTAGACAGATCGATTGGCATGTTGGAGCTGTTGGATCCAGCTCTAGCACGACTTGACAGTAATGGTGAATTGGCAGTATCCATCTCATCTTGTCGATTTGTTGCATACACGTCTTGTGTATGTGAAGCAGGCAACTTCGCATACGTAGAGGGAAAGTCTTTCTGATCAGGACTTCTCAGATAGCTAGCGTCAGAGAGAAATCCAGCCGAGAACGGATCATTTGGTGACGTATAGGCAGAGGACGCTGATAGAAGAGCTGAGGCATCAGAGAAACGTCTCTCGTGTGCAAATGTATCGTGTCGTCTGGAGCTGCTTGGATTATTCAACGTGTCACTAGACGAGACTGAGCCGTCAGTGCGAATCGGCTTGAGCTGTCAGCATGCGGCATAGGTCTGCTCGAGGTATGTCACTCACGGCAGGTCTTGTATAGGGACTACGTGAGGTGAGTTGCCATGAAGTGATGCTTGTAGGTCCTTCCTTCTCCTGGACAGAGGGGAGGGCAGAGGGAAGGAAGATTTGCTGATCAGAGGAGCACTCGAGTGACGGAGGAAGGTGAAGATGATGCTGACGCGGTCTCCTGTAGCTTTGATCCTGTCCTGGCCCTTCCTCTGACGATGTGCTTCGTTTCCGGGCGAGCATAGTCCTGTACCAGTTCAGGTCTCGTTCTCTTCTGTTTCAAGTCCCGAACACTTACTCTGGTGTCAATTGATCTAGGTACGAACCCATTGCAAGCATTGATTCGTATCGCCTTGATTTTGTTTCTTTCCTGATGGAACCTGTAAAATCTCGAGCAGTGTGCAGATGATCTGAATGCCCTATAGCCACGACTGTCGTCCTGACTCGATTGACGATGAGAAGCTTGCGTTTCAGATTCTTTGGGCACTATCTCGGGTCTGTGCGACGCTCGAGCGTCCGACTTGATCTGTTTGTAGTCCAGATGGACTTCGGTACACAATTCTTGCAAGCAGATGAGTGCAGACTAAATATTGTTGAAGAAAGTCTATCGATGAGAGCTTCCGAGTGGTCAAGGAACAACTGCACCACCAAATGTTTGGACGATCGAGAGCAACTTAAGTCTTGTTGCACCATTGTACCGAGTAGATTCAGGGGCTCAATCTGACGGGCGTGTGTTTGCCCTCCACCACGTTGAATTTAGTTTACTTTCCATTCACTCTATTTCCAACGCCCAGTATGTTGGGCCATAATTCACTGGCCTAGAGCCTCCGCTCACGACAACTGCGACACTATTGGCGCTAGATACCGACGAACCTGCCTGCATGCACTGTCTTTGGCGATATCAGAGCACGACTAGAGTAGAGTACGAGGATTGTTCGAGGCCGTGTAAATATGGGCGGCTATTGCGGTCTTTCAATCAATAATCAATTTCAAGTCTCCGGTGTTCTCCGACTTGCAGCTTGACAGTGTATCACTAGTATGAGTCAATGGTGACAGGATTGACATGCGAATAGTAGACCAATCAGACAGACTCCAACGCTCATCTAATGCCAGATCTGGCTGTGCAGTTGAGTGGTGCTCGGGTCGACTCGCAGCAGTCGCCAGAAGTCTTGTTCCAGGATACATCTACACATATGCATACCAAGATTCAGATGTCCCATCGCTTCCGAAGACAATATTAGATGGCGGAAATTGGAGAGACCGCGTGGTATCGGACATTTGATGACGACCTTTAGGGATTGCAAAAGAAGAAGCGGATCTGCAGCTTGTTTCACCTAAAGTCTTGTGCACGGGAGCCCTCGGGTCGAGGCAAGGAAGACCAATGTGTCATCTGGATGACACGGCACGCTGTGCCATGGAAAGTCTCGTCTTGATTCCAATTGAAATCGTGAATGGCCGAGTTCTCGATGAATGCGATTAAAGACAAAAACCATCAATTGCAACTTTGAAAGTGCCCAGCAGCGAATCTCGCATCTCTTCGTACTTTTACCGCAAATTTAGAGTTTTTCAGCCATTTTTCAACCTCTTGCGGCGATTGCTGATCCCATCTGATCACTTCAACTGTCACCACAGATGGCAGTTTCCAACATCATCGTTGATAGATGACATATCTGTGATCCCCTTCCTGCTTATCTTGTCTGCTTTGTTTAGTTGCTTACTCAGACACAAATACTATGCCGATCATAGATATTGGTGCTCCGAACTACATCAAGGCAGCTCCAAACTTTTCACTAGTCACAGACCCCACGAGTCCGGCACCGGCGGATGCAAAGCTCATCGTCGGCGAGCCGTACTTGTTGACTGATTCATCCAGACAACGTGATGATGAGGAAGATGACCAGCTCGACCAATTCGCTGCTCTAGTGTTGGACAAGGACTCACTCATCGAGTTTTGTGGTGCAGAAATCATTGAAAAATGGGACAGAGCAGCGGCCCTCGTCAATGTCTCGGATGATGAATTACCTGGCATCAACACCAATCACCTCTACGTCAAGCATCTCGGCATCATCCTACAGGAAGATACGGACGAGCCGTGTATCGCTATAGAGGAGGAACAAAACACGCCTGAACGAGTCGCCTTTCAACAAGCCATCCTCAAGGCCTATGGTGAACTAATGTCCTCGCTCATCCTCGGAATCGGCAAGAAACTCTTCAAGATGGAAGGATACGAGGACATTGCCACACAGATTGATTACATGGCTCACATCCTCAAACGCAGAAACTTTCCCTGTTTTGGCACGGAGGAGAATGCTTGGTGGAACAACTTGACGCTGTCCTCTTCCACCGAGATGATGGACATTACACGAGACCGAGCAAACTTTAATGGTGCTGTGCCCATACCTGCACTGTTTCTGAAAGGGACCGGACGCGTCTACTTTAGTAGATTCGCCAAGGTATTCGAAGCGCAGCCTTACTCGGTCGTGCTCATCGGTGGTGCCGAACAGGTCGTCCTGAGTGCCGCCCCTCCCGGCCAGGACAAGCGAATCGTCGCCCTGGGCAGGTGTGAGGAGGATGTCTTTCGGCACTATGCCCAGTACGATCCCATCAACCAGATGAGGGATCGACTGGCAAAGGAGATGGCGCCACAGTGATTCCTGACGAGTCAACTACCTTCCCGGACTGTAATTCACGTCGAAACAGGTTACTGTTGATGATCAGTCCTTGCAAACTATTCATCGCCCACAACGCACAAAACTCAGCTCAAGATCCAGAGTGTCAAGGCCGAACAAATTTGCTCAGATGATTAAAGATGTATAATTCCGATATGCTATGTATATATGCTTTTTGAGGGCCGCTATGATTTTATACAGGAACCAACAAGATTCGGGGACGATTTGGAATTGGCCTGTCCAGCGGTCATGGACAGAAATTCCGGAGTGCTGGCATGGCCGTTTGCATGTCCATTAGAGGCATTTTGTGAATGACCATTCACTGGCGTTGCTGCTCGAGAGGCCGGAGCACTACGGTTGTGTATCATGTGGGACTTGACGAGATGACCGGCGGCAAGGGCCGCACAAAGAGACAATTCACCAGCCAGGACTGAGGCTGCCACAATTGCCGCCAACCTTTTGGCATTCTGTCCTGGATTGGTCGGGTGAGGACCTTTGAGACCAAGCATTTCCAACATGGCAGACTGTGGAGCGAGAATGGTACCGCCGCCAATAGTACCCACCTCTATACAAGGCATTGAGACTGTTATGTGAAGATTGCCGTCGACGTTGTCCATGAGAGTCATGCATTGTGAACTCTCCACGTTTTGTGCAGGGTCTTGCCCGGTTGCTAGAAACACAGCGGTCAGTAGATTGGCAGCATGAGCATTGAAACCTCCAATTGAGCCTGCCATCGCGCTACCGATCAAGTTCTTTCTAATGTTGAGGTCGACCATGGCCTCGACACTACTTTTCAGAACACTTTTGACAATTTCTCCGGGAATAAGTGCCTCGGCAACCACAGACTTTCCCCGGCCTTCAATCCAGTTGATCGCAGCGGGCTTCTTGTCTGTACAATAGTTGCCCGAAAGAGATATGATTTGCATGTCAGCAAAGCCCGCCTCTTCAGTCATGTATCGTAGTGCTTCCTCTACCCCTTTCGAAATCATGTTCATGCCCATAGCATCGCCAGTGGTGGTCTTGAAACGAATGAACAGATTTGTGCCTGCAAGCGCAGTTTTTGTAGATTGTAGTCTCGCGAATCGCGAAGTAGAGTTGAATGCAGCCTTGATCTGCTTCGAACCTGCCTCAGAATCCAACCACAATTTAGCTGCGCCAGCTCTTTTGATTGACTTGAATGCTACACAAGGTCCGCGAGTCATGCCATCAGCTGTCAATACAGTGATTGCCCCACCACCAGCATTGATTGCTTTACAACCTCGTTGTGCTGAAGCCACTAGACAACCTTCGGTAGTCGCCATTGGGATGAAAACTTGTACCCCATCGATCAGCAACGGTCCGGCAACACCAATTGGTAAGGGCATATAACCAATTACGCTTTCGCAACAGGCGCCCATGACCCGTGCATAATCATAATTTTCCATGGGAAGTTCTGAGGTTTCTAATGTCTTTGTCACTGATGTGCGAGAGACATAGGCTCGTCTAACACGGACTGCTCTTTCGTGATCCCCCAAAAGCTTTTCTAAGGCATACTGTGGAATCTTATTCCTGAGAACCATGATGGTGATTTCCTCGTCGGTAAGACTCTTGACTTGTCCCGCTTTATGCATGCTATCGCACTCTTCCGCAGACCGTGGTGGCAACGAGGAGATTGAGTGTCTAGGACTTAGGCCAGGGAATCTGTCGACATACTTGACGACTTCTTTCTCCACAATAGCTGGAGTCGCTGAAACGCTGTGCGACAAGCTTCCACGAGCGGCATTGAAGAGATATGCATTGAAGATGATGGACATCACGAGGATAATGACAATCCACTTGGATAATATCGGATCTCCTACAGTCTTTGTCCAATTCTCGAGAAATCGTACTAAAAGGGAGGTCGCAAGAGACTTACTGGAGTACTTGAGTGGTGCTAGCACTGTGACGGAAGACACGTTACCGTGCACAGATAATGCATTGAGTAATGCTGCAAAATTCAGTGGACTGTTGGTAATGGTGCTGATCAACTGAGCACTGGAATTCGTCCCAAAACTGGTAAGGTCGATGGGAGAGACATTGAGGAAGTTGCCGATGATAAAGACTGTGACCATGACCAGCTTAAATCGCGAGATACTCGAGTCCTTGACTTTGGTGCCTCCAAAGAGTGAAAACATTCCCATATTTGCTTTGAAGTTTGAGGAAATCTTGTCTCCAGGTCCACGCGGATCATTTGCACAAGCAACCTGCTCTGCGTTCTTATACGACATGCCCTCCTCTTCCAGTGCCTTCCTGATTCCAGTGTGCCTCTTGATGCGTAAAACTTCCAGCTTGATTGAGAGGATAGCAGTGTAGAATGTGAAGAGGAGGATACAATCATATGCGAGAATAATGGCGGCCAAAAAGCAGAACTGTTTCAAGCCATTGACGCCTGACATGGCGCCAATAACGAGAATAGCTATTTCGAAGAAGTAATCCCTGAGAATTCGATATCCTTTGACATTGACTCCATTCACAACGTCCTCTCGGATTGGTCGCGTTGAAGTCGATGGACTTGTATAAAGAACAGCTTTAGTCAGGAGAAAGGGCTTTTCGAAACCAATCGTGACCACTAAGAATGGCAGTCCTTCGGACAGCAGTATGGGATTGATCGGTCGTCCAAGTGCGTTGACTGTAACAAGAGCGAAGATGAACGCGAAGATTGAGGACAATAACACTGTTCCAGCAAGCCAGAAGGACGATCCTAGCGTCCTCATGTTGACAAATAGAGAGATAAAGACGGAATACATGGCAAGATACCCAATACCAATAATAATTATGTCAATGGCAGACGCGTTGTGAATCAATTCGATGGTCTTGAAGTAGACATCACTTGCAGACTGGGCCAGCCAGATCACATCTGGTCGACTGCTGATAGGACCCGGCAAAGTCTTGTCGTAACGAAGACCCTCGATCTCGATATGTTGTGCCTTCTCATAAACAGTTGCGGCATCTTGCAAGTTTAAGAGGATTTGGAGAGTCACTTGAGTTGCCGTGGCCGGAAACACGAATGTCTGGCATTTGCCGGACACTTTATAACAATCGTTATCGAAGGCTGATAGAATTTGCTCCGACACTGACAAAGATAATGCTGGGTATGTAAATTGTGCAAGCGTTAGCTCCGAGTTTCCCTTGACATCCTTCCATATCCAATCTTCTGAAGAAGTGCGTGATACTTTGCCTACGATGTAATTGTCGCGCGAAGCAGTCGTCTGTCCACTGTAGGATGGTGTGGTATCGAGTTGTCCAGATCTGACAATATCTAGAAGGTGAAAGTAGCACAAGGAACTAAAGAGCGAGATGAGAACGAGAGTGTGAATTGGAAATTGAGCAACATTCGAGCTTATGAACTTCAACATCCGACCTGCCCGTATTCAGGTTCGTACAGCAAGGAAGGCTCTGCCGAGCTGGCAAATATGCCGAGCTATGTCCTGTATATGAGAACGCAGAGTGGCCTGATCTCGAAACGCCTACAGAACACTCGATTACCGCTCAATTTTCGCGGAGGTGTTGAGAGAATGTGAGTTTTACACGAGTTTATCAGAGCTTGATTGTCGTTCAGAGATGTCTCCGGAGAAAGGAACTTGCTTGTACTTAATTGGATTGGAAATCTTAGGTTGACAGGTGGTGTCTCTCCTGACTTGGCGCTTCTAGTGTTCCCAAGGATTTCTTGCCTGTTAACCAAAGGGGTAAACTTCCCCAAGATCGGATAAGTCTCGGGTCTCAGGTGGCTTGTGTATACGATCTAGATACGAAGATAACGTATGCTCAGGTACGATATCATTGCAACCCAAGACGGAATTGCAAATGATGTCGCTAAACCCCGATATTCATCCAGATACCGCTTGTGATTCCTGGTCAAGGCTCGTTTCTTGCTAGTGTCTATAAGGATCTGTGACGTTACAAGTCACTTATATTGTTACTGCGCTACCAATACAACTGCAAAGATGGCATCTAAAGCTGGCAAAATGTACGGGTTACTGACACGCGAATTGCGACAAGGATATAGATGCTAATAACCGAAGGTTTAAGTGGGGTCAGAAAGACCCAGAACTCTATGTTCTGATGGCTATCTACGCCGGTATCTTCGGTGCTGCTGGATTCCACCTCGGTGAGTGCTGATGAGTTGTCCCGATGCGATGTGTAAATCTTCTGAGCAAACTTTCGGAAGAAATCGTCGCGATCCGAACGACTCCCGGAGTCAGTCAATGACTAACTTTATAAAAGGAAAGAAGGGAGGAAATGCCAAACCAGAGACTAATGTTGCACTCGCTCCAAACTCTATGCCTTGGGAAGGTGAAGATGCCGATGCAAACAGCAACAATCCTAATTACAAGTACGAATACCACCCACAGGGTGATCCCAACAATGCTCCACGACAAGCCCCCGGAGCTTTACACTCTCACACAATCATGGGTATGCTTAATGCTTAATGCTTCCCATAGTGGACATGAACTAATTCGTTAGCATCCTTGCCTTTGGACCTGCACGAGAAGTTCAACAAATCCGTCGAGTAAAGGACGATATGAGACATTGTTAATAGTCTAGCAAGGTATGGTATGAAGAGCTCTAACAATATCGATGTTGGTTTAGTGTTGACTTGTGATACCCTGTATCCCATTGTAATTGCCAAAGATCAGGTGATGCTAGTCTTTCGTTGATATGGTAACATAGACAGTGTCCCGTCTTTCCCATGTGACGTCAAGTTTGACACGTTTCCTTCCTGTGTGTACTGGGACCAATTTTAATGGCTTTCAATACTCATCTCAGCATATCATCCAAGACAAGAATGACTACGATATTCCGATACAGACATGACAAGCCCAGTAAGGCTGCTTGCAATGGATCCTCCGCGGTCTTGTCAAGTCTCTTGTGCCCGAGCTGCTCTGGCCGCCCTGCGAGATGCCCGCCTACTCTCCTCTGCCTTTCTTTCCTCTTCATAAGCATCTAAATCCTATAGACAAAGAATCAGCCTCCACTAGAGTTTGAGACGACAAGAGTGACGTACCGCCAACCACCTGTCTCTGGCCTCTAATGCCTTGGTCCGTTCGCGTTCCTCTTTATTCTTCTTGGCTTCGACGCGGGTGTCGCCATAATAGACGCTGCCGGCGACCATGGCGGCGACGGTGAATCCTTGTGCGTATATCCTCCACCGAAAGAACTTGTTGGCACTCCCCTGGTTTCCTTTCCTCAAAGCGACACTCGCTCCGAACAATGTGATGCATGTCGCCGCGATACCGATAGGGACCAGTGGTTCCTCGCGAATCTTCCGAGTCGCTCTCTCGTAGTGTGATTCCTCCTCGAATTGTTGTTCTGATTTAGAGGATGGCGGTAAGGAATTCATTTACACTTGTGGCCGATCGTTTCTGGGCCTTTTGCAATTTGTCTCACCTGTTCTTTCGAGGGACGATTTATCCCAGAATTCCCTGCTTGTCGACTGAGCCTGATGGTAAACAGGGATCGTCCGTGCTTGCAAGTTGTTCTCTACTGCCTGATCATCATGATTTAGCATGGGCTGAAAATTGTTACATCAGCGCAAATCTGGGTGTGGAGCCCGTTCTGGCGGATCTCCAGTGTGTGGAGGATCAATGCTGTACAATCATTCTATTAGGATGGTACCCATCCGCCTCTACTTTCCTCATCTCGCACTACTCCAGAGCTCGAGTGGCGGTTTTCGCATATAGGACATGCTAAAGCATTACTCTGTATATCACGTCCGATTAATGCTTCTTGTGGTTATTTTTTTATGTACATAATCTCTTTGCCATCTACTTATGGAAGAATGCTACCTGAATGGGACATCTCAGGCCGGCAAGAGAGCTACGGCGACGCTCCTCCCCTCTGCCGCAAGCACGTTAAAGGTACTTGCAGCGTTCCTGGTATCCATCGTGTCTACAGCTATACCCAAGCTGTGTAGATATTGGCGTACACTCTTGTCCACGAATTCGTTGCGTGTGCCGGTCCCGATGATGAGCATGTCTGGCTTGGTCGCTGATACGTCGAGGATTCCCAGACTGGCTACATCCAAAGTCAATATTCCCTTCTTGTCCACCTTTGAATCAGGACGCCATAAGAGAGCCTCGCCGTTGAGTACGAGGACAGCACTCGAGACCTCCATGCCTGTGGAGAGCTGAAATCCGCGACCATTCTTGAGCACAGAGTCGACTTGGACTGGTGGTTTAGGACCACCGGCCATGACGTCCTCGAAGAAAGCACCATCCGGTCTGGCTTGTAAGTGTGGATTCTTGGAGGAAGCCGACTTGTTGATTTCTCGTCCTAGCTCCCCAGTTACTGGAGGATCTTTAGTGAGGGAAAGTGTTGTTGTAAAGTTGCGATGGGTCATGAATGTTGCTAGCTGCGGTATTTGGCGAGTTTGTCGTAGGCAATTGAAGCAAAGTCTACCATTTGTATATGACCTGCGAATCGCAGTCATCTTGCCTAGACTCGTCAAAGAAGCAGCCAGTTATTCTATATGGGTACTAAGTGAAGTTTGTCACAATCACTAGCCCGGTAACAAGCACGACTGGCAGCCATAGGGAACAAAAGTTTATAGTCAGTGCCCAAAGGTAAAGTCATTACAATAAGTGGGCTTGCTTGAATGACGGCACATGCGGCCCGAAATTGAATTTGTGTGGAGAAGTGGCGGCGCTCGTTATGGGAGTGAAGACGGATGATGAGAGGCAGTTGAACAGAGGTCGGGGAAAGATCTGATGGAGATCGCGTGCTTGTGCAATGCTGACTCGTAGACATCACACTACGGTGCCTCCTGTCAGCTGATGATCTGATGTGATCATACGCATGCGCATCAGCAGCAGCATGTGAGCAGGTCACGAGACCTCTCAGAAACTATCATGGCCACGTCGATGTCGACTCTTTCTGTCCAGATCAATATATATCAATGAAGTGTGAATAGGCCTAGAGAGTCCAGAGACTGAAGTTGCATTGGTTGATGAATGAAAGAGAGAAACTGAATTACCGAAGTTCAACCGATCCACCCCAAAGTGCGGGTTTCACGAATCTCCCTTTTGTCCTTCCCGAGCCAGCGATACGATCCGTCCACTTCATAGGGAAGAGGATACGGTAACATGAAATGACCCCATCAAGAAACACAACTCGTATCTTCATCCACTCCCTCTCCCAATACGAATCACCAAATCCACCCAGTCTATCGGTCTCACCGTCATCCCTCCGGAACGCACTTACATATTCACTTTCTCTCCGCTTAGACTTTTCCCCTCCGATCTGCAAATGCCCGCAACTACTCCGCGACTTGTCTGACACAAAATCTTGCACGATATCTGTAAATCCAGTACCAATTCAGCTCGAGTCGTAGATCAATGTTCCCCTCTACAACATTTCCCATATAATCAATCCATCAAACTGACATCTTTGACGACAAGCCTGACAGGAACATCGCTGGTTTTGACGTCAACAAGAGTGCGGAGAAGATTGATTGTGCGGCGAGTGTGGTTTCCGGTCACTGAAAGCTGAGGACGGCTGCGATTAGCGCCTTGGATGCTATCCTCCTCACCTTATATACCACTTCGGACGGATGAGAGAAATTCGGCCCTGACAGACAGCCATATTAACAGGCACAAGAATGCCCTGTTTGAGACCATTCGAGTGGAATCGAGCGAAAAGAGAGCCGAGGGTCTTGCCCGCATCTGGACCAATCTCTCGACCTGGGCATGTCTAGCATACCCTGCCGCCAGGGGCAAGGACGTCCTCGCGCCCTCTCCTCAATCAAATGGTGATCGTCCTCGAATGCACAGAGACACGTCAGGCGAGGGCGTCTTTGACCTGGACGATGAGGAAGCGTGGTCCGATTCCGAGTTGCGCAAGACAAAGTATGGGTCCTCCACGACGTTGGAGGAAGATCCAGACGCAGATGCCGCTCCTTGGGCCAGCCCGTCTGCTGCTTATCAGACTCCTGGCTACGGTGACTACTCCATGTACGGCACTGAAGATACCGCCTTTCTCTCGAGCCGATCCAGCAGCGACATCAAGGAAATTCTAAAGTCATACCTGCTCGCGACCTTGCGAGCCACTGTCGACTGCCCTTTCGCTGACGTCAGACGTTTCTGCCGTTTCATTCTCGAACGACTCTTTCTCGTGGGCATCAGCGTGCCAGACCTCATCTGCGCGGGACCTTCGTGGTTGATACCTGCCGTGGAGACCATCGCATTTGGTCATGATCCAGCGTCGGAGAATGCCAGTCGGATACCCAAGTTCACCTCTCCCTCCAAAAGTCACCAAAAGCGCTCCAGGTCATTCGTTCCGGCGAGCTTCGACTCGGACACAAGCGACCATCCCGGGTCGATGGATTCGGACACGCAGACTAGGTCAGGCATCCCCACTCCGGTCAGACATTCTTCGCCAGACATCCTCCCGACCAGCGGACGTAGTGTAGATGATGTTGTCTTTGAGTCTGATGATTCTCACAGTGGCCCGAATTCGCAACACTCTCGATCCTCCAGTTCCTCATTGCAGCCAGACACCACGTCCACTGCAATTCCCATCACGAACAAGAAGGGTTCTCGTGCTCCCATCAGATCATTCGACATTGACGACATCTTATTGGGCCCGGTCGGAACTCGTACGTCTGGCCGCAAAGCTCGGTTCAGTATCAACTTGGACGTTTCGAGAAAGGAAAACAGGCCTGCCTTGAGTCGAAAGCGAACCAATTCCAATACCTATACCATCCATCAGAGGCGGGCTCATCGTAATCTGCGTGCTTTCCATCTCAGTTGCTATCTTAGCACAGGCAGAGTGACCAACTTTGGACGAATTCTGTCGTACTTTCCACGATTCTACGAGACGACCATCGTCTTACACGATGAGCTTATCCGGAAGCAAGGTGGACCCCTACAGAGGATAATCAAATTGTACCTAGCCATCATCGCAGCGTCCCAGGCCAATTGCCAATACCTCGTCTCGTACTTTAGTAAGAAGTTTGCTCAGCTCGGCTCCAACCTGGAGTGGCTCGATGGACTGGACAAGGCACCACGCAAGATTCAGCGGTTGAGTAAACTCAACGCACTGCTCTCACATCAACCATGGAGGATATGCAAAGAACATATTGAAGAACTACTAGGTCGATCGAAGGAATCACTGGACAGTGGCGACTTGTCCGATCAGTGGACCATGGGTGAGCTCGTGCAGTCAATCTGTATCCTGGTCGTGGTCAATTGTCAGGCTCACCTCTGTCTGGGTACGGGCGTGGTCCCCGAGCCGGATACTTTTGGCGGTGCATGCATCCGCAGGCACAAACCAGAGAGGATATCGCTGAACTCTACAGTCAATGTCTATCCATTATTTACTTCCTATGATTCCAAGGCATTCGCCAGTCCGGCATCTTACCACAATAGCTACAACGGCACGTTTGCCTCATCAAAGATAGTCTCGAGGGATTCTCCATGCATGGTCATTCCCACAAAAACACAGGATCACACTTCGGAGAACACGACACCGATAGACTCGGATACGGAAGAGACGATCCCGAGTCTCCTGTGGAAGCGCCGTCAGAGTTTCAATCAGAGTAAGCTCTGGACGCCAAAGACGGACAGCAGTGCGAATAACGACTTTGATCCTCGGGGAATCTTTGCTCAGTGCGGTGTGGTCGAGGAGGACAATGAGCCGAGTCCGAGTAGTCTGAACCACAAGTCGACACTTTGGATAGCGGCCAATCTGGTGAAAAAGTCTCCGGGCAAGGAGGGACTTTTGGACGACATTCCTCAACCCTCTGATCTCCTCGAAGGGACCGGCGGTGATTCTGAAGCCGGAACCATGCCAGTGAATCCGATTCTGGAGGACATGACTCGATTTCACGACTCGACTCACTCATGTAGCTCGACGGAATTCGACACGCAGAGCAGGGATTTCCCTGTACTGCGACTCGTAGACTGTAATTGGGAAGACCACACTTGTTCCCTGATTGGTCGCTTCGTGCCGGACCTAGAGACGGTCCTCGATCAGAACTTGCAGGAGGCTCGTGTGGCGGCCGGCGACGAGGACGATGGGTTCTTTTTCAGTGCCGAGAATGGGACGGTGGATCAGGGACCCTTGAGGGACGCCGTCTGGTTCTTCATCTTGAGGTTATATGGCATCTACAATGACGGCTACGAGTACAGTGACGTCAACCTCTTGCTCAACAAGTCTGCGAAAAAGTTTCTGAAAAAGGTCTGTTTTCGACCCGAACAAATCAGTCGTGCGGATTGGCGATCCATCGGCAAGGGATTGAAGAGTCAGGAACGCGTCCTCCTGACACTGCTCGCGACCCATGCCAGAATGTACGCCTGTCTCGTCTACGCTTTCCGTTACTGCCAGTGAGCCTCTTCATCCAGGAGACGGCATTGTTCTCCTTTATAGTCATGATAAAAGCATGATTTGCCAACACAAAAGCAAATGTCTATAGCTGTACAGTCAGAGTCATAAGACACGATAGTATGAAATCAAAGGAAAAAATTTCGTACAGGGTTCTTGTTTGTCTGTATGATTTACTATGAAAGCAATGAGGATATGAACAACATACAAAGCCTTCTTGTCTATGTAGATTGAGCGCGCCACGGCGTCTCGTGCCACAATTGTGAAACATGTCATTGTGATACGTCGCGATGTGTCACGGTCGTACAAGCACTCTAGAAGAAATAGAGCACCGATCCGACGAGAGCCAGTCCCACGGATGAGATGGCGTTGACAGATGCACCAGAGGTTTTAGTGGTGGTAGGCAGGGTGCTGTTGGATGCTGGCAGGACAGCAGCGGCTGACGACGAGGCCGCTGCAGCCGCGGCAGTAGAGCTCGTAGCAACCACCGCAGCGGCGCTAGTGGTAGCAGCAGCAGCAGCAGCAGCAGCAGTGGTCGAGGCAGAAGAGGCAGCTGCTCCGGCAACGATGGAGAACTGGTTTGACTGAGCGAGAATCTGGGATGGGTTGTCGACAGCGAGGAAGTTGACCTGGTAACCTTGACCAGTCGAAGTGATGTTTGCACCTGGCACGGTAATTGATCCGGCACTGCTTGGAACATTGGCCTGGATTAGGACGCTCGAGGTCGGGTATCGACTGAAGTTGACCAGGTAGATGGACATTGCCGATGCGTCAGTGTTGACTGATGACCAACTGACGGTTTGAGATTGTCCAGATGTCCATACAGCATTCTGTAACCACTGTCAGTACATGTTTTCATGGCGTAAAAGATTGAAATAACCTACCTGAGCTGGTGAGTTGATCATGATGGCACTGGCAGCAGCGACCATGGTAGCGAGAGTGGTGAAGAATTGCATCTTGAAAGCGACTGTGAGGGTTCTTTTGAGCTTGAGTAGTACTGCTGAAACGAGAGTATAGAACTAGAAGGTATGCTTGTAAAAATTCTCTGAAGGACAGGACGATGTTAATATACCAGTAGGCGCAGGAGTGAGTAGTGAAAGCAGCAGCAGCAGGAGGAAGCACGAGGGTAGAAGGGCTCGTTCGCTCTTTCGCTGATCAGACCAGGTCTGGCTGGGCTGGGCTGGGCTGGGTGAGCCGTTGAGAGATCTTGCCTACGGTAAGCTTTTTGCTTGCTTGAACCGCCTGATGTTTACTCACACTTTCTTTCCGCCTCCTTCAGCACAAAATCCTTTATTTAGCAAAAACCTCCCACGGGGCGTCTCTGCTGGTGGCTGTAAGCATTCGGTCATCTCTGGTGATTGCACATGTCTCTTCAGCCAGTCTGCTGCTTGCTGCCACAAACAATTAGCGCGAGCTCGAGCTTCGTTCACGAGGAACTGTGTATAACCATAGTCGAGCAGACATTACAACTCTGATTCAACGTCCTTTGCATCGGTCAAAGGGTGGTATGGCCATAGCCAGCATCGCTCGATCTTTGCGGGATACCACAAGCGAGGAATGTGGATTGGTCTAGCAGGTATTGTGTAATTGCAAGGGACGAATAATAAGCATCTCACCAAGACGGAGGTAGTAGGTCACGGCCAGTTCTCGCTAGTGTGACACGTACGATGGTCCGGGTCGTCTGTTTGCTTGCTCTACCGCGCCGAGCCAGTATCTGTTGCTCTACTGGCAGAGTCAAGTGATGCTAAGTTTGCTCGCTCAGACCCGAGCTGGCGTTCTGACAAGCACAAGGCTGTTGTTGTTACCAGCAATCTGGTCATTCTGGTGTCACTCTGAAGGCAAAGTGAAAATGCTCAAAATAGAGCTGCCGCCACTCCCACGCTCTGCCAACCAATCATCAGACACTTTTTTCTCTTTTGACTTTCAATCACGCACTTCGTGTGTCAGGGCAGTTGTCGAGCTCATCAATGGTTCAGACTGTTGCTAGGTACATGAGCTCGGACGCATGATTATGACGCTGGTGCCATCTAACTATGGCCTCCGATTGTCCCGTGCATGAGTTTATGCAGACAGATTGATCGAGACCAATCTTCCTCGCATGCGTGCTAACTAGACCTCTGCACGGCCCTCGAAAGCAGAAGCACAGCAGACAGACAAAACACAGGGCAAAGGCTTTACAGCTCAGACTTTCTCCTGGTCGGGGGAGTTCCTTTCCTATTGTTCTTGATGCATGCCATTATTCCAATGTGACCTCCATGGTATACACTTATTGTGCACCACAAGCTGTGCATAAATCATAGCTATTATAGTAGAAATGCTGTGCTCAAAGCAGAAGACTATCATCACATTTCAGAGTCATTGTGAGACGAAGTCGAGCGTTCCGAAGCAGGCTCAACCATCGTGCCATTGTCGCTTCGTACAAGTGTCCCAGTTCCGATTGCCGCGGGACCCTCACTCAGGACTCGAGCTACACTCATTGAGAGCAAGCACAGAAAGCAGAGCCATACCCAACCACACATGAGCATGCGCATACCCTGTGTCATCGCACCTCCTCGCACGCGTACAAAATCAGTGACAAACATGCTAGATGACCTCGGCATCGTCTTGGCTGCTTGTTGCCTAGTCTCTTCCGAAGCCCTGTTCAGCCCTGCTGGCTCCTGTTTCAATAGACTCATGTCGTTCGACTCAGTCTGCTTCAATGTTTGCGAACCTGCTGAGCTCAAGTGACTCCTTCTCGAGGACAGATCCGTAGCGTCCAGGTCATCATGCAATTCGGCCCAAAGACTGCTCTCATTTCGTTGTAGCACGGGTCGTGCTGAGTGCTCTCGCGAGCTGGGTCTCAGTGTTTGTGGTCTCATCGAGGCTTTCCTGAAGATGTGTTTTGTTGCCATATCTGGATGAACAATATGCTGTGTACTATCCATCAGAGGGAAAGTCTTGTCCGCTGTTGGAGAATTCTCCTTCTCCGTCAAAGGAGGACTCAGGAGCTGTGACGAAGCAGAAGCCTGGAAAGGAGGACCTTCGAGATCAGGTAAAGAGTGATTTCGCAAGTGCGTTTGAGTTTGCCATTGCGTGCCATCAAAGCTGACAGGCCGATGATTCATGTAGCTACTAGGTAGTGTCATCAAAGGACTGAACATTGTCCCATCAGAGCAAGTTGGCGATGAATATAGCCTTGGAGATGAGGCTGCTTCTGAGCTTGAGACCCTTTTCGTCTCTTCCAGAGCAGCAGAAAGCTCGAGTAGATATCTGTTTTGTCCATCAACAGTTCTAAAGAATCAGCAATCAAGTAATCGGGAACCAATGGCGTTGAACTGACATTTCAAGGCCACGTTGGTGCAGAAGCTGCTCAGCCAATTCAGCATTCCTCCTCTTTGCTCGCAACAACTCATCATCTTGTTGTCTACAACGTGCTTGCAGTTGTTCTTTTTCCTTCAACAACTTTCTAGATTCAAGCTCCGGATTAGTCTCAGCACGCCAGTGAAATTGCTCCGTCTTTGTGCGTCGATGGTCCATCCTGGGTATGTTCCTGTCCTTACTCTGTTTGAGCGCCTTCTCTTTCTCTACCAATTGGTCACGCAAGCACGAGATCTCATGCTCAGCAGCTTCGAGTTGAGCTCGTAAGCGTTTTTCAATCTCATTGGCATCACTGGTCAGTGTTTGGATCTGAGACATGAGCTCTTCACTATTGCGTTCGAGCATATTGATCCAGCGCTGATCACTCCTGGCCAAGGTTGTCTTCGGCATTGTAACGTTATGACGTGCGCCATGCTTGGGAGTCTGGACGAAGGCGGTTTCGTGACGATGGTTGGAATGAGGACGTTTTGTCCTTGTCAATGACGTTGTAAAAGGGTGGGAAGTTGTAGTCGTCGGAGACGTCGCATACCTAAGAGACTCGATCATAGTGTCTTCCGATTGCCATTCCTCGTCCTTGTCCAACATCCTTGCAGTGATGTCAGGACATAGTGTGGACCGGGCTGCAGCTCTCTTAGCGACAACTTGACGTTTTCGCAGGCGATGCAGTTTCGAGTCTCCTAATTCGTATGGGACATCAACTGTGTCACATGATGTTTCGTCTAGTGCGTTTGATCTGAGTGGAGGAGCAAGTTCGTAGTCCATTATGATGAAATTGGTGATCTGTGGGGGGCGAGCCACCGCCTAGATGAACTCTGTCGAATCGAGGTGAGCTGATTTACTGCATAAGGTAAAGGTCGTGTCTGTTAGAATGGTCTTGAGCTGTCGTGAGGAGTGCGACGATGGCTGCAGTCGATGCTTGTTGCACAAGTTGAGGACTCTCTTTTAGTGTCGTTGTCGTCTACGATGGACCAGTGTCAACATGTATGGACGAGCGTGCACGAGAAAGCTCTTGTTACAAGGAATGATTCCTGTGAGCACGACCTTGGGAGGGAGCAGAGAGAGAGTGTGTGTGTGCGCGAGTTGTAAGGAATAAGACTCAACTCGACGACTGTGGATCTGTCGTTGCTACCTCTGAGTGAACAGACTTTTCTGTCTGTCTATCTGAATATCTGGATGTGTGTGTGTGTGTGTGTGTGTGTGTCTGTTGTGGGTGCTGTGCTGTGCTGTCTGCTTGTCTGAGATATTTCTTGGAGAGATGAGCTCTCACCGTGTGTGGACGCTTTCCCTTCTTGGATAATTCCTTGTCTGCGGTCTGCTACCTGGGCTGGGTGGATTGTGCGTCAGATGATTACGGAGAGGACAATGCATTCCCGCGTGGAAGGAAAAGAGTCAAAACAAGACAAAATTGTGCAACCCTCCACCAACAGTGGGCCTAGGAGGTTGGGGCCCACAGTAGAAGGTGCTTCTCAGTCGAGTCTCACTCAGACCACCCAATCAGGAGACTTTGATTGCGGGCTGCATTGTCGATCGAGCGGCATCAGGCGGCGTCTGTCAATACCTTCCGACATCGGGAGCTCCAGCACACGAACCAATCCTCTCTTTCATTCTCACGTTCTTCAGTGAGGGGGATCCGTCTCTGCTCGACCCCCGGGAATGGTTGCGCCGCTGTTGGAGGGCGAGCTTAAAATCGCTGCGACCCGTAGATTCCTTGCAATTGTCGTTCGGTTACTATCGTACTACACTGGATTCTCCTGATTCGTCTTCAGCAGCTAACCTTTTGTTTCTGTTGTCATTTGACACATGACACTACCTTACCGGTGCCTAGCATTGACGACCTCGGGATCCGATCGCCTACCTTGAACAATCATGACATTGGCTGCCGAACCTCAAGTTTGACGTGACCCCGGCCGCGACGGGCATGTGAAAAAGTAAACAAGTAAAGTCGGTGACATGTGATTACGTACGGCATCGTGTCAAGATTGTCGCTACAAATGGTCGCACGTACTTGTCAAGTCTCTAGAATACAAGTCTGCCATTGTATGGAGAATATATGTTGGACCTCTAACTTTACACCTGATCGTGCTATATCCCCCGACGTACTCAGATAGTATGTGATTCAAGACCAGAGACATCTCATGCATTCTACACATTCTCATGCTTGTCCATATCCGACAAGTAAATACGAAAAAGAAACCTGCACTAATGTCTGCAGACAACAGATTCCTGAACAGGTGAAATTGCAAACTCGTGGTATTCGCAATGGAGACCAGATTTGTCAAAGAGACGTGTGCTCCACCGGCTACGTTGATGTTCCCAGTGCAGAAATGTGCAGTCCATCATAAATTGACCCGTACTCTGCTCGATATATATGAAGAGGTTGAACTGTGCCCGCTCAATGTTCTTTCAAGTCCTTATGTTTGGGAAGCGTGTCAAGCCACGATTTCATAACGACAACGACGACGCCGTAAATGCTTGACCTTCTTCAGCAGCGTTGCAATTTCGAGCATTCTCAACGATACAAATTTCCCGCATATTCTACTACCGGCCACAAAGGCATACAAAGGAGTGCATGTCAGTTGACCTCATACTAGTGTACAAGTGCCACCACATCATACAATCTCTGACGCCCAGGCTGAAACGTGCATCGCCAACAACGAGTTCTCTGCAGGCTCAATCGTCCATATTGAAGCGTAGCAATACTGAATGCGATTGTCCAGCAACGACTGGGATCGCCGATTCTCAAGTGGGCTCATGAATCATCACTCACTGACCCGGAGCATAAACTGAACCGTCTGCAGATTTTTCAACAAGTGCTCGCGAGCGAAGCCGATTTCATAAACATGGTAACAGTGCACAGCGAAGCACTGTATAAGCTTGAGAGATGCCAAATTATAATCTTCCGCCCTATGGCATTTGCCTCTCGGTTTTCTTTCTTCACTGATTTACGTACTCTCCTTTTTGCTCGTGCAATATGAAGCACAGAATTTTAATTGAGACTTATGCCGCGTCATCAATATTTCACAACTTAATCTCGGTCCTCTCTTGGGGCTCGTTCTTCTCGTGGAGCCCGGTCCTCTCGTGGGGCTCTGTAACTGTCTCTGCCAGAGTCACGACCAGAGTCTCTTGATCGGTAGCTGTCTCGCCCAGAGTCTCGGTCATCCCCACCTCGTCGGTCATCCCTTCGGTCATCACGTCTGTAAGAGTCTCGGTCACCACCTCCTCGTGAGTATGGTGAGTCGTTATCACCACGGTCACCACCGTAACCTAGAAAGTCAGCTTGCATGCTACAGGAACTCACACCAGCTTATCTGGGAAGATGATTAGCGGTGAAAGTATAAGAATGACCTACCACCACCGCCGCGGCCACCTCTGAAACCAGAACCGCCTCGGTAAGAACCACGACCGCCTCGATCGCCACCTCCTCGCGATGGGAAAGAGTCTCGCGAACCAGGCTCAGAAGCTTTGTCGACTCGAATTTGTCGGCCATCTAGGTCTTGATTGTGCATACCAGCAATGGCAGCATCGGCCTCCTCTACACTCGAGAAGGTGACGAAACCGAAACCTCTGCTTCGACCCGATTCTCGGTCCTTGATGACGATTGAGTCCTCGACATTACCAAACTCTGAGAACGCAGAACGCAGGGACTCATCGTCCGTAGCCCATGCCAAACCTCCGATATACAATTTTTGTGGTCCAGAAGACATGATTACTCTAAACTTCCTGGATGTCGAATGTGTACGACCTGAAATCTACAATGGTATACCTAATCGCTGGTCCAAGGTGTGGTGCCTGGGGGATGCGCAGGCAAGGCATAGACGAAGGCACAGAAAGGGGTGGGCATCCCAAGCAGAGGAGCAATGTTGATCAGAGCAAAGAGAACAAAAGGCCGCAAATTACGGGTATAGATTAGTCGGGGACGCCATCTAGATGGGCTTCATAGTTTGACCTCGTACTTTGTCCCTGTTAATTTGAGTAGGCTTCGCTATCGACTCTCCATATATGGGCTTCGAAAACTGGAATTGCTGCCTCAGAGTTGATATACGGATGACTGTCATCTGATGCGAAAATGCTTGTATATATATCTAGATTGTAATCTCGACGGACGTGAGTAATCAGGGAAGCGCCTCCACCATGAACGTATCCGCGAACGTCTCTACGAATATCATCTTGCATACCTTAGTGCCAATGTTCACAATCAAGGTGCATCATCCAGAAAGCAGATTGATAATGATGCACAGAAATCACAACAAGTTGTAATATGACAGGTGCGGTCTGACGGAGCCATGAATAGTGCTGTACAATTGCAAGCTTCGACAGACGGGCTTTCCATGTTGAATACAACAGAACAAGACTCTCCGCAATAGATCTCACGATCGACGACGGAGCTCACTTTTGGACAGGAACTTCCGGTGTATTCGCATGTCATTCATGACAAGATCTGAAGTCAATGCCCGGTTCAAATCAGTGAGCTTGCGAACTGACACACAACTACTCCGTGGCTACACCTCGCGGGAGAGAATTAAACCATTCTTACAACGTGAGTAAATTTGTGCTAACGGAGCTCCCTCGACTGGCTTCTCCAAACACCCGTCGCAGCTACCGAGTTTTGCGCAACCAGCTCGACAAAAGTGTCTTTACAATAAAGCCTTGAAAAATATCACTAATATACAACAGCAGTCATGCCAGGAGTCACAGTCAGAGATGGTACAAATGCTTGAATATTGTACTTTCAATAATTAACTTTCTGCTAGTTTCTCCAGAAGTGTTCATCACTGCCTATGCTGCTTTCCTCAAGCGATCAGGAAAGCTCGAGGTCCCAACTTGGGTCGACACGGTCAAGACCGGTACTGCCAAGGAGCTTGCTCCATACAACCCAGACTGGTAAAGCGCGCCCTGCCTGACAATTAAGGTATGTTGGCTTATTGGTTTATAGGTACTACGTTCGAGCTGCTTCCATCGCAAGACACATTTATCTGCGAAAGCACGTCGGAGTCGGAGCTTTAAAGAAGTTGCACGGTACTGCTATCAACCGTGGTAACCGACCGTCTCACCACAGAGACTGTTCAGGATCTGTTCAGCGAAAGGTTGTGCAATCACTCGAGAAACTTGGAGTCCTGGAGCAAGCCGAAAACGGTGGACGAAAAATCACCGAGCAGGGACAAAGAGATTTGGACCGAATTGCTACTTCCATTACTCAAGAGGATTAGATGATTCTCTCTGAAAAAGAAACGAGAAGCTGCACAGGCATGAAAGTGTTTGTGCATGCCAATTCTTGAACATCACTAAAATTGTCTCGATACCACAGCATAGCGAACCATTCTTCCGCAACAAGTTGTCCATCATCGATGTCACGTTTCGCAACGTTCTCATTCAGATGATCCAGGCAGTTCTGCAACAAGATTATACGCCTTGCGTATGTCTGTGCCGGAGCGACTGAAGCGAACGTGTGGCAGCCCCTGTCTATATCATCAAACTACTTCAAACATTCCAAGTCATTTCTTCATCCCTCGATCCGTGGTTCCTCCTTCTTCGTGTTATGCCCTGTTTTATACCTGTGATTCCGATCGTCCTTGACTCAGGGAATCTTGTTCTCTTGATCAGGTACCATCAACGCTACCCTCCTCGTCAGGATAGGCGTCGACATTGAAGGACTCGCCACGTATCCTCCAGAGGACGATTTTGAAGGATATATCGTCTCCGTTGCCTAGTACGGTGACTTCACCAGGGCTGCCATCTTTTCGTGTATCGGCCTGGATACCGAGCTCAATCTCGTCAGTGATTATGCTACTTGCATCAAGACTCTCTCCATCGGTTGGGTGCGAGTCGGCTGGAGCAGCTCGCAAGACGGCGAGCAGTGCCGATTTCACTTCTTGAGAATTGACTGGCGTATCGATCTGTAGAAAGATAATTGATTTATTGCGTTTGAGTTTGATGTGGGCCGTTCCATTTGCTTTCTTGGGCGGCTATCACATATAGTCAGTACTTGTTCCACCATCACACAGTGTTTTTATCATCGTACCATTTGAGATAGATTACGATGAGACTAGTTGATATTTCAAGGAGAATGGCACTCGCAGTCGCACACTGAAGGAAAGCTGAAGATTAGTGGAAATCGAGGTATAAAGTGGAGTCCCGGGAGGATTTCGCAATCAATATCGTATGCTTACTACGATCACGAATCACATCAATTACTGAATACTCATACCTTAAGCTTTGAATTGCTTATGCTTGTCTCTTTCGAGTCAAGAACTAGCGAGTTGCGTCTAGCATAGCTGACAGAAGCGTTGTTGTAGTTTGGTCTTATGCCGTCGATTTCCTAAGTACTTGTTTGAGGCTTGATCACTATCAGCTCGCAACTGTACCATGACGGACAAGCATGGTCCTGTGGTCGAGATTGACTTTAAGAATGAAAGATTGTCACTGCCTCCTGCACCACGTCTGTCTCTATATACAGTTTCCAGTTCGCTTTTGACATTCCTGCTGGGTGCAATGTCTGGTGGGAAGAAGACGAGTTATCAGTTCCTGGCGGAGAATGCACATAGATTACCCAGGACACATCAAGGCTGGTACTTTTACCACAAGACTAAGAACTATCGAGTCATGTGGGGCGGCATACGTAGTGGATTCAATTATGCAGGAAGAACAATGATATGGACTCTGCTCTACGCTAGTACGGAAGCGGCCCTGGATCGGGCCAGAGGTACAATTGATGCAGCCAACACAGTCGTGGCAGCTACTGGCACAGCCAGTATTTTTTCTTGGCGTAATGGATTCTCAAAACAACTGACAAAGCGAACGATACGTATGTCGTTACTTGTCGGTCTCGGGGTTGGAGTCCTGCAAGATGGCCTTATCTGGGCAAAGGGCGGACGAATCTGGTATCTCGAATCCTTGATTGGACAACCTCAGATAACCTCACCTAATTCGCGACAAGAACAATCTGCCAGGTGAGAATTGTTTCAGCAGGTTTGAGTCCATTCTCAGCGACATGCTGCGAATTCCGAATGACGACGGCTGCCCGCAGGTGTTAGCACTATGGCACACTTCTCGTAGTGTTTTTCTGTGCCGTTGCTCTCACGACACAAGAGCCGCCAGTTGCAAGTCTAATTCGAAGGGTGCAGAAGAACACAGCCATGTGTTTGTCATCGACGAAGAGCCTGGTGATTGAACATAATCACTTCTTATAACTGACTCTTTTGAATTTGAAATGGAGTTGCAGTATTCCTTTATCGAAAGAACTCTTGAATCCTCGATCGTAGCGCGAGCTATGGTCCCAATCTTTATCGACAATCTCGAAGCAGACATCTTCGTACGGCGCACCGGCGGAAAACCGAATGATCGAAGTATCTTCACCAATATTGTTACTGGCTCGTTGCTCTACATGCTTCTCAATCTTGTAGGTTGGAGCTTTCGTATGATCCAAAAGATCAGGATAAAAGATATTGAATCGATAGCCCCAGACGACTTTTGGTGGTAGACTTTCCTCGTTGTAGTGGATCTTATTATACGCGCTCCACTCAAAGCCACTCTGGACACGATTGAAATACTTTGGTTTGATTGCCTGAATTTCGGGATATTTTGACTTCCATTTCGGCGCTCGTTGTGCAACACTGGCTTCCTTGTTGAACAATTCTTCGTCTTCTTTGAGTTCATGGTTCGCTTCCTGTTTATATAATTTGGCTGCGGCTGATTCAAAATCTTTTTCACTGGATCGAACGGCTATGGCATTGGTTACAGCTGAGTCATCTTGAAGCTTATACCGAGTAGGTGCATCGAGTGCTTCTCGCTTTCCTTTTTTAAATACAATCTGTTTTCGCTTCGATTCCTCCTCGGCTGCCTTACTTATCAAGCCAGACATCCGTTCCAATTCTGACCAGGCCAACTTGAGCCGCACTGCTTTGTATAGATCCTCCCAATAGTCAACGTCGATAGGTTCGGTACCGTCGAGCTTTGCCAGTATCGATTTTTGCAGGGCTGCGAGCTGTCCAGCTGTCTTGCCTATCAGTATCCTGTCGATCTCGCTGCTCACAGTACTTAGACGGTGCGATACAGTATTGTTGTGAGCTTTATTCCGTTTACGTTCCGCCTTGCAGACAGAAAGGAGCGCTCTCCAGTAACCTTTGTTGCTACGATTCGTTTCCAGCTTGTAGAATTCCTCGAGGTCAGAGTAAAGCTCGTCCAGCTCCTCAGGGTGTAATGTTTTCAGATACACTGCCGGATCCTTCGGCTGTATCTCGACTTCCTCCAGCTCGTTCTCCTCAGTTGGGTCTCTCTCGGCGTCAACAAAGCGCAAATTCACAGCAAGAAAATCTATAGGTTTCGCGCGCGACTCTCTGACTCGGATTGCCGCGCGCTTCTTTGCTTGCTTGAGCACAAAGTCGTCTTCTTTCGATAGCCATTCCTTCATGTGGAAGGCCTCTTGTATCGCAGCGCCTCGTGCATCTCGTCTCGAAAAGTCCGCATCGTTGATTCCATGCTTGGCTCGCTTATGATCTCGACTCTCAAGGGGTTCCCGTCTTCTGACATGATCTGGCGAATGCATGGCAGCTTATTAGTTTCGATGAGTGTCTGACGTACAATCTAGAGGCAAGAAGTAGTCAAGCTTGTGACCCAATATCGACCATAAAATGCGTGGATTCTGGAGATGAGGCTTTTGCGGCACTTCCGTGTGCGAAACGACCGATGACGAGATAAGACGGAATTCAGTTTGGCACATCTCACGATAGCACCGTGCATGCTACAGATGATGTTGTTATAGAGGAACATTGTGCCCTTCTACTACTAAAGCACGCTCTCAACATAATCGGCTTTCTGTATAAGGATAGTCTGCTTGGCTGAATAGTTGTAAGCAGTAGGAAAGAAGACGAGATGGTACGGGTGTAGCCTTTGGACGACGACGACGACGGCATTAACCCAATTTAGCTTCCACTCTCGCTGCTCACGACGGCTCAAGGCTCTCCGATGCTGGTCGAGTTGAAGTCTGGGGAGACATATAACGGGCATCTGATGCAGTGCGATAACTATATGAATCTGACCCTTCGAGAAGTGATACAAACCAGCAGGGTACGATCTATATGCAAGTTCGAAGAAATGTAACTGATCTGTAAATAGGAAGGAGATCGGTTCTTCCGCTTACCAGAGGTTTACATTCGCGGAAACAATATCAAATATCTACGGGTCCCCGAGGACACATTAGACAAGGTGCGAGATCGTGAAAGAGCAGATTACCAAGCACGTAATCGCGGAGGCTTCAATCAAAATGGTCGTGGCCGCGGTCGCGGCGGTAATCAAAGAGGTTTGTACATTTTTTCAAAATGGTGTAGCGCATGTTGACGAAGACAACAGGTGGTGATAGGGGACGTGGAAGGGGCGGTCGACAACATTCCCAACAATAGGAGACCAATATTCAGTCATTTCGCAGGTCTAATTGGCAACTGCATCTGGCGTGGAGCTATCGTGGACAGTGACATCCAAATCATATGGGCGGCCGTGTAGCGTACTGCTGATGTGTGACACGAACTAGTGAGGAAGAAGTGGACAGGGTGTGTACAACAAGTGTTGTCACAATAAGCAGCCTTGCTCAATCTGCTCAAGGCACATGAAAGGTATCATTCTACGACTGAGCTTATCGCAGACACAATATAATTACGTTGTAGCAATGGCTTTTCCATAAGGGACTCACAGACACACAAATCGGCCATGTAAGTGGAGAAAGTTAGTTTTCCAGGTTTGTCCATTGGCTTTGTTGCGATACCTGACATGCATCGCGAGAGAAATGCGGAGTGATTCTACTTTTTCGTCGGTGGATTTGTTTTAGTACTAAGTTTGTCTTTTGTGTACGTCTCTGCCCTCGCGACACCCAAGCTGAGCACGGTCTTCAAGGACAGAGTCAATTGTTCTACTTTCTAGATGCATCTTGCAACTGGTGACTCATCTAGAGCCTGGAAGTTGCTGTATCCACTCAACTGGGAAACTGTCGTGCACGTGTATATACGATTGAACGATCAACACCTGAAACAGCGACGGATCGCAGAGCCACACTCTAAGAACAATCACAGGCAAAGGACAATACAAAGTATCGAGGACGTTTCTATAGCCTTCTATCAGGTTGTCTATCAGGTCTTGGTAGCCAGTCAACTCATGCCTGAAGATGAAGCTATGGAGGTGGATGAGGTCTCATCTACTTCCCAAGCTGTGAAGTCGATTGAAGGATGGATCATCGTCGTGCTGAACTTGCACGAAGAAACGAGCGAGGAGGATCTGCAGGACAAATTCGCAGACTACGGACCGATCAAGAATTTACATCTCAATCTCGATCGAAGGACTGGTTACGTCAAGGGCTACGCATTACTCGAGTATGCAAAGCAATCAGAAGCTCAAAGTGCAATTGAGGACGCTAACGGCACCGAACTACTAGGACAAAAGATCACTGTGGACTTTGCCTTTGTTGCACCACCAGTAGAGGCCAAAGCCACTGACACTGAGCACGCAGGAAGAGATCGTAGCAGAAGTCCTGAACGCAGGAGACAAAGTCGCAGTCCCGATAGCAGGGATTGAAGACTTCTCACAATTGAACATCAAACACGCACGGCTCCTCACTACGACGCTTAAATGCTCGAAAGAAGGTCGCCAACAAAGAATGCTCCTGGGCACTTTGAAGTATTCAAGTCGCTCAGCAGAGTGGTGTCACGGGGGTGCAGCCCGTTTGACATTAACATACAATGAGGAAGCATTTTCTCCGTTCAATGGTTCAATACTGTGCTCAGATCATGCATCACGGGCACTATCGTATGTGATCCTTACTGCAGTGCTATACACTCAATCTCGACAGTGACGTTTTTGGGAAGTGTCTTGACTGCAACGCAACTCCTAGCTGGTTTTGGATCCTGATTAGTTAGCCCGGAACCTACGATGAGTGCTGGGCAACGTACCGGTAGCATGGCAGAGTACGTCTCGTTCATCTTCAGCGATTAGTATTCAAGTTCGTGTATTTGTAGAGATGTAGAAGAATACCTTGACAAAGTCGTCCATGCTTGCGAGAAATATGTTCATTTTGACAACTATTTTGAATGAGAATCAATTGACTTGGAATCTGTCGTGTTGAATTGGGCCCACCCTTGTCAAGACCTGATCCGGCAGACTTGAGGACATTTTCGAGGTTCGTGATGACCTGCTTTGTGCAGGCTTGGATATCTCCTTGGCAGAGATTGCCGTCCTTGTCAGCAGGGATTTGTCCGGAACAAAAGATCATGCCATTCGCTTTGATGGCAGCACTGTAAGGGCCTGAAGAGTTAGTCTTCCTTCCCTAAACGTAGACGAGTGATTGAGCTCGATTGACGTACCGGCAGCAGGAGCACATTCGGCAGAACACTTGACTGGTTCGATAGCCATTGTGAAAGGACGATTCGAATGCAAACGAGAGACTGTCTGTACTCTGCTTCCCGAGAAAAGTCCCTGCCTGGCAGTGAGGGAGTGGTTAGCCTTTGAGTCGACAATTGAGACTAAATGCAGTATCAGCCACGTGTGGAATATCACTCAATAAGGTCAAGTCTAGATCTTGCAGCAGTCAGTCCTCGAGATTGACATGATCCAGCTATGGCTCTTCTGACTGTGACTCACAACCTGTTCTTGGATACGGACGACCTACGATCTGATACAGGGATCTTCTCATGTTTGTTAGCACAGTGCTGCACAGACTATCAACAATTTTTTCCACACGCCGAGAAGGTGATGGAGGCAGACAACCTACTCCACGAAACCCCACAAATTATGAGGCTCGACATAGTTGTAGCACGAAAAAGTAGAACAATTAAATAGGGAAATTGCACATAATTATGGTCTATCAAAGACTACAAGAACCCACCAGAACTCCTTTTAAGTCCTCCCATACCCTGCTTCTTTGGAATCATTGCCCCTCCCACCAAGGTCCCGGTAGGAGCAAAGTGATCAACCTTGCCATATAGTTCTGTATTTTGTATCCTTTTGAATCCTGCCTTCCAATCTCTACACAACTTCTGGGAATCAATCATAACATTAACCTCCTGCGAATGAAACCAGCTCTGATTATATGGATCAGTTATGTGATAGAACCAAGTGCGTGGGAGTTCTTACCTGTGTATCTTGGTTTCCAGAACCCATAATCGCGACTTCATCATCGACATTCATGAATTTGACGTGGCAATTCCGAGCTTGTTTCTCGAATCTGAGGGGGGCAACTTGATCCTTGGCGGTATACCAATGCCACTCTAGATTGGCCAATATCTTGTCACCATGGGGCCGCAATTTTTTCTGCAACTTCTCCAGCACTTCGACGTTAGAACCTCCCTGAAAGGGTACGATCGATTCCGCGAAATCATTGAAGCCCAAGCCGACATAGATCGTCACCACAATACCTCGGATACATGCTGCAACGATAGCTTTGACCATTGGGGAACCATTACAGACAGGCGATTGTATAAAGACTGAACGCTTTGCATACTTGAGGGCGGCAAGCCAAGCGTTGTTTTGAGGATTGACAACATCGTTGTGACTTCTGCTGTCAGCTGATTGGACACCAATTGGAAGATACGCTTACCCAGGTAGATTATGAGGCTGTCTGTTGACCAGAGCCATAGGTACAGGTGCATGTTTTGGGTGGAACATGTAGGGATGGAAATCATCGGTAATGGCTGGATCAGCAGTTTGTTCCACATGCTCCTGTACGTTCAGCCGTTGGTTGACAGAGATGGAAGCCTTTGGTCGATCCTGGTTCTCATAGTTTTGCTGACTATTCTGCAATTGATTCTGTAGTGATGACATTCTGTTACCCCCATCACTACTATGGTCGTACGAAGACCTGATCACAGTGTCGTTTTCATCATGAGCAAAGATGAATGTTCGATTGCTGCTAGACGGTTTGGCAAGACACGGCCATGCGTTAGGAAGTTTTGTATGCCACGAAATGAGGAAAGTGTCATAAAGTGAGTCAACGACCGCGCCTTCAAAACGAGTCATCATCTCAACATTACTGCGTAGATTAATGTTATTCGAATTGACAAGTGCGACTTCACGATCGAATACCGCAAATTTTGAGTGAAACGTCCCAAGCGGCTAATGTGTCAATTTGCGAAGACCACTAACGACCGCGTCAATACTTACAGCAACATGATAGTTGACGACTTCTAAGTCAATGTTTGAAATCTCATTTTGAGGTGGAATACTGATGTCGGGCCATGATTTCGGTGCTCTAGCCTGTATGGTCAGTGATATAGCTTGTGAATTTAAGACTTTCATACATAGCGACTTTGAATCGCATTCCTCGCACTCGCAGCATCCATGAGCAATTTGATCACTACGCGACGATTCTCTTTCTGACATATACTGTTGAGCTCGCGAATTGCGGCTACGATGACCTCAACGCACCTTCCAGGTTCCCAAGCATTTGTAGCGATCAAGACCTCTTCGCGCGAGGCCTTGATACAATCGGCGTACTGCAGCATGATATCTGGGATGATCGAGATTATTGACAACGGCACCACTCCTGATGTACCTAGGAGAGCCGGGCTGACCACGGCAGTCTCCGGTTTCGATGCTACAGCCTCCAGAACATCACCATAAATTTGCAGAAACAGATCAGATGGTTGAGATCCGAAATTGCCCTGCGAGGCTATAGATGCGAGATAACCAGGATCATGTCTTGCTAAGGTACTGCGGATGGATCCTGGGAAAAATCAACAACTGATATGCGGTGTATGGAGGACTTTGCACCATTCTTGAAGATCGTTTTCGAGGCTGAGCCAGGATCTAGACTTTGCGCTGTTAAGCTTGTAACTGTTTCAAGCATATTCTGTGATCCAAGTAGATCGTCTCCCTAGTTGTGGAAAATACTTATTGTATTCCATCGATCGCAAGTGTAATGACGGAGAAGGTGACGAGCAGCAGGACGAGATTCGCAAAGTGGTCGGCAAAATTGGCTGGTTGCGTTTGCCAAGAGTCCATCGGTAAAAGAGAACAGCCACCACCTCCACAAATGACGAACTCTAGACTCTTCGCCCCAGGGTCTTGTTCGTCGCTTTGAGTCGTCAACCTAGGTAGTTTACGGATTTGTACGACACCGCGAATCGTCACAGTGTCAGGCCTTGCGGCTGTGAGACTCCTTACCTTGTTCATGGGATTGTCACAAGCCAGCTACGAGCACTCGTGGCGCTGGAAGCTTCTCGTGTTTCGTCTAGCCACATCGTCTTGTGCATAGCACCGCGATCGCCTTCTGGTCAATCACTCATCGCCGGAGACACATGGACAGTCTCAAAGTAGATCTCACTACTACTTTCGAGCCGGATCAAGGACTTCAGCATTTGGTGCCATGACATTGTCGGCCTGACCAGGTAAGCGACCTATTCTTGAGCCCTGTCAGCAACACTTCTCGACCATTGGACGACAAACCTTTTGTTCTCCCACTCATCGAGATCTTCTAATCCCTTGGATTGCAATCTGTAGTATTCTTCGCGTGCATTGACTTTACGACGACCATGTTCGAGACCTAACGCGTCCTCTTCGCTAACGAGCTTGACTTTGCTGTCTCTTCTCTCAAACCTCACATTTTGCGTATTGGACAACACGTAGGCACCAGCCATGACTACACCGATGAATGGCACTCCGAAAAGCAAAACTGGGTTTCGAGCTATTTTACGATTGAGCTGAACACTTCTGGGTGGTTTGTGACCTGGTCTGACATATGTCTTCTTGTCGAAAGTAGGCATTTTCCAATCTGAAAATTCAACGGACTGAAAATCTAATGGATTTTGAAAGGTTAGTGCCTCGTCTGAGAGCCACTGCGGCAGTCCTTCAATCTCGTCAACTCGCTTGTGTCTTGCAAAGTGAATTGCCTTGAATGATTTGTGAACGAAAGTCGCACGTCACCACAAGAATTGTGTAGTTTACGAGGTGAACACGAGATAACTTCCATGCGATCAGCGACTCCACGCTGATTGGTTGGTGTCAAATTGATAGAATGAAATTGTTTTTGGCTTCTCAGCTGCTACGGTAACGAAGTGCTGGTGACTAGTCTCTCGATATATGAATATTTTGGGTACATGACGCGGTATGCTACTGAGCAGTGGTCAATAGGTAGTATACGACCAGGCAAGGATTTTGAACAGAGACAAGTCTACATAAAAGATGAGTGAAGCCGATATCAAGATGCTCAAGAGCAAGCTGCGACAATACCCAGACTTTCCCTCAAAAGGAATTCTATTCGAGGACATCGTAAGTTCATGAAGCATCGACCGTCAGCGGCACTAATCCTGACTGTTTTAGATGCCAATCTTTGCTGATCCTGTTGCCTTTGAAACTCTCATCTCAGCCTTGGAGAATCACATCAAATCGACACACGACAGAGTGGATGTCATTGTCGGCCTCGACGCTCGTGGATTTCTCTTCGGTCCTACTTTAGCCCTTAGACTCAAGGCGGCCTTCGTGCCAGTCAGGAAACAGGGAAAGCTTCCTGGTGATTGCGTCATTGAGGAATATACCAAGGAGTATGGCAAGGATGTTTTTTGCGCACAAGCAGATGCAATCAAGCCTGGTCAGAAAGTGCTGATTGTGGATGATATTTGTGCTACTGGCAATTCCGCAGCAGCAGCTGGGCGAATAGTGAAGAAGCTGGGTGGAGACGTAATCGAGTACCTCTTCATGATGGAACTGGACTTTCTCAAGGGTCGAGATCTTCTAGGCGCTCCTGCATTCACACTTCTGCGATCACAATAGACACCATTCCCGCCCACAAAAACCTTCGTCAGGACGTTTTATATAACTCCAGCGTCCGCAGGGCCTCGAGCGCATCTCATCTATAAGACCAATTAGTCTTCATGTGTATATTAATCTAAGAACTATGTGTTCCTGTTGTTGACTATTCAAAGACTTGGTCCAGGCCGCCCATAAACGAAAAATTTGTCTATTTCGCCTCATTCATCCTTCGTGAAGACCGATTCAAGCCACCGGGTCAGTCTGATTGACGGATCGTCAATATAACGAGTTGCCATGCCAGACATAATGGCTAGAACTGGCGTGATTATCATCCAGAAAGATATGTAGATGATGTATTGACCGATGGCGGCCGAACTTGCACCTCCTGCACTAGTGCCACTGATGGTAAAAGCTGATGTGAGCCAGGCGAGCAGATATTTTCCGATCAGTTCCATTACATAAGTGTGAACCAGGTACATCATGAAGGAAATCTTCCCTAAGTACTGACAGAACCGAGTCTCCAACACACGTCGTAACAATGGAACCTGACTTATGGACACAGTTAGACCAATGCCGGCGATCATCCACCAGAACCTGCCTCCGTCCTCGACGCCACGGAATTCGTGTGGTGTCCATGCCAGGTATATATCGAAACCAGGCAAGGGATATTCGCTTGGCTTCGGATCAGGCATACCACATAAATAGAAGCTCCAGCAAAACATCAGACTCCAAAAGATCTCTTTGAATCTGTTGTTGACTTTCACGAGAGAGTTGGAATCGTCAGACGAGGCTGCTATTTCTTGAGAGAGCATGTAGTCACCTAAAAGAGTACCGACCAAGAAGTTCGCGGACCACCAGTTAGCCCTTTGTAGTGCAAGATAGATAATACCGAGTATGATTGCAGTGCGTTTGAAAGTGCTTCGGACACGAGATACTCCAAGCATAGTCGCATAGCACACGAGTGAACCATAATATTCCAGTGGCAGGGTCCACATGACGTGCTCATAGGGATGAATGATGTCCCATTGATCTTCGTACTTGTGAAATGGGTTACAATATTTCTCTGTGACCAGATACCAATTATAAACCTGACCGAGAAAGCTATCTTCATAGTGTATAGGAGCAAAGCCAGTATCTGATCCTTTGATGTGCACACGAATAAGCAAGACACCGAAGAACGTGACTCCCACAACCGGTGCAAAAAGTCTGACCCACCTTCTGAATATTGCCGAGGACAATGAAGAATACAATTTGTCGTACTGCTTTGATCGAATGAATAACAACGACCGTTGTGTGAGTACAAATCCTGAGATGACGAAGAACACATTGACCATTGCGTGTGCGGAGTGCCAATAGTTCCTAATGATGGGCAACCTCCACCACTGCCTTTGATCCGGCACGGAGTTCCAAGCGAAATTGAACCCACTTCGTAGGAAGCGCAGGTGATAGTGATGCAGAACTACTTCTGTGGCAGCAATTCCCCTGAGTCCATCGAGCCATGCGGTAGAACGATGAGGTTTCGTAGACCTCTCGGGATAAGCGAATATCGCCCGCACAGTAGAACGATTCAGACCCCACACACGAACTCGTTGAGCGGTACTGGTCATGGCACCATCACCGACAGCTCCATTGATGTGTCCGATGTCAGCTAACTCTAATAGAGACAATTCAAGATCATTCGATGAAGCATCGACCGCCTTTGCAGAATTCGGTGGCATATGCATCAGGGATCCACTTCAGATCTCCATTGTCAGGTCGACTATTTGTGGTTGGAAGCTCCTTTTGTCCGGGGGGAGTGTATGCAATTATGTATGTCAAGATGCGTGCGCCCGCGTTGACTGAGCTGGAAAATAAATGACAATGGTGAGGACTCGATCTAGCTATTGATGCAAATAGACAAGTACCGATCGTAACTGTCCGTGCCCAAATGAGTTCTCAGGCCGACAACAAAATGCGGAGGCCAAGATGTGCAAGTGGTCCGCAGTTTACCCGCAGATGTTGTACAGAGGCGAGCGGAACGCAGATCGACATGCGGTTTGGATCTATCAATAGTATAGGTGGTGTGTATAAGCTACGATGGTGTTCCCGTGTGAATACAAATCAATGCGGGCTGGGATTTCGTTCATAACATCATATTGTTTTACGTAAATTCCATCAAAAGCTCGATGCGATTTGTGACGATAACATGAATGGAATTTTTTTGTCCATGACATTGTCCACAGATTCCTGTAAATGCCTCTTCGGGTCTCTCTTTCCCACAAAGCGCGTCCGCAATTCCTCGGCCGTCGCTGTAGACTCTTCTTTCACACTCTCAACATATCTTTCCGCAAGCTTCGGCATCGTTTCAATTAGTGTCGGCTGTAGATCTTCTTGGCCCTTGAAGTCGATTGCCAGACCAGAACTCCAACTCTGTTGGTGAAGACTCAAAAGCATAGTCTCGTCCTGTTTCGTTTTCTTATAGTCAATTATTGAGCTGGTGTAATGTCGGTTTAAACCATGTATGAGAGCATGAATCGTGGGTTTATTGAGATGTCCGACAGTTGACGTACTTTGTCGAGGCTCTTGTCCCATCAGGAGAGAGCTAGGATTGATAAGTCGAAATGCGTCAATGACGACTTTACCTCGAACTGATTGTATTGGGTCCACAACTACAGCGATAGCTCGAGGCGTCAGTTGTTCGAAGGACTGCTGTGTGTTGATATCGACAGAGGAAAGCCAGCAACCAAAACCAGGGTGGGAATGATACCAGCCGACTACCATCTCTGGACGACCTGTCTGCTTCAACATCTCCATCATCTTTTGTTGAAAAACAGGATCAACGGCTTCAACGGAAACTCCAGTACCACTTTGCGGCATCGCAAATACATCTACAACACTTTTGCGTTAGCCATATACAGCCTACGTAGTTGAACATATATGACTCACTGTACTGTGTAGTCATCAACGAATTCGCCAAGCATAAGTCCCATAACTTCCATTGGAACACCAGCACGACCGTGTTTGAGCATCTTCAGAAGAGCCAGCGACGAAATATACACACACTCTACAACCGATCAGTTGTCGACTTTAGGACAGAGACAGCCACATACCAGCATTATCGACCAAAGGTTGGTCGCCTCCACCACCGGGCCTCTGATTACCACCACCGATCATCTGCCTCAAAGCACCTTCCATGTCTATCGTTTACAGCAGTGACGAATACTAGTGGTGCAGTGTTCTTCTTGTAGCGGGGCTGGAACTGCCACAAAATGTACGAGAGTTCCCAAGGTCGGTGGTTTTATTGTAATCGACTTACGTCCGTTCTTTGAGTCAATAATACTTCATTCTATCGATGTCGAACCACGACGCGCGCCTACGGCCAAAAAGAGGAGGAGCTCGAAAAATCGAAATGGCAGCAAGGATCGGCTCCGCACAGGAAGTCGCACTCACACAGGCATTTGCAAGCACAGCGTATGACTTCTGCCCAGAGCTGCTGAATGGATATATGTCTCAGTAGCACTACAATTGCAGTCATTACGATGCGACGTCGAAAACGACATCCGTGCGACATTTGCGCTGTCTCTGGACCTGGTAAATGACATGTAAAGAGTACTGGACTGGCCCAAACCCAGTCCTTTCAGTTATCCTTGCCTTGTGAATTGGAATGTAATGTCTCTCAAAATGTTTGTATATGTGAGTGCTAGTCTCTTGAGTCTTATAGAGTAGTACTCAAAGCTGAATCTTACCATGTGTCGAAGGCTTCGAGCTCTTGACTTTGAAAACTGTGTCAGAACGTCGTGGCAATACCTTCCTAGTCCAAAGATGACGTGTGGAAGAGGTCAGAACCTGTTTCTTCACTAGTGATTCATTTCGATTCGATTCCTGACTTGATGCTACGGCTGAGTCTTGCATTGGAGTCGAGTCAATACGACACAGAGACTGCAGATGACCCTACGAGCACATGAATCGATTCTGTTCTATCTGCGCGTCACTCCTGCTTATGATAGTGATAAGGCGTCAGAGAAACTGTGTGTAGAAAGGTGACGAGCAGGACACCAATTCTGGAAAGCTGTTTATTGACGGAGTGTTGTAAGAATATTCAATCGCAAGACCTGGCAGTCGGTGACGTTGTGGCTGATCCTTCGAATATTAAGCTCAATTCAGCCGATGTTCTACCATCGTTGGCTAATCACATGTGAATCCTACGAGTCTGGAACAGCCTGACCTGGTATACTTGAGTTGTACCGACCAGCAAGCGAACATAGATCACAAACACAAGGACAAGAGTCATCCGGTGCCACTGTTAGATTCAAGGAACATTCGAAATTCCTCCCTGATCATCACTCTCGCACTCATTCATCATGGTCAAACGAATTTATCTCATCAGACATGCACAAGCCGAACATAATGTCAAAGAAGAATACCACATCCCCGATGCTAAATTGACATCTCTTGGGGAAAGACAAGCAGCGCAACTCCAGAGAAACTATCCTAAATTGTCTGACCACTCGACTCGACCCCAAGTCATATTTACTTCGCCTTTAACGCGCACGATACAGACGTCCAAGCTCGGCTTTGAGGACAAATCTACGTCCTGCGAAATTATTCCTATCCCTGAACTACAAGAGAACTCAGCTATGCCATGTGATACAGGATCCAATTTAGAAATCATTCGCAAACGCTTTTCGGAGCTGGATTTCTCAAGAGTTCCTGTAGATTGGAATACAAAGCGAGGCCCGTGGGAGGACTCTGAATCGGCTCTATCGAAAAGGGCACAAAAATTGCGCAACATGCTAGCTGAACGACCAGAAGAGAGGATTGCTCTAGTCACACACGGAGGGTTTTGCTCCGTATGTCAGTCCTGGTGCTAAAATTGTCCATACTGATTTGTGTTAGTATCTGATTGGCACATATACCCGATTCAACAATGCCGAGTGTCGAGAATTCGTCTTGACAAAAGATGACGGAGGGTCATGGAGATTTTCGCCTGCCACTCGTGAAGAAGAAAACATCCTGGAAGACCATGTCGAGGATGAAGCCATACACGAGAAACCAGGCAGAACATTTGCCGAGACAGAGATGCCTACCAAAATATAAGTGATCAACGCTCTACAACCAAATCATGAAATAGGTCGTACGACATTCACATACAGCGCCCCAAAACATTAGACTTGAGCGTTGCCTCGATAATTGATGCATGTGCATATCATTCGGTCAATAGAAGGTTGTATGTCACGAAATGATCATGCAATTGCATCAAGTCTAAGTCTTGGTATCACTCTCCAGTAAATGATTGTATAATGATGCCCATTGATGCAATTTGATTCGCTTCATCAAAACCAGCTAAACATGTGCTTGGGATTACATGCTGATGCCGCTATGCGCTGATGCTTATACTACAAAAATTACGAATGAGTTGGTCTCTACATAAGATGCCAATTCAACTCATAGTGGCCTTCAAGACCTTGGACTTCTAATTCATCATTGGTTGTGATGACTCCATCTCATCAAGTCTCCAGAAGCTCGACATTTTGTACCACACGGCCCTGTATGTGTAGTCTCATCTTTCCGCTTTGACCTTCTCTGTACCTTACAATCATCTTATTGCCGTCCTGCCATCTTGTTGTGTCTGAGATTGCCGGCACCAGTACAAGACTCGGATAACCTGCACTAGCTGACATCGGAATTCCGAAATCATCCAACAAAGATGGTCGCACAGTTGATCTTGCTGCTTGATCTGTATCGACGACAACGACTAATTTCGCAGCGTCCTTCGCATTCAGCGACTTTTGGAAGAAGGAGCAACCGCCACGATAGACCACGACCACACTCGTATCTGCTGTCGAATTTTGATCCCATTTGCGATTGATTGCGGGACACAGACAGCCATCCGAATTGGGAGTGTCGAGCAGGGAATGCAATTCGTAAGGGGTGGTAGAGACTGGCAATATGCTCCCGTATAGACTACTCACACCGCTCAGGTAAACCTTACCTTGCGAAGCAGTAAAAACCTCCAATTCAACATCTGTCAGTCGAGTAGCAAAATGCACGAGATTCTCCGTAGTGTACCGTTCATAGTCAGGATCGGACACGTATACTGTGCTATCATCGGCTAATAATTGATGATTCACCTTTACTGCTCGAAAAGTGTTCTGATCCACCGAGAATCGGATTTTTAGCCTAATTTTCTTGAGTAAGAGTCTTGATCGAGTTGAAGGCTGCCAAACCCTAATAAAGATTTGATCATCAGATCTTTTCCCATCTGTACAATACTAGCGCTGGCATTAATCACACTATAAGCCATAGCCCCGAACAGGACCTCAATCTCATTACGAACTCTGGAAGATTTGCAAGTTTTCGCATGGTTGACAGGTGGGAAGTAGTCCGGCAATATTCTCCCGTCCCCAACCAGACCTACCTTAAGGTGAGACTGGTCAAGATCATCCCTTGTCATGACAACGGAGAAGAAATCTGACCGCTCGGGTACTTCGCAGTGATCGGATGTCCTAGCAATAGACATATTCTTGTGCTGGGCCGCCTGAGACATCACGGATGTCAAGAAGAGTGGATGACCCTCTGTAGTAAATACCCAATTAGAATGTATGTGGTTCAATGGATGTGCCTCATCGAATAACAGGTACAGGTATTTCAGAGTTTCACTCAACATGAAGCTCTCCATACGATTGTCGTACTTTCTGGAAACCACATTAGCCAAACCGGCAAAGCCGCATGCCTGCTTTAGTCCCAGCAGATCTTGTAGTACCTGCTGGCCAACAGAAAGATAGAAGGGATCCTTTGTTGCACGGTACAAGAAATATGTCGACTCAATGAACTCCGGTCGCAGTGGATACCATGGCATCTCAATCTGTAGACTGTTGAAATTGAAACGTTCTGGGAGTCCTTGGTATCGGGTCCACAGACTATGATAGATCATATGGCTTTTGATTGCTTCCTCGACCTTGCCAGCAAGAACGAGCAAACCGGAATAGAATGCTGTCAGAGAGTCGACGTAGTTCGAGATCTGAATGCCTGTTCGAAGATGCACATTTCGATATAAGTATCCGTCCTCATCAGCGACATACAATTGTATCGATTTATAGGACTGTTGCCACACATCATAGAAGTATTGGTCATCAAGAAATATCCAGGCCTTCAGTGCATATTCGTAGAAGGAATCAACACCAGCGCCAATGCCAGTGAAGCTCGAGATCCATGATCCTGTTTGCGCATCTATAGTGTTCCCGACCAAGCCTAATTCTAGTCGTCTATCCCATACTGCTTTAAACGCCCTGGTTGCGGCCAATTCATACTTTGGACTTCCTGACAGTCGGGAAAGAAGAGCAAACTCGAGCACAAGACTACCTGCCCCCGCGGAACAAGTTTCTGTTGTATCAGCTGAACTCAAACTTTTCATGCCATACTTCAAATTGATACGAGGATATGGAATGCCAGTCGGTGAGTCAAATGCAGGTAACAACCGATCGGCCAAGTCTATCGCAAGGTGTAAAAGCTCATCGTCATACCATAAAATTGTCGAATTCAACTGGGGTTCTGTCGCAAACTGGTGAGCCGATAGAAGACCTCCTAGAATCCTTATAGTCGCTTCAAAGACTTGAACCTTGCTATCGACATCGAATGAGACCGTATCAATCACATTTTGCACACCTCGTTCGAATCCGTCCTGATCTCCCAGGAGTGGAAGCATATCCAGAGAGTCGATCAAAGTCAAGGCGTAATCCCCACAAATATCATTGATACCCAGGTTTGATTCGTCCGATCTGTCTCGACCACGACCATCGCATGTCAGCGGCTGCAGTTCATCTTCAGGAAAAGCGTTGGACATATAGTTATTGAAGCCATGATAGAATAGGGAGCGAGCGGCCTCTTTCGCGATGTCTCTTGTCGCAATTGTCATAGCACATGTGACTTTGACGATATACAATGTAGAAATCAACAACCGACATAGCATGCTCAGTAGATTCTATTGCTATGTGTCCAGATTTCGTTGAGCCATTCTTGTCATTGTCCGATCATGACTGATCGCAATTTGTGCCTCATTGTGCAATATGCCATACCGTCCACAGTGCCGATCTAGTGCACTTCGCTTATAGCTCGAGTGCGTACAATATGACAAGCGTCCATAGAGGTCCGAAGTTTTCACAATGTGTACCGTGTACGTACAGGTATTGCCAGACGAAGCTGACTCCCTAAGCAGACACCACCCCCGTAATGCGGGCTTCAATGGTGGGCTCACGAAAGAGCTCCGTGCCGTCAGACACTTGCGGGTGTCAACTTCTACGGGACCGATAGATACAAAACTTTCGTTTTCCATTCGCTAGGTGAAGCACTCTGTTGAAATACAGCAATTTGCTATGGCCCAAGGTAGTGGCAAGCTTGCCAGATCGACTAATTCGGGCGGGCGGGCGAAAGCCATACCAAAGCGTGGGTCTCGAATCATACCGCCGAAGAAGGCACAGGCTATCGGCGATGCCTCAAGAATCAAGAAGTATTCACAAAGTCAAAATGGCAAGATGGAATCAAAGTTAGCATCGCTTGCTGGTAATGCAGGTGCTAAGCTCAAAATCCTCAAACAAGAGAGTGCTACTGGTGACAAGGACCGAGCCGTCGAGCTCGCTAAGGTTGAGAAGAAGCGAAAGAAGTAAGAATATCGACACAATTCAACTTTCCGAAAAAGTTGGAGCTAGTGGCATGTGGAAGCGCGGTCTGCCACAAATGCAATCAACAAGGGCTCTATATGCTCTACTGCGAAAAGAAATGCTTGAAGACCAGATTGAGCGTCAGTGAAACTCTCAGAGTCATCGCCCCGTCCAGTACCTCAATCGTTTCACATTTATTGTATTGTGCCTGCAGAAGGTCGTCCAGCTGGATCAAGCATCTGAGACCTTGCGCTGGCGTCCCCTGGACACTGGACTGTAGAACAAATTCGCCTATATGATCTGAGGAGATCGTAATATTGAACTTTTCAAACGGCGGCTGTTCTTTGAAAATTGAGATGAGGACACCCTTGTCATACAATTTAGCGGCACTGTATTTACGTGACCCGAATTTTGGAATCCTTCCAGCTTTCTGGAGATCTCGCATGTGATAATATTGCTTAGTGAAAGGCAAAACAGCTTTTTTCTTGCTTTTCTTTGATTGTAGGGACATCATTGCTTGTTCGATGTAGTCATTGTAGCTCTTGAGTTGTCCATCAAGGTAGGTACGCTTCTCATGAAGATCCCTTAACATTTCTTGCGTTGAGTTCAGCTCCTGCTGTCGTTCGATCCTTCTCCGGTTCTGCGATCTGATGTCGTCCGCGATGCTATTGAGTAATTCCTGGTAATTGTTCTCCCGCGTGATCCATCCTAGTCGCTCTAACTTGACAATGTTCTCCAAACACTCTCGCTTAAGCATGGGATACGACAATTTAGACAGATCCTGCGAATGAAGGCCACCTAAGTAGCTTGAGCTTCTTTGAAGCTGCTGGGTCTGCTCCTCACGGACTATTTCTCTCCAACGCATTTCGTCTTCTTCTGTGACTGGTTGTATTAAAATATCGAGCAAGCTGACGTCTGACTGTATTCGAATAATATAAAGCACGTTTCTCTTGGTTTGTATAAATAGAGCCCGCTCATCGGCCTCAGGATCGTCAACATCGATAGCCTTCGGATCAAGTGTTAGTGCTATCTCTGAATTTGATATACTCATGATCATCATATCTTCTGCACGTGTCGGCGGAGGCCCAAGTTGCATGAGAACGTGGTGCAATGGGTCCTCTGCTTCGGGTGCAACTTGTTCTAAGCTGTTCGCAATCATAGAGTGCAAGGCGAAAATATCGCTGACCTTTATGTACAGGATTGGACGCTTAGTAGCAATAATATCATCAAGTTCCGTTATGCCGTAGTGACCTTCGAGATCCTCGACATCGATCAGTTCCTTGAAGGCAATAGACATGCGATCAATGGCTCGATCGACGAATTCGTTAAGAGGCTGTAGATAACTCCCATCTTCGAACCGCCGTCCGGATGCAATTTGGTTCAAGATTTTCGAGAGTTCCGCCAAGTTTCTGCGAGCAATTGGTTTTATCTCTGAATCTAGGAGGCCGTAGTATTCAGGCGTGACAAGAGCAGGAGCAATGAATTGTCGGCAGAAAAGGTGCCCTACAAGGCGATGTAAATCGTGAGGCCCTATATGCTCAATGTGTTCTTGCATCGAACGACACGCCTCTCGAGCAACAAAACGAATAGCATACGGTGCTTTGTGTAAATCCGAGACAAGTCTGTCCAGAACGTGATCTGTGAGGTCGCGCAGATCTCGAAGGTGTTTAATGAACACGACGCGCGTGTCCGGATCCTGAATTGCATACTCTTGGGACACATGTACGGGACGACGACTTGGCTGACCCGTACGCGATTCCTCGTCCTCTCTAAGTTTCCTGTATATAATCAAAGGATCGCTCTCAAGGTCCATAAAGTCGTCCTGCGCCACGGTGCTCACCACTGGAGTGAGCAATTCTCGTAGAAATCTATGTTCTTTCGCTCCTCTCAGGTATATTGATAGAATCCTAGTCCACAGATAGCGACCCTGAAGATAGTCTTCGATACTGTGGATTCTAGAGACTTCTTTGATGACACTAGATCGGATCAATCTCAGTAGAAAGTACTCCTCTCGTTTTTTCTGTGCGTATCCATACATGATCATAATTAGAGACTCGAGTCGTTTGACCTCTTTCTCCGTAGCCTGTGATGCATGGTCCTCACTGAATAGACGAGCGAGATACACTGGCTGAGTTTGTAGGATGTAAAAGAACCGCTGATAATTTTCGAGTTGTGACCTGGCAACCTTGTTCATAGCTTTAAGATCGAATGGATTAGGTTCTTGTTGTGACACCACTAGGCTTTTGTCCATATGGTGTTGGTGCTGTATGAGTTCATCGATCTTTATGGCTTGCTTCACTAGCAGCGCGATTTTTATATCCATCTGCTCGATATGTTCTTCTGCTGCCTCGTTCTGTCTGATGCTTTGTATGACGTCCTTACGTCCTTGCTCCATTGCGATCTCCTCTTCGAAGTCGAAATTACTATCATTGAGCAGGTGGAGAAAATTTTTGATTGTGGCAATCGGTGGATTGTCATCAATTATGAGACTTCGATACGCCGCTCCTTGCTGCCGCGCACGTATGAAGCTCTGAACCTTGATTACTCTTTCCATGTTGCTCTTATAGTGTGCTTGTCGACTCCTGAATCTCTTCCTCTGAACACTGCCCATAGCAGCAGCTTGAACTTTCACGATCTCATGCTCTGCATGAGCTAAGTCAATCCATTTCTGGTTACAGCGCAATCGGACAAGAATAGCTCGGCAAAGTGATTGCACATCAACGATGAGGTCTTCCTCAAGGGACAAGAGATTCGAAAAGAGCGCGAACTTTTTGCGCATAAGGAAGCCTGCTGAAAGTGCTGCGATGCTTGGAAGCTGTGACTGCGGATCATGAATATGTGAACGAACTTCTCCATATCTCAATCGGATAAGCGCACCACGACAATTAGCCTGAACATTCAAGATACAAGGCTGCATGCAAAAGAGGTGCCTCTTGAGCATCATCATCTGTGTACGGCTTATGTAGCCATGTGACAGAGCCTGAAGCGCGATGAGACTCGACTGTCTACAAGTAAGTCCTGAAATCTTGCCCGTGAAAATGCGCCGAGCCAAGTTTCCTCGCATGGCGCTTTGCAACTGCACTATTGTATTTCTGTCACGATTGTCATTGAGCACAGTTGACTGAGCTGTCAGGACCTTTCGAATTACGTGTCCTCGACACATGGCTTGAATTGCTATTGTCCAGCTCGTGTTGACTAACAAAGAAGCTTGTTTGAAGCTCAGCCCACAACGTAACAGATATCCACGACTTACTGCTTGTAATATTAGTGTCCAGTCGTTAATGTCGCGATAAGTGTGAGCATTTTGATAGTATTGCTGACGTACGATGTAGCCCCGAGCAGAACTCTGCACGAGAATAATTCGATCTTCAAGCTTTTCCAACCGAAATAGCTCAAGTCGAATTTGTTGCCTGAGAAGAAACGCCCGTGCTTGTGTTTGAACCGCTACGACGTGGATCATGTTTTGCTCGATTGCCCTCATCTTTTGATCCTCAGCACTCTCAATGACCTCCTCAGGTACAAGCTTCCCTGCTACAGCATTGCCAACATCCTTGAAATTTGGCATAACTACACCAGTAGCGTCCAAAGATCGTTGGGTGTTGCGAAGCTCATCTTCTGTGAATTGTAACTTTCCGACCAGATTGCCGATCGTTTTTGCCAATCCAGCACTGACCAGAACAAACGATAGCGCATGAATACAATAAATAACTTTCGGAAGATTCTTTTTCTCATAGAGATCTGTCAGTTCGAAGCGAAAATTCTAGCACGAATTAGTGCTAGGCACTTGGAAGAAAAATTGCATACCTCCGGTAGTGCGACGCGATCTACAAAGTGAAAGAAGCGATTGATGTTGTCAGAGTGTCGAAACTGGAGTTTGACAGCCTCATATATCCGTGGAACTAGTTCGGGCATGAAGACTCTTGCTAATCGAGCTAAAACAATGCCGTTGCGTAGCGACTCTTCAAGATCCACTATAGCAGGAATTTGCTCTCCTAAGCAACCTTCGATCCATTCCTTAGCCTCACCGATGTGACACAGATACTCGTATGCTTGTATATGTTGTCGTTGTTTGTCCATCCAACTACTGGCACCAAGCAATGTCGACTTGGTAGTCGGAGCTTTAGAGAGTCGTAATCGCCCTGAAAGACCTGTGACGTCTTGCAGTTCTGAATCGCCTTTGATAGCTTGCGCAACATTGGCGTTGTGAATATCGTGTTCGAAATCCACGCCTAGGCGGCTCAAAGTTCTCATATGCACAGAGGACCTTTTCGAATTCATCGCAATTCGGGCGGAATGAGAGCAATGATAGGTCAAATCTTATTTGGTGATATGGCTCTGATATTGGCAAGTGCAGGATAAATCCCACTAGGTCATGTCGATTGACGTCTGAGCAAGAGATATCGGTCGTAGGCGTTATGCGGAGACGCATTCATTTGTGCATACTGAGCATATTGATTGTCGAAAAAGAGGCTGATTCGAAGCCCTGTACCGTGTCAATTGACTTGTGAATGTTCGTGTGTATCGCAAACAACATATCAATCGTTTGCATTTACAGACGCTAGCTTAAGCTGAGCCCAGCAAGGGCACGTTCAGATGTTTTGAAGTTGATTTGGGTCAACACGACTGATCATGAACAAATTGCGGCGGCCGAGCGCGGGCGAGCTTCCACGTGTTCGGCAGCATACCTACCGTATACGTAGCGCGGACCTACGGTACTCGAGTAACTGGGCAGCCTGTACAGTACGGTAGCTTCAGGCTTTCATTTACACACCTACCGTATCTACCCGTACCGCCCGCAAGCCTGCAACTCGAATCTCACTTCAAAATTAATTTTCATATTCACTTCCAACCTTGTGCCCAGCGTGTCATACTATTGGAGGGCTTGACATCGATACATACGTTCACAGACTTGTTAACCAAGTGTACTGTCCAGCTAGATATCTTGCAAGTCCTATCACTTTCATTACCACTTCAGCAATCGAACCAAGGCTGGTCGAGTAACTTCTGAAATTAGTCGCAATGACATCTGCATTAGACTACAAAACTGCTGAGCAAGTTCTCGAGCAATATGACCAATTCGATGGACAATCCGCGAAAGACCTTATGACCAATCCCAATCACTCCGGTCTGACCTACAATGATATATTGTTACTACCTGGTTATATCGACTTTGGAGCTAAAGACGTGTCTCTAGAGTCCAGAATAACCAAGGATATAGTTCTCAAAACACCCTTCATGTCATCACCGATGGATACCGTGACAGAATCCGATATGGCAATCAATATAGCGCTTCTAGGTGGTATTGGGATCATACATCATAATAACACCGCCGAGGAGCAGGCAGCGATGGTGAAGACTGTGAAAAAGTTCGAGAATGGCTTTATCACCGATCCCGTGGTTCTTGCTCCAACAGCCACGGTCAGTGATGTAAAGAAGATCAAGGCTACCTCAGGATTTTCAGGCATTCCGGTCACTGGTAAGTCCGATATTCCACCAAGCACTGCTATCGGTTGTCTGTGATGAACTTCAACATAATAACTTTCGTTCTACCAAATCTGGTTTAATTACCTTGAGGAGAAAATTATGCCTGAGACTAATCCGCATACCATGTGCTAGTTATTGAATTGATGTGCTAACAATAGTAGATACTGGTAAGCTGGGTGGCAAGCTACTCGGTATAATCACGTCTCGAGACGTGGCCTTCCACTCTGATGCTACATCTCTTGTCAGTGAGGTAATGACAACAGACCTTGTGACGGCTGTTGAAGGTATCGCCTTGAAGGAAGCAAATCAGATTTTACGTCAATCCAAAAAGGGCAAGCTCCCGATCGTGGATAATGCTGGAAATCTAAAGGCACTCTTGGCAAGATCTGATTTGCTGAAAAACTTGAATTTCCCTCTTGCGTCTAAGCTGGAAGGCTCGAAGCAACTTTACTGCGGCGCAGCTGTCGGTACGCGTGAGACTGATCGTACGCGACTCTCTCTACTGGTCGAAGCTGGTCTTGATCTCGTTGTTCTCGATTCTTCACAAGGTAATTCAGTGTTTCAGATCGACATGGTCAAGTGGATCAAAGCAACATATCCAAAGCTCCAGGTTATAGCTGGCAATGTCGTGACGCGTGAGCAGGCTGCCAAATTGATAGCAGCAGGAGCCGACGGTCTCAGAGTCGGTATGGGATCTGGTTCTATATGTATTACGCAAGAAGTCATGGCCTGTGGTCGACCACAAGCTACGGCAGTGTATCAAGTGTCAGAATTTGCACGCAGATTCGGAGTGCCCACAATAGCAGACGGAGGCCTAAAGAATGCTGGTGATATAGTGAAAGCGCTTGCTCTGGGGGCCTCCTCTGTAATGATGGGAGGCATGTTGGCAGCGGTTCATGAAGCGCCCGGGGAGGTCATCTATCAAAATGGTCAGCGCGTCAAGGTCTATCGAGGTATGGGCTCGATCGCCGCCATGGAGCATCAAAAGGTGCAGACATCCGATAATGCTGCAGCTGGTCGATATTACAGTGAAGACGATACCATTAGAGTGGCTCAAGGTGTTACTGGCTACGTCACAGACAAGGGATCGATACATCAATACGTGCCCTATCTGAACACAGCTATCCAGCATTCTATGCAGGACCTTGGAGTAAGATCACTCGACCTGTTGAGAAGTGGAGTTCACGCGGGAACTGTCCGTTTTCAATTGCGGTCTAGCGCTGCGTTCTTGGAGGGCGGAGTTGGTGGTCTGACCTCGTATAGCAAACAGCTGTATGCTTAGACTTATACACAAGCGATCATGAGTCTTTTGTAGCAGTATTTTCTGCTCTTTCGCACCATCCGTGGTAGCTGTGATTCGTAATTCTTCTTAAATTGCAAATTTATACTGGTTCCCAGACTCGAGATCAGCATTGAACACATGTTCTATCATTATACAAACCTGCAGAACTCGCTGCGGAAAACCCATCTTGTGTATCGAAACTTTGTTTGACCTCTTTTGGATCAGTCCCACATTTCGGCACATCGGGAACGAGTGCCGGAATGAGCCACTGCCCCTCTGGGCAGTTGGACATGGACCTCAGCTATAAGGCAATCGAGGACTGATCCGAAGAGCACGAATAAAGCATCAATAGGTGACTTCAATCTCATGGCATGCATATGGGGTATGACACCACTTAAAGTTCCAAATGGTCCTACAGTCTGGGCATAAAGCTTCGAGTCTCAATCGAACCAAGTTGTAGGACTATACAACCGCTGTCCTTACACGCCTTTGTATCACAGTAGCATTCTGTGCTACAAATATACGAACTACATTGCTGCAAACATACAATCTTCATTGATTCGAATAGTCATGAGTTCTGCAGCTTCAACGGCCTTGGCAGCCTTCCAAGCATCGATCTCAATCATTCTCATTATCGGTGCCGGATTTGCCGCCAGGAAGTATGAGTTGATGGATGAAAATGGTGAATCTCAGATATCGTACTTGTGCAACAATATCTTCCTGCCTTTACTATTGGTAGCGCAAGTCGGACCTACCTTCTCGGCAGATAGCCTTGATAAGATTCTACCGTTGTTTCTATTTGCTGCTGCTGAGATGATTCTGTGCTATATACTTGGCAAATTGGGGCGTCGATATCTCAATTGCCCACAATGGATCACTCCTGCTTTGATGTTCAATAAGTAAGTGCTCACATATCGAAAGCATCAGACTTAACAAAATCAGCACCACCTCTCTACCACTTTTGCTTGCCCGGAATCTTGAGGAAACTGGCCTTCTATCACAGCTGTTGAAAGACGATAGTGACAATGTCAAGTCGGCCTCCAGCCGAATCGAGAGCTGTAAGTGCTCCTGGGCCACGGGCGACGCTAGACTAACTGATGGAAGATATTTTGATTAATGCAGTCTTCCATACAGTGGTCCGGTTCGCCTTGGGACCATATCTTATGCGTAGGGAGAGTCCTGAGCCAAAGCAAAGGGACAATGTGACGCAGCGATCTCAAGCATCCGATATATATGAGGACGACGAGAACACAAGCTTGCTGCCGCAAAGCCGCCAAGCCGATTCACATGCTTCCGCTTGGCCAGACAAGTTTGTTGAAATACCAAGGCGAGCTATAAACATGGCTCAAGTCTGGCTCAACCCAGCCTTGTGTGGAGCACTGATCGCCATGCAAGTTATTTCATGTACGGTGGAGATTATGAGTCTGACTGCATTAGTTTTCTTGGCATTATACCTGCAACCCATCGACAGTTCTTCTCCAGCAACGGAGTCTTCAAGGAAAATATCATGCAAGCCGTCAAACAATTGGGAGATCTGATTCCAGCCTTACTGCCATTTGCGGTGGGCTCGAAACTGTACTCAAAACCTTCAAAGGATGCAGGGTACATCGCTACAGCATATCTCATCTCAATTAGGTTTATCTTAGTCCCTGGTCTGAGTATATTAGCCGTCTGGCTGGCGAAGCGGAATGACAATGGATTTTGGGTCAAAGACCCGGTTTATGACATGGCTCTCATCATATCTGGAGCCGGACCTCCTGCAATAACATTGATATCGGTCGCTGAGATCGGAGGGGCTGATTCAGAAATGATTGGTAGAGTTGCCCGAAGTTTGCTCCTCAGCTATGCCGCGACTCCCGGATTATCACTTACTATTGTTGCGGGTCTGGCAGTCATCAAGAACATATACAAATGAGCTTACTCGTGGCGAAAACTGTCTGGCGAGGTAGATTATCGCCAAGATACTTGTCAATATTGAATCATTGGTACATCTAGCAAACTTTTCTGACTCTCTGTTTCCCTCGATTCGTACCGCGCTCAAAAGATTACATGCTTGATCGCGGTCGTAATTTCTGATAAAAATTTCTGGTCTATCATCGACCAATCGCTATAGGGCAGATTCTGGATATTTCCTTGCAGCTGCAATGTTGTGACAAGTGGTGTTCGTTGCTACACCGTGGTGATCAATCTTGAAAGTAGCGGACTTTTACCTTCGTCCGATCATCAAGATGTTGTGCGCCACAACAACCGCTAGTTCGGGGCTCAATTGTGGTACGGTAATCACCATGTCCGACTGGTGTGCACGTGATCATTTGATGAGGACGACCAAAGGTCAACACGGTTCACGGGAAGTTTACCCGAAACTGTAGCCGAATTTTTCTGAAAGAGCGATACTGGTGACTAGTTATTAGCTCAGTGTCGTTCGCGCACAAGTTATAGCGTTGCGATTAACACTCAGTCCTACATAATAACCATGGTCCAACGTGTCACATACAGACGTCAAGGATGTTACAACACTCGCTCGAACAGGGTCAGAATTGTCAAGACTCCCGGGAACACACTGAGATATCAACATCTTAAGAAGCTTGGCAAATCGCCAAAGTGCGGCGACTGTGGGACTGCTCTGCCTGGAATTCCAGCTCTGCGTCCAAGAGAATATGCCAACATCTCAAAACCGAAGAAAACTGTGCAGCGTGCATATGGAGGATCCAAGTGCGCTAATTGTGTACACGACCGGGTCATTCGTGCCTTCTTAATTGAAGAGCAACAGGTATGTCTACATACTGGAACGCACCAACGGGAGATTGTCACCTCGGAATGTAGCGATCTGACATAAATCTTCGAGTGTGAGTCAACGTGTTTCATCCAGACTAACCTTCGTAGATCGTCAAATCTGTACTCCGACAACAAGCGAAGAAATAAGCGACAAATCTAGTTGATGGATCAGGACTAACGGAGAGTCAACAGGACAATAGATAGGCCTCGAAAACCTCGGAGTTCATGACGCTTGTGGATTTGACTTTGCATGTTTCAGCAATATTCGTATCCAGTAAACATTTTTACATCGTTGTCGAAGTCCCTGAAATTCAACTTTTGCATTGTGACTATCCTTGAATGAGTGCAATAGTAGGGCACTCGAATTCATATGTAAAATTATGCATTTTAGAGCTACTGTAGAGCTACTGCAGAAACGATGCTATGTTGACCCCGAGCTCATCAACATCTATCAGGTCTAGATGCGAGCGAATATATGGCTTGAGTCTAGTTGTGCTCACAAGATCTTTCTGGTTGAGAATCTCGCGTCTAGCATATTCAGGACTTTCTGCATTGACATCCTCGAGTAGTGATAGATCTTCCACCCAATACACGAGATCGTTGCCAGCATTGGCTTGAATTTCTGCCAACACATCTGACCAAACATTACCTAAGGAGGCTAGTATGTTAGGCTCACGAAATGCCTCGTGTCTGGTCTCTGTTAACACTGTGAGAGCCATGACGCAGATTTTTCTATGCTTTGAATGTCCTATATTGTCAAAGATATTGAAGACTCTTTGCAAGATTTGTTTAGTCATGTCACCATGACTATGACCAGTCCAAGTCTGAAACACTCGAGATGCATCTGTAAGGATACTCTGACACAACAGACAACTAATACCCGCATGTGTCCGAGCATCCATGGATTCGTCAAACAAGAACTCTGATAGTGTTTGTAGATCCCAGGTAGTCAAACACATATCCTGGAGTATCTGTGTCCCGAGACACAATACTCGAATGAAATGGCCTTGTGCATTGACATCGACCCGCGGTAGCATCACTACCATACCATGTAGCAAACTTTGCAATGCAGAGATACTAGCATCCGAATTCTTGAACAAAAGTAAGTAGGATTCGACCAGTAGTAGAATCGTCTTGAGGATGTCTGTAGCACCGGGTAGCATGTTGTCCTGCGACAGTATTGGTAGCAATTTCAGGATGTCTTCATTAGGATACTCAGCATTCTGTAAGATTGCAAGCCATAATTCGAGAGCTTCTTCCACGAGATAGACGTGCTCGAAATTGGCAGCATTTGTGGAATATTGAATAAGTGGTACGACGATCGGATAGCAGTCGATGGCCCGATTTCGTTGACTATGGACCAATCGCGTTAGGAGTCCGAGAAGAGCAACACGAAGTAAATGTTCATTGTGACACTTGTCCCATTCTTGAGGAATCGCTTCGACCACCGCTCGTAGTTGCGACGTGACAGCAGATCCCATGCGCTCGAGAATGATACCTATAGATGATATGAGGTTCATCTTGGTGTCTGTGGCCTCCGTTGATCTTAGACACTCCAACAATGCACGGATATAGTGCTCCGAGAATGGTTCGAAAACTTTACTACTCCAATCCCAGCAATCGATGATTTGTCCTGCAGCGAAAGCTGCCGCGAGTGCTAGACCAATTCCATTGATGCTGGGGAGCATGTACGATCCGACAAGATCGTAGACTAGAGGAAGTTGCTCTTCACTTGATTTGACTTTGACCCATTGTGCTATCAGCACAAGTATTCGACGACGTAATAATGGACTAGTCGAGTCCTCTCGGAGTTCAAAACTCACTCTGGCTAGAAGGGAATTAAAGTCGAGGTCATCATACAGATGTGGAGCAGCTATGCCGATCGCGTTATACATCGCTTCTTTCAACTGAAGCTCCATGCCTGAAGTTGCAGATAAGGTACTCTGTAGAACCTGGAGCAGAGGGCCAGTCAGTGTGCTTTTGAATTGTGTGAATAGTTCCAAGAAGACGCGTTCCGCGCAAGATCGAATGTGAAACTCCCAGTGCGCATCTTCTTGCAGGTTTAACCAGGCTTCTGGTTCCTGAAGGATTATATTAGCTTACCACGACGCATTTCCGCAAAGACTCACATTTTCCCATGATTCGAGATCATCATCATGCAAAACCAAGAACAGTGTGATTAGACATTCCAGGATATGTATCAACGAAGAAGCCGAGAATAGCTCGACATTTAGCAGCTGTAGCGAGGAAGTCATCTCATCACGCTCTGCAACACTCATCAACTTCAGCTGAACTTCTGGCACTGATGCTAATTTAAGACACTGCTTCAATAGACGCAGGCCTTGGATGATGACTTTCTGTATGTCCAAATTATCGGACTTCGTGGCTGATGTACAGATTTTCCAGTACACCTGAACAACATTTAAAGATTCAGGCATGAGTATAAAATTAGGATTAGTGGCATAGTTCTCCATCGAACTAGATGAAAATTCCAGGACTAACAAATTAGCGAGGTCAGAGTAATAGTAATTTATGTACAGAATTTCCCAGCATGTAACAGATGCTTTGCAATAAGCGCCTGTTCCGGAGTATTGTGTTGTTTTATTGTAGAGGCATAGTACGAGAACAAACTCCACATGGGACTGATCTGCGCTGCGAGATGGGAAAAGAAGCGCCGACAATGGTGGGCTTTATGTGGTGCAATGAAACCATAGCATATGAGGCGCTTCGCGATTTTGAGAGCTAGATTGGACACGGCGAGGTTGCTTATTGTGCTAGAAGACCCAGATAGCCACCGATCCGAATAGCGTTCATACGCGGGACAAATAAACTCCAGTAGACTCGGAGCAACCTATAGAATAGGTCAGACTATATGTTGAAGATTTTTTTCCTAAGCCCACATTCTGGAAGTTCTCTCGTGCTCTTGCTATCCTTTGTGAACACATGACCTTTATAACTTGATGCAATGTCCACAGGCTAGATAACAGAAGAGTCTCATCGTTTTGAGCCTGAGTGATGTTATGCAGAAGCTCCTCAAAAAGAGATGGCCACTCATTCGGGAAATCGATCCTCGAAATTTTCGCAATTGCTATCGAATTCTGCCGTGCGATACTAGTCGGAAGAGACGTTGTATTCAGCAAGACCTGACGAATCGCAGCTTTCTGTGCCGGTGGAAGTGCACTGAACTTGTCAGCACCTGACACATTGTTTGTGTCGTCATGATATACTTTTTCGCAGATCTCCGCCAATATTTATCCACTCCGTTTTTAAAGGTGATAGCGGCGAGTGTCCGCACTGTTAGATCAATATCATCGCGTACATAAATACTCTGCAAGATTGCATAGAAGCTGTGTAAATTGACTTCGGCGTGCTTAAGAAAGACTTCGGCGGCGTCTCGATCCGAGGAACCGTGGATAGCACGAAGAGCTTCTACGACACGATTGAAATCATCGGCCATCAGGTCGGTATACGGGCTACCCGTCGTACTGAAGTCCTGTGCCCTGTCGATGCTATGATGCCATGTTATTCAGATGACTTTCACAAATGCAAGTCAAACAGAGACTTGTGAACGCACAGATCAGAAACAAAAACATGGGGGTCTGCGAACGAAGGTTCTCGTAGCATGTATACATGATACGGTATCGAGTCTTGGCGGCGTTTTGTATGACTAGGAATGAAAATTGGCTTGTGGCCGCTCCACATGCTAAAAGTGCAAAAGGAGAATTGGAAGAATTTTACCCAGATGCTCTCGGCCTTGAAAAGCACCTGAGCAGTTTTAAGGTTTGAGAGGATGATCAGTCGGCTGCAGGTGTCACCTGGGCAGGTCCTGAGGTCCCTGCACACACGGGTCACGTCGCCCGATATGGAAGACGCAGGCGTGATCAAAGCACACTTGACATGTGGACAACTTCCACGACCTGAACACCGGCAGGGATGCAGGTTACATTTTTGGAAGTCATGGGAGCCGTCACACACCTTTCAATAGCACGAGAAAGTATAGTGCTATGCGTACAAGAAAAGACATGACAAGCTTTGATACTCGGATCGCGGATTAGCTTCTTGAAGCCCTACAAATTCACTTCTTCAGCATTATATTAGTCCGTGCTTGCGAACATACTCAAGAGCCCTGTCGGCAAGGGTCTGACGATCCCACAGGAATTCCGCTGTAATCACAACAAATTGGAAACTACAAGTACATTCATAGCCATTATGGTGTCACACAATGCAGTATCGTAATCGCTCTCATTTAATTATTGATCTCAACGGCAGTCTTACACAATTAAAGTGCCCCACAGTCCTCAGGGGTGTATTTTGTGCCATCGTCAAAACGCTACGAAGGTAAATGTCGTTTCTAAACGTACTGCCATTTCAGCAGGGTGATCCTCGCTCGATCAGTGATCAATCTGTCGAATCGCACGGTCGATACAAGATAGTGGCCAGACGCAAATCAGTCCTATTCTGGAGACGCGCCAATTCAATCTCGTGCAGTTCGGCTGAGGACAGTGAGGAATCGACGTGGCTACTGAGCTCGATTATAACTCATCCAAAACGCCAGCTGGTCGCAAAAATCCTCGACTCATGGTCAAAACGAATGATCGCACTGTATATACTTCCGACCGGCTTGATTCTGATTTATGCAGCCATTCCATTCCCATTATACGTATCAGGTCGTACCGGTCAAGTCAGTATTAATTTCTGGTATTTTCTGTTTGTCTTCTATGGGATCTATAATGGTGTCGGCTTGCTCTGGATAACCAAATTATTCAACTTGTTTTCCGTCAATTGGTGGCCCACAAGCTTGGGCGGTCTTTTGTCGTTCTTCCTCTTCTGGTCAATCTCACTAGGTATTGGTAGCTTGACCTACATACTGAAAAACGATTGGGGAACATTAACCCTGACATGGAGTATGCTCACCCTATGCACAATGCTTGGACCGATTATTTTCGGTTTTTTCTATACTAGACGTTTGCATCTAGACAGAGTTGCGTCACGAGACAATGTCATCAATAGCCAAGCGAACACGCCCTTCTCTACAGGTTCAGATACTTTTCTACCTCATTCATACACACGTTTCTTGTGGTTTACATTGCTGCTGGCCATAGGTTTAGGGTCTTTTGCTCTAGGGGAAGCGTATGCTTGGTTCTGGCTTGCGACCTTGCCGCACACCTCTGCAGATGTCCTTCTTTATGTGTATACGTGGATAGGTAACGTCCTTCACTCTTTTCGTACTCCATTAACGAATTCAGGCTTAATTTACACCCTGGACTTTCTCACAGCATTCATCATTGACCGTCAGATAGAGTCTCCGAGCTTGATCTTTATGTACAAGTTGTATTATGCACTTACGCATCAGATTTATGTCCGTAATCTCTATGCTCGACTCCGCAGTCCTCAACAATTTGCAGTCATACAAGGTGCCAGCTCATTTGTGACCATTATTGTGGCGCCCATGGTCATGCATACATGCACATACAAAATCGTCTGCACATTTACAACCTCAGAAACAGATCTGACGACGTATCGGAACAACGCAGCACGAGGGTTGTATTTGAAGGCATGGGCCGCCAACACAACGATGGCAGCGTTTCTTGGATGGGTTACAATCCTGCACTTTGGACCAAATCGTCCGGCATACCCGTATTTCGACTTCACTACAGGAGACGATGACGATGATCTATACTCTTGGCAATTGACCTTCACTGCATCATCTATTGTCTGGGTTTGTGAGATACTCAGTTATTCTATAGCCAAGCAAGTCATGAAATGGTTCTATGCTCTCGACGTCGATAAGGCCATGCGGCACGAGATGACCTTGTATCCTGATTTATTGCCAAGCGGCATAGTTTTGACCTTATTCGTGCTCATGAATATGTTGAGTAAGTTGCGAAAAGTTCTCGGGTCATAGTTTCTAACACAAAATAGTGTCGACAGTGCATTTGACGTTCCATTAGTGAAAAAGGGTAATGTAGGCATGACAAGCGCTCATCATGTTCGTGTCGATATTGAACAGTCCCTCAATTTGTATATTAGCATAAGCCTATGTTTACCAACTCGATAAGACTATCAGATAGATAGTGACTCATTGAGTGAGGTCAGTGAGTGTAAAACTGTAGTTGAGTCGTTACGTGTATGTCCTCATTGTACAAGCGGATTCTCGAATTTCATTCATCATGAAAAAAACTGGTAACGGCAAATCACAGTAATAGTTTGCCCAAGCGCAACATTACCAGTATTAAGGTATCGAAAGCGGACGTCTTAAAGCTTAGATAGCTTTTATGGCTGAGTATGATCCAAGAATTTCTGAATTGTACTTGGAATAAGAATGGTCATTGTTTGACAGAAATCTGAGTTTTTGATTATCTATTAGCTTTGTGGTGTAAGCCAGCTACTTGTTTACTTCACATCAATGACAACTTGACAAGTTTACTGTAGTGCCACAGAGAAGTGCAACACAGCAATCTCTTTTGAGCATAGGTCGATATAAATCTTGTTTTCAAGCCACTAGACTGACATATATCTGTGTAGATTATAAAACAAGAACATCATATGTTTGACAACTTGCTACCTACTTGGAACAATTTCAAGTCTGTAGCTTGAGTATTGCATGAATGGTGGCGCATTGAGTTTCAGCAGTCAAAGTAATCCAAATTGCAGTTTATTTTCTTAATATAGAAGATATTAGCAAGAAAGCAGATCTGATATCTCAAGCACAAATCTTGCAATATCAATCATTTTGCAGCTATTGGCATATTTTTGATGTTATAGATAGTTGCTTTATGATCAGAATAGAATTCTGAAGTTTCTAATATTCTAAATTTGGGTAAAGTCTTATACATGCTTCTCTGCAATGATAGTGGCTGTAATATATAATATTCTACAGCACAACTATTTAGTGTATGTAGTATGTTTACGTCAAGTTACTGGTTGATCAGATGCATAATGCAACTTCTATGTTACCAGTCCTAGAAATCAAATCTGGCTAGAGCTTAATTTATGACCTAGATTTTAGATTCATTTATGAAATTATGTGCTGTAGATAGATGGCTGTATTGCGTTATAAAGCCCAGGTAAAGCTAGACATATAGATTCACACTCAAAATTGGCAAGTCTTGTTGATAGATGTTGTGTCTGTTTGGCTTCTTGCTTTGATTTCTATGAATCTACTCTTCTATATACAGTAGCAGTTGGCTACAAGTGGTTTACCCCATATTTGGTCCAATTAAACAATAAAACAGACCTACTTTATAGATCTGTAGATAGTTCAAAATAAGTTTATACAAGCATCTGACACCTGCTCAGCGCAATAGAATCATAGGTGCACATCATAGTTGACCTCAAATGATTGAAATTGCTGTTAATAAGGCCACATCCTATAGTACAGTAAAGAGAACTGTAGAATTAGCAAAATTTAGAGGTTCTGAATAAAAGAATCTACTACATCCTAGACTTCCCAAAAAGTTGACAGCTGAGCAAGATCAGCATCTATTCAGACATCTAAGAAATAATGATATCTTATCTTGGAAAGAGATCAAACAGATTTATCCAAATAAGCGCACGCAAATCAAAAGAAAACTCAAGGCAATTGACTCAACTTTTACTCAACATATAAAGAGATCAAAGTCTATTATATCAGGAATCAACAGATGGGAGCACTTAGCACAACGTCTTATATAGACATGGTAAACCAACCGGGTCCCGGTCCGGGATTTTCCTCCGGTACGGTTCACTGTGCCGGGATCCCGACACGGTTCAAAAAACCGTACCGGGATCCCAACACGGTGTTTTGAATCGTACCGTACCGGAATCCCGGTATAATCCCGGTTCATTGCAGTCGAGCATAACAACAGTCAAGGATCTGGTGACAACATATCCTGTTTGTACGCTCTAAAGGCATCATAGTCACCATAGCTATTCTTTGCAGCTAGAATCACGACTTTGCAGCTAGGATGCCAGCTTTCGAGCTCGAAACACGACCTTGCAGCTAGAATCTCAACTTTGTCCCCTTTTTTGCTCAAATCTCGACTTTGCAGCTGGGTTTCCACTGTTTTGCTCGACCCACGACTTTGCAGCTGGATTCTCACTGTTTTGCTCATAGTTGCGCAGCTCATATTGCCAAATATGGTGACCAGTGGAGCATTTCAGGGAATAAAGAGCACGATATGTCACCCAAGGAAGCAACCTATCTATGAATACGAGACAAAGCTCGCAGCTTTGCTCACCAAATTTTACTAACCGGGATCCCGGTCCGGGACCCGGTACGGTTCGTCAACCGGGACCGGGACCGGGATACGGTCCCGGTTCACGAACCGTGCCGGGATCCCGGATCCCGGTCGGTTTACCATGTCTAGTCTTATATGGTAAGACATGCCTAGAGACTGCTAGACAAGAGCTCACTGGACTGATGAGTGTGTAGTAGACATTTCAAAGGGCAAAGAATGCAAATAGGTATAGAGAAGTGCCACAGAACAATATTTATCTGAAAATACTGTTAAAAGAGCAAAGAAGTATGTGAGTGTCAATATATAGGCTTCTATACAGTCAGGTGGCACAGTCTGCATACGCTTTCCAAAAGATTACTATGATGCAGGATAGATTTCTATGACAAACAATGCATATAACAGATTAAAGCAAGATGTACTGCCAGGAATCTATCAACCGGGTCAGATCTAGATTTATGACAATGCTTCCATTTACATAGCAGAGATATGCAGGTTACAGGTGCTTAAATATGGTGAATAGGTCTTAAAGTGGCCATAAAATTAATCAAATCTAAATTGTACTGATTACTTCTGGTTTGCCCTCAAATTAGAGCTACATAGGCTTGAACCTGTTTTAAAGCACACTGGAGAATGAAGGAAGACTAAGCAGAAGCAAGTTTAGAGCTTTTCTGCTTAGAGCACTATCATCTTTGCAAAGTAATCCAGAGTAGAATTTACCTGCAAAACTAGTGTTGTCTTTTCTAAGGAGAATTGCAGCTTGTATACAAGCAAATGATGATTTTACTAAGTACTAGCATATAGAAAAGAACCTAGGCTATCATTCTATATGTGTCTATAACTATCAGAACTATTGCAAGCTGTGCAACATGGATACTCTGATGTCTGTTTTATTGTTTGATTGTAAGAAAAAGTGGGGTAGATTACTTTCAGCTGACTGGTACTATATATTCACTATTGCATAAAATTGATATTTTGCAATACTTAAAGATAAACTACTTGTTGACTTGCTTGTATCTAGACATAGTAAACCAAATAGTTCTCTGCCTTAGATTTTTCTATAGTACGGTTGATTGTGCCGGAATCTCAACACAGTTCAAAATACTGTACTTTAATCTCAACACGGTGTTTAAGATTGTACAGTACCAGGATCCCGTCATAATCACAATATGTACAATTTGTTTACGTCTATTGCAGTTGAGCATAACAACAGTCAAAGATCTAGTGATAACATATCTTATTTGTACGCTCTAAAGACATCATAGTTACTACTAGACATGGTAAACTAACCAGAATCCGGGTACCCAATACAATTTGTGAAGTAGAACCGTGATACGGTCCTGGAACTACCAACTGTAACTAGAATCCTGGTATCATGATCCGATACTAGTCAGTATCATTAACACCATTATAATATATCTGCAAGGTATATTATACGTGACAAGACGCTACAAGGAGAATAGCAGATGCCTATTTATGTGCCAAACAAACATATGGACCAAACAAGAATTCCACAATCACGCCCAAGAATGATCTGTGGAATCCTATATGAGAATCAAGAAGGTCAAGAAACTCCGCAAGAAATGCGGCCGAGTACTGTTACGCAAGCAAGGAAACCAATGGATTCTAAAGGAGGTCTTAGCATTGTATTCAAAGAAGAGGTAACCAATGAAATCCAAAGATATCCTGACCATTAGATTCTAAAAAGGCAAGTCAAGGAGTCTAGAGCAAACAGAAGGAGATGTATGAATTTCAGTTGTTTGAGGATATATAAAAAGACCTCAACCGCATAATTAGAATGAGTAATTGATTAACGTGTAAATTACCTATAGTAATAAGAACAGTATCAGCAACTTCTTTGCTTTAGCAAATTGTAAACACCAAGAAGATAACCAACCCAAGTAGTCCGTAACTATCTATATAGAGAAGGCTCGGATTGTGAGACCTGGTTAGAAAGTTCTGTAAGCAAAGCTGCGCGCTTTGCCTCATCTTTATAGATACGTTGCTTGGTTAGGTGACGTATTATGCTAGTTATTCCCTGAAATGCTTTACTGGCTATTACAATAGTGTTCCGGCTACTGAGATACTTTAATGCTGCAGAGTTGTGATTTCTGCAAAGTTGTGATTCAAGCAGAACAGTGAAAATTCAGCTGCAATGTTGTGATTTTAGTTAACCAGAGGTAAAAGTTGTGATTTGAGCTGCAAAGATGACATTCTAGCCACAGAGTTGTGATTTGAGCAAAACATAGAGTATTGAGCTCTGACTCTTCTGGTTGCTGTATGGCCATTGGTATCTTTTATCTAAGTTGTTCTTCTTACTGTAACATCCTTGAGATTATCTGCCTCAGATATCTTCTTTAATATAGAAGATTTTTGCTCCTTCTCTGCATTATGATAAAACTAAATGATTGATAATTCTGAAGATTTAGTATCATCCTCAATGAAGAGAATATCTCTAGCCTTGATGACTGACTGATTTCTGTATTCTTTCAATAGCCAACAAGAATGCATTTTCTTAACTTTACATGTAACTAGACATGGTAAACCGACCGGGATCCGGGATCCCGGTTGATATAATTTGGTGAGCAAAGCTGCAAGCTTTGTCTCGTATTCATAGATACGTTGCTTGATTGGGTGACATACTGTGCTCTTTATTCCCTGAAATGCTTCACTAGTCACAATATTTGGCAATATGAGCTGCGCAACTATGAGCAAAACAGTGGAAACCCAGCTGCAAAGTCGAGATTCGAGCAAAAAAGGGGACAAAGTTGAAATTCAAGCTGCAAGGTTGTGATTCGAGCTGCAAAGTCGTGGTTTGAGCTGAAGATTCGAGCTGGAAAGTCGTGCTTTCAGCTGAAAGTTCGAGCAGAACAGTAAGATTCGAGCTCCAAAGCTGAGATTCTAGCTGCAAAGTCGTGTTACGAAAGTCGTGATTCGAGCTCGAAAGCTGAGATTCTAGCTGCAAAGTCGTGGTTCGAGCTCGAAAGCTGAGATCCTAGCTGCAAAGTTGTGGTTCAAAAGTCGTGATTCGAGCTCGAAAGCTGAGATTCTAGCTGCAAAGTCATGGTTCGAGCTCAAAAGCTGGCATCCTAGCTGCAAAGTTGTGGTTCAAAAGTCGTGGTTCAAGCTCAAAAGCTGGCATCCTAGCTGCAAAGTCGTGGTTCGAGCTGCAGAGAATAGCTGTGGTGACTATGATGTCTTTAGAGCGTACAAACAGGATATGTTGTCACCAGATCTTCGACTGTTGTTATGCTCGACTGCAATGAACCGTGATTATACCGGGATCCCGGTACGGTACGGTTCAAAACACCGTGTCGGGATCCCGACACGGTTCAAAAAACCGTACCGGGATCCCGACACGGTGAACCGTACCGGAGGAAAATCCCGGACCGGGACCCGGTCGGTTTACCATGTCTACATGTAACTTTCTTCTGGTCAGATCTGCCATATATGTAAACATATTAAAGCAACCGGGATCTGAGACTGTATCTTGGTTACTCTACAAACTATCTGAATCCTAAACAAAGACTTAGTTTAGAAGATTAGTAGACAAAGGCTGTGCGGTTCTCTTGTATCCATAGATTTGTTGCTTGATTGGGTGACATTGTGCTTGGTAATATATTGTGCTGTTTATTCCCTAAAATGCTTTACTAGTCATCACAATTGCATTATCCATAATATGGGCCAAGTCATGATTTGAGTAAAACAGGGGTAATTAAGCAAAAACAAAGGATATCAAGCAAAACAATAAGAATCTAGCTGCAAAGTTGTTATTTGAGTAGAATAGTGTGGTCGGGTAAATTTACCTGCCAGTTATAACCATCACTTATGCATATTCTACAAGCTAAACAAACATGATAGCACATGCGTACACAACTACCAACAAGCTATTAGATTGGAATGATTACCAATCATATCAACAGCAATCATTTGTTGTACCGCTTACCTTGACGGTTATCATTCTATCTCACCGCTTACATCAAAAGTCATCACTTTATCTTACCACTTACTTGATATGGTTCTCAACCCATACTGTACTGGCAAGATCTGACAACAAGCTATATAGGCGCATGACTCAGGTCTGCGCAAATCAGCTTCCAGCGTACAGGAATAGTACAAGAACATTCTGTCAACACTACTCTGTGCGCAAATCATACAACAGAGCCTCTACAAGAACATACACTATCACTCAAGCGTGGCTAGAGGTCTATCAGATAACCTAGCATGCACAAATCACGACACAGAAATATGCGGTGTGGAGAATGTATTGAGGCACCAAAATTTGGCCTTTTCCAAACTAAGGTGGGCGTAACCCCACCTACATCAAACATCAAAACGTATCAAAAACGTTTTTGCACGAATGTTCCAACAACATTCAGAATTGCTATTTCAGCGTGAGCATTGTTTCAATCATAAAGTCCATGCACTGCCAGATGCAGCTACATCCAGGGCAACAAAGATGACACGTTTAAAAAGGGTTAAAGCACTGAGACTTATTAGGTCTCAGAGTGGGAGGCTTAAGCGCAACATGCAAATATATAAGGGACGGATTCCTGCTAGAATAGAAGAGCAGACAGACTTTTGGAATAGGGATAGGAACACCAAGTATTACTTCCCGCAACACATTAGCTTGCGTATCTGGCTGATTAGGAGATTGCTAACTACAAAACACAAATTAGGAGATAGCAGAACCACAAATACAACTTCAGATAATATCTTATTAGGCTGAGCTTGGATTGGCAAGGATTGACACAGTAGCCGCCAGTTGAAGGTACTTTGAAGCAAATCTAGGTTAGCTACAAACAAACAGAGGAAACACAGAGTCCAAAGAAATAAGAAATTACAAACCCTTCATCACAAACACATTTCTGTTAAAGGTACATTAGATAAAAGTCAAATTACTAAGAACACTATTGACTAAGTATTTGCGGTATTCCAAGTACCAATCACATCAAATACAACAAGGTCAGAGTGTAGTAGAGTGCATCAGAGCTTTCACTATCAACAATCATGGACTCGACTACTGAACAAGCACCCGGCGTGACTTCCAGTGGGGTTGATGATAATGGATCAGCCGGCATCACTTCAACGGTAGCCATGTTTAAATGAGACGACCTCTCTTGCTGATGATGATGATGAGGACTCCATTGGCAACTGTAAAGAAAACGTTGACAAGGAGACCCAGTGCGTGGAAGATACGGAAGAGAAAGAAGAGAGAAGACACTATACTTTTGTAGTTCAAGAATGACATTGCTCTTTTCTACTTGGACTTGAAAAGAGTGTCATGTCATCCTCATTGGCACCTCATGTCCTTGCACCCGCACAGCACCACAGATGATAGAACGGTTCGGTGTGATGCCAGTGGATTTTTTTTCCGGTACGGTAGAATCTGGTTAGATAGCACTGGGTTTTTTTTGCGGCACCGTTGAGCCGGTAGAGACTGTGACAACCGGAATACAGTACCTAAATACACGGTTCGGTAGAGCCATCTTCAATTAAAGCTATCGCGACCGTAGTGCCGTACGATGGCAAATTCAACTTGATCTATATTGTGTTCACGTGCGAGCGCCATGCGGGGTAATACGCCGCGGGTTAGTGTACCGTAAGTGTCCCGTTGTCTTTCAGCCGTTGTCTGGTGCGTATGTCGTCTGCAAACTTATACATGAAGAGTAAATTTTCTCAATTTGGCACGACTCGGATTCGCTATGCAAATTTGGAATCTGTACCGAGAATATCAATTTGCCTCGCTACAATTGATGTATCGCAGTTGCGAGCCAGCGCAAGGCTTCCCGTGCTTAAGCATCTTTTGAACAGGAAAACCTTGTGCACTTTGTGCACCCACATGACGAGATGGCAACTACGACCGTTCTCGTCGGTCCTTCGAACAGCCGCAAAAGCTGTCAGGACTGTCGCAACCGTCACTTGAAATGCCTGCACATTCAAACACGCGCGTCCTCAGCTCGTGAGAAAGCCGCTAGTCGACCTATATTACCACGAGTCAGAGGTCTGTCAACTGAATGTGATCAGAAACACCACAAACGTTCGTCAATCGAAGTTGTTGCAACTCCACCAATATCCTCGCACGAGTTATTGTTGCTCAGTAATTTCAACCGTATAATTGCGCCATGGTTCGATCTGTTCGACGGGAAGTCAACTTTTGTCAACAATCTACCTGTGCTGGCATATGGTTCGCGTATGCTTACTTGTGCATGCTTGGCGTATGCGGAGCTTAGGCATCATTCACTTGGATTGACAACGGATCAGTCGTCATGTATCATCACGAGTAACCATTATTATAAAGAAGCCACTTCGCGCTTGGCCCAGGCACTAGCCAACATGGATCCCATCAACCCTTGTTTTACATCCACTATTTTAGCTACTGCGCTTGTTCTCTGTGGATGCAACATGTTCGAGGATTACTTCGAGGATTGGAAACTACACCTAAATGGCATTTCCGCCATGCTCAATGTTGCTCGTTCGCCTCAAGATCAGTTCAGTCGCTCTGTGTTCTGGGTTTTTGTTCGGGAGGATACTGTTCGTTCTTGGTCGCAAGACAATCACCCACTTTTGGCTCCGGAATTGTGGCCAGATCCTGATCCAGAATTCGGGGAGTGCTACTTAGCTAATCGGACTTTAAAATTGCTTTCGTCCATTTTGAGCTACCGACAAAAGGATATTCAGAAACTGAAAAGTCTAAATTCGACACTTCCCACGCAGCTTGGCTCTACCATTCAAAGCAAAATGCCAGGCGAATTCGATATCAGATCACGGCTTTTGACCGAGCTTGTCATGCTGGAGGGGAGATGTGACAAGGAATTCCTGACTATTGCCGAGCTTTCTGTCGTGGATGAAGATAATTTACCATATATTCTTAAGGCATCATCGCGACAATCCTCAACCTTACAAATGCTACATTCCTGCCGCCTACTACTGTCTCTTAATTTCAGCGAAAAAGTGCATCATGCGATAAAGATTGTTGCATTAGTAGCAGCTGGACTTGACGAGCCATGTATGTTGCATTCTGTCCAACCATTGTTCTTGGCAGGGCAGCAATTCTCCGCACCTTCAATTGTGCCTGATACAATCCTCCACAAATTTCGAGGTATCATCATTGGCGAACTCTCTCGGATTCAATCACAAACGGGATGGAAGACGAGATCGAAAAAGGATCAGCTCCTGCGACTCTGGAACTCGGACAAATCCTGAGGCACATCACGAATTACTCAATCTGTAAGATGCGTCACTAAGCTGCGTCCGAACACTGAGATGAAGTTTCGAAAATCTAGTACGAAAGCGATATGAACGACATCTCTTACTCACTTTTATATAATTGAGCAGCAACCTCTATCAGGACGATCGAGCAAGTTGTTGAATTGACAGTGATTGGTCCCCATATTTGCAAGGCCTTTTTTGACGGCATGTGGCTCGTAGTTGTCCGTTTATGCGCGAATTTTCCAGTGCTTCTGGAAATCCTCGTGCGCAATTCTCGTAATCGTATTATGCTGATGAAATGCATGCAAGAGTGCTTGGTCGTCAAAAAGTATGACAATCATGATGAGTAGTGGTTTTGCGCAGCTTGTCAATTTTCGACGAACGGTGTGGAGACATGTGTAAGTTGGAAATACGAAGACAATCAAGTCAGCTTTCTCTCCTGTATTTGATCTGCTCGTTGTTTCGTCATGTCTCGGTCGACTGGCCTATATAGAACTGGTCGATGATCGGTCTAGAATGAGCCTCCAACGAACAATTCTTAGCAATGGTTTTCGAGGATCAAGTCCTGTGTCAAGCTGGCCTATGCTTACATGAACTTTATGTAGGAACGGAAGAACAACTCGTGGAAGTCGAGCCATGACGGCAAGACTATGGCAGGATATTCTACACTTATGTATACACAGTCTTACTCAGATCTTGTGGCCAGGTCGGGTTTGAATTGGCAGAGCATCTGCATTGGCGTACGAATACTCTCTATTCATCGTGGAGTGTTCGCGTGTCTATAACCATGATCGCACTGTTACAAGTCAGCTCAAGTTGAACGCCCTTCAGGATCTGGGAAATTTCACTGTAGCATGGCCTTGCAGGTTGTGAAGGTAACAACTACCTAGGTAGCGGCGTCTGCGATCGCCCTGCAGACAATAACAATCTTGGTCGCATGCAAGGTCTGCACAATGTGGAAAAATAGGTAGCACGCTTGCGCTGTGTCGAGCAGATCGGTCGTGTGGAGACAATCTCGAAAGCCCTCAGAGATTGTAGAGTTCCACCAATTGTAGCAGCTTCCACAAAACAAGAGCATTGCTTAGCAGGAGAATCCACCAATCAGATCGACAGAGGCCAACAACGCTACGTGCTCCACTTGGTGGAGGCTTGGCTTCTGTTTCACATAAATTCCAGAGTCTGGGGTATAGAGAAAGCATCATATAAAGACAGCGTCCTTCCCTAGATTTTTCTGTCAGTGACGCATATCTGGAGTATGGCCAAATCTGGGGAAGTCTCACAAGTCGAGACTGTCTATCATGACAAGAATGTCCATCCTGTTCCATACATCAAGAAGACAAGCTCTTTCGAAAGATGGATCAAACCTAAATCTTTCAATTGTACATATCCAAGTTGGGTGTCATCGAACATGCTCATGGCGATCACTTCCTTCTATTCTTCTCTTGGGGATCTCTTATTTGGCTTTGATCAAGGTATAGTGGGTGGATTACTTGTCAATTCTGTCTTCCTTGACCGATTCTTTGGGGACTACCGAAACTCTGCTGGCGAAATCCGCCCCGTCATCACTGGGATCACTGTTGGGTGCCTCCAGCTGTCTGCAGGCTTAGCGGCTCTGTCTTGCGGTCGTCTTTGTGATATGCTCGGTCGACGTTGGTGCATGCGAATAGGCGCTTCTATCTATTTTCTCGCTGCTTTCATACAAGCATTCGCTCCGAGTCTCGGAGTATTCATTGCAGGCCGCACTATTCAAGGATTGGGGGTTGGCTTCCTCAGCATGACCGTCCCAGTGATACAAACGGAAATTGCAAGCATGCACAAGCGAGGCATGATGGTTGGCATTGAATTCTCCTTCAACATTATTGGCTATGCTATTTCTTGTTGGGTAGACTATGGTTTCTATTTCAAGATACCAAGTAACATCAGCTGGCAAGGACCATATTTCGTGCAGGCTTGCATAGCCTTTGTCCTGTGCTTTTTGTCGATCTTCGTACCAGAGACACCTCGCTGGTTAGCAGCGAATGGTTTCTCAGAAGAATCATTGCAAACAGTAGCCAATCTTCATGGCAATGGACACACCGAAAACGAGAATGTTGTTCTTATGCACACAGAGATCATGGAGGCTGTTGCTTATGAAGCGAAACTTGGTAATGTCAGCTGGACCGAAATGTTTACCACGTACCGTAGGCGCACTTTCCAAGCTATGACAGGACAGATGTTTGCGCAGCTTAACGGAATCAATGTGATTTCATTCTACCTTGCAACTTCTCTCTACGCTGCGGGTTTCACAACAGAGAGAGCTCTATTGTATACAGGGTACAACTCGATTGTGTACATTTTCGCTACTATCCCAACCTGGTGGCTGGCTGATAGGTGGGGACGACGACCAATTCTCATGAGTGGAAGCATCGCAATGATAATATCTCTTTCAATGGTTTGCATGTTTACCGAAGTGCCTGTGAGCAAAGTCTCAATAGCAACCAAAGGGTATGGAATGTTTGCCTTTGTTGTGATATATAACGCTATTTTCGGATATTCGTGGGGTCCAGTACCTTGGCTATTACCAGCGGAAGTCTTTCCACTCCGAGCCAGAGCTAAGGGTATGTCTCTAGCGACTGTGGCTAATTGGTCTTTCAACTTTGCCATCGGAATGTCTACACCAGCTGCTTTTGCTCGGCTCAATGGCTACTACTATCTTCTAATTGCTGGTTTCTGCTTCATCAGTCTACTCATGGTCAAGTTTCTGTATGTGGAAACGGCAGGGTGCACTTTAGAAGAGATCGCTATTCAGTTTGGCGATCGCGCATTCGAAAACGAGGCTGCTCTTGACCGTTCAAAAGTTGCAATGGAGATGTCTAATGGTTCTACCTAGAGATGACACGCCTCCATTTATTAAGTCTATTCGCTGCTAGCTGACTTCGAAGGGTTGACGTCCTGTCAACTGGGTATTCTCAAGTCCTAATTGTTATGATTATATATGATGACTATATTATATCGCTATGTCATAGTCATTAATCATGTCCATCATGAATTATACTTGTCACATAATCAGGCAGGTAGGCAGTCTTTTGTAGATCGAAGCTCCCCTCCAACCATGCCAAGTTCGGCTCCACTATATCACTTATCCGGTTGTTATTATGACAGATATGAATTTGAAGTATGTTCAGCATTGTTTGTTTCGAACATTATTGCCGCAGCGCATGGGTAGGTCTGCTTCGTACGATGTCACCTTCATTGGTCTTCATCATTGACTGAGCGTGGTATCTATGGGAGTTCCGGGCTTGTGGGAGATCCTCTCAAGTGCGCGAGAAATGCAATGCATATTCCCAGCTTTCGATCAAACTGTATACCCAACGAGAGTCGCTATCGACATTTCAATATGGCTTTTTCAGTGTGCAGCTGCATCTGGCGGAGATGATCCCATTCTGAGAACCTTCTTCTATCGTTTGTGCCGCCTGATCCGAACCAATACTCGTGCGATTTTCGTCTTTGATGGACCATGCAGGCCTGGCCTAAAGCGCGGAAAACGAGTAAGAGGTCGGCAAAGAACATATAATGCTTACAAACTGCTCATACAACACTTTGGATTCCTGGTTTGGGATGCGCCCGGCGAGGCAGAAGCCGAGGCTGCCCGCCTACAGTCAAATGGGCTTGTTGATGCTGTGCTTTCGGACGATGTCGACACATTCTTATTCGGGGCCACGAAAGTGTACAAGAATTGGGCGGCCATAGATCAAGATGGAAAGAAAACAAAGAAGGACTTATCGCACACATGGTGCTATGAAGCCGAGAATATCTTACATAATTTACACTTGGATACCGAGGCTATGATTTTGATGGCGTTGCTCGCTGGAGGTGATTATTTTCCTGCTGGACTGTCCAATTGTGGAATCAAGACAGCGTTTGAAATTGCTAAAGCTGGCTATGGTGAAACTCTAATCAAAGAGATGGACAATTTGCAGCCTTGGCGGGATAAATTGCAAGAATCTTTGAGAACTAATGCTGATGGTCACTTTACTAATCGCCATCCACATATCAAAATTCCAGCATCATTTCCCGATCTAGAAATTCTCGCTTATTATAGTAATCCTGTGGTGACCGATCAGAACATAATGATGCAACATGCTAGCACCCTAGACTGGGCAGGAAAAATGGATGTTCATTCCATCAAGGACTTTTGTTCAAAGTATTTCGCTTGGAATGATCATGCTGGAGATGTAAGCTTTTTAAGGAGTTTGAGTCCTGCTGTTCTCACAGCTCATTTGTGTATTCGATCACAATCAGAACATAATCTACATCAGGAATCACAAGTTGAGCTGAAGATACATGGAGCACGACCATCCATGCATCATAATGGACAAACCGAGCTACGTATAAGCTATATTCCTATACAGATCATCCCAATAGAAATGCAAGAGCCGAATGGTGGTCCTACTGCAAGTCAACCCCACGCTAGTCCTACAGAGCAACAAGTAGCAGATCCTAAAGACCCTACAACGACAGACAAAACTCGAAAGACAATATCCACACCTTTCGATTGTCATGCACGCACACGAGTATGGCTGGCAGAACATCTGGTGAAGTCGGCCTATCCACAACTCGTCGATGCCTGGTACACTTCACTGTCCGACAAAGCGATGCAGCGAAATAAGGTCAAATCGCTCAAAGCCAGAGATGAAGTCACATTAGAGACATTTGGGTTTTCGAGTAGAAAGGCTGCTTCATCACAGAAGCTGCAGCCTGTTTCGAGGAAGCTTCTGCTAAGCACGGAACGAGAACTTGGGAAGAGCACATCACAAGATTCATGTAAAGTAATGACCAGAGGTCAATCAGAAGCAATAATAGATCTGACGGAAGTCTCATTCGAAGATACTGGCAACGATGCCATAAAGCATACAGTTGTTTCCGAAGAGCGAGCAAGAGATTTGCAATCCACTCTGATAACGGATCAGGTGGTTGCGGAAAGCTCAAAGCACACGGGAGTCAGTGGTCAGAGCAGCATCAAGGCTTTCTTTGGCACAACGAAGCTTGTTGCCAAGAACAAGAAACCGAGCAAGGACTCGAAAACTCGGGACACTGACAAAGAGCCTGCCACGAGCGCGGCTGAAAAGGTCAAATCAAGACGAAAGATTGTCATCAGACAAAGCCTTCCTGGTACTTGGAAGAAGGCCGAAGACGGGGACGATCATCATTTCGATATGGATGAAACGATCGATTTGACATGAGAATATGCTTCGCACTATCCAAGCTCGCAAAGTATTTTCCATTGTAATTCTATTGAGGAAGGCATCGTTACTTTTTTGCGCTTCTCATATGATTGTACAACAACAATAATATCTCGAACGTTTAATCCTCATCTAGACCTGATGGCAGGAGATACAATCGCACAATCTGCTTATTTGCTAGACATGTCAGCGTTGGTTCAGGCATCCTATATTGAGCACCTACGGTCTTTGATCAGGAGATAGACTCCATCATCCTGTTTGAGGCAGACATCGATTATCGTACGAATAATACCCCAACCGTTAGATAAATTGAGATTCATTTGCGACGCAAGCTCACGAGCTTTGTAAGTGCCAGTAGCCAAGATAGCATGTCTTTGTGCATCACGAGGGTTGACTCGGGACACGAATCTATAGGGGCAATCAGCAAAGTTCCTTTTGAATATGAAGTAAGCGCATACCCTAGTTTCATAATTTCCACTCCCGCCAAGATAGCTTGCGCAGTCCATCGGGCAAGTTTTGATGAATTGTTTTTCATCTCTGTCGCAACAATTGCTCCTCTCTGAGTATCAAGTTTTGATCTCCAATCGACGGAACCGCCAGCGCCAAAGGCCTTCGAGTCGAATTCATTTAGGGTCTTGATACTGACTAAGGCATCCTCTCCGCTTGTCTGCTTAACCACGCCATCGACTTCCGATCGAAGGACAAGAGTAACTGGTTCTTCCTCGGAAACTGAGACATCAAAAGACCTGTATTTGTATCCTTTTGGTGCTACAGGCTCACTTTCCTGAGTGGGATCGTAGAACGGATTCGGCTGCCCAAGGTCAAATTTGTTTTCGGAGGAATCTACACATTGTAGGGCAAAGTTTTGATTGATGTACGTGGCCTCCAAAGAAAGCGAGTTAGGAGCATTGATACCGCCTGTGGTACCACTTTCAGGCTCCATTGGTGGTTCTGCAGCGTTCTCATTGACTGTCAAGAAGTCAAATGGACCACCTTCTCGCTTGTCGAAAAAGAGCTGTCCATTGCTCTTGGTTACCAGAATGTCCCAAGGATAAACTGTCCTAGATGCGCACATGAGCATAGATAGAATATTATCAGTGGCAAAGATCTGTGCTTCCTTCTTGCTGGCCAAATTCTGAATGACCGGATCTTCAGTCGTGGTAGGATTGTAATGAACTCGATCAATAACAGCCAAGCTCTTTTCCATTTTAGTTGAGGTCTTGTCAAAGGCTCGATCATAGTATTGCAAGGTTCCGTAGCTTTCGAGATCTTCACCCTCACCAACTTCGAGATTTAGCTTGGCCAACCGATTGAACTCAATTTCTTCGAGTAGTTGCCAATCAGCCTTGACAGTGATCGAAGCATCTCGCATTCGTTGAGGTTTGTCGTCTTTCCAGCCGAATCTACGACCTCCACGGCCATAGCCTTGAGTGGCATTCCTGCCTCCACGTCCTCCGCGCTGATTTGGACCCTGATTGTTCGGACGGGTGGTCCTCTGGTTAGTCAGACCCCCTCTACCTCGGAGATTACCACGACCACGTCCGAGAGTAGTCTTTGTTGGACGATTGTCCACTAAGCTGAAGCTTGCCTCATCCTCAGCATGTGCATATGCGAACAAGGCATTCGACCCTGCTCCGAATGCTGCTTGATCACGTCGACCGAAGGCGCCACGGGATTGTCGGTTGTCGTTTCTTTGGGTAGCATTAGGATCGGCAGACCAATCAGCTATCTTGCCTAAGCGTTCTGTCCTTGAGAATGGGGCATAAAATGCATCATCTGGAGTGTCAGTCACAACCGGCCCCCATTGTTCGATGGACGGAAGTTTTGGAAGTGTAAAACTCATGCCTGTGCTTCAAGCTGTACGCCAAGGTCGTGAAATGACTAGAAGGCAAACAACAATTTCGTCAGGACCAGCGATGTTCGATAGTCGACTTACTGGTCTTAGGATCGCGATGATGGTGGGAAAATTGTGCGAAGGGTTAGTCGCATGTGGCCTGTGAACAAATTCAGGGTAAGTGGTGCGGTACGGCAAGTACGGTGTGTCGTACTGTGAGTGTGCTCCGTGCTAAACTTGGCGGGCCCGCCACCAGGAGGTACAAGGAAATATTTGGGATGACGAGGATGAATAGAAACTACAGCTGATGGTCCGAACACGGCTTGGGGCATGTCTAAACACAGATTAACATTAATCGCCTGTATAACATCCATTGACCCTGACATTCATAAAACAGCCTCACACTATGGGTGCAGAGTCCTTACCTTAGGACGTACCAACTATCAATGCGTACTACCGTGATTGACATCAGTAATCAACAGGTGAGCCTTGCTTTGATCATGACGATGAACTTTGGAACAAGGAAACATAGCTTATGCGTTCAATAGTGCCTTGCAACTCGCTATCCGCTGGCTATGCTGTCTGACCGTAAGGAATGCCTGCACTCTACCCGGTGCGAAATTTGCACACTACCACCACTGTAAATACAAAGATGTGTCAATCTATGATTGGGGAGTGATCTTCTTCGTAGCCACTTGGGGATCACACCAGTCACAAATCAGATCTTGAATTGTCTCGGAGATGGTCGAGATAGTGAGCGGCTTCTCCAATCTCTTTTCGAAATACTGTGCAATCTCCTTGAAATCAGCAGTCGAGTAGGACGACATGGCCACTATTGGAGTGTTCGAATTGTTGCCAGAGGTCGATTTCACAAGACGAGCTACCTCCACTCCTGAAAGCCTCGGAACTTTAATGTCAGTAAAAATAATGTCAAAGACAACGTCCGCAGTCGCGGCAGCTACCGCTTGAGCACCATCCATCACACTGACAACACGACATTTGAGTTTTGACAGCATAGCTTCGAGGACTTTACGAGACACTGGATTATCCTCACAAATGAGAATATCGAGGGGCCGATGACTTCTCATCGTGTTGTTGCCGCCAGACAGAGATATTGAACTCAATCTCTTTGATCTCTGACGCCTTCGTTGTACCCGCTGTAGAGCCCTACCACCAGAGGGACACTCTGTGTCAGAAGAGGAACTAGGCGTTTCAGGTTCAAAGACTCGCGAGATACGTTTCACTGAGGACCATTCGAAGGGCAATTCGGGGCGGTTTTCCGCTCCAACAGTGAATGCTCTACTTCGCGTACTCACGCTGGTGTGGTCAGGTCCTGGTAGTGAGCTAGCATGTGTTTTGATCTTAATGGGGGACTCTTGCGAAGTAGGACTTTGTGGCGTACGAATGCGATCACTAATCTGCAGTCCCAATCCTACAGAGAACGAGCTCCCGGATTTTGTTTTCGATTTCGACAGTGTTCGTTGTATTGGTTGAACTGAAGTCAAGGGCGAACTTGGCATTGTCGCACGAGTATGTGACAGTGCCTGGCTCACCGGCGAAATCGGGGTAGAGGAGAGACTTGAAGCTGCCGAAAGAGATCTGCGAGTCTGACTAGCCCCGCTGGTAGAAGCCGATCGTTGATGATGTACGATGCTTGGATCACGAGGAACACTCATCGGATTGGTACTACCGTGTTCAGTCTTGAGTCGTCTTAACGCCTCTTGATTCTGCTTTTCCAAAACACTAAGATTTTTGAAAGTAAATGTTCCAAAATCTTCCATTCCAGACTCACTGAGTCGTCTGTTGCGGTGTTTCCGATCCCGCACATGTGGTGGAATGGATAGCGGCATAACAGACCGTTTCAGTATTTGTCTGTTACTATTTGCGATCCGTTTTGAGAATGCTGTGTCTGAATTTTTATTAGGTTTGTCCTTATCACTAGCCACCGGTGAACCATCACTTGAGAGTAGAGTGTCTGATTCATCTTCAAATACGTGGTTTGAAGCACCACGAGCGTCGAAATAGTCAGTGTCTTCTGGATGATCCGGAGTCGGAACAAACAGAGCTTCCTCTTCGGAAATCTTGTCCCAGATTATAGTCTCAAAGAACGCTTGACTTTTGACATCTCCGGCGCCGTTCTGAGAGCCTAGCCGCTCAGCAGGGTCAAGAACCATCAAGCTCTCCATGGCGTGTTTCGCTGTATCAGAAATCCCGAGCTCGAGATCCTCAGCTACACTTGGCCAGTCAATTCGTCTATTAAGAATATTTTGAAACACAGCATCTGGCGTGGAGGCATGAAAGGGTGGGTAGCCATAGAGAAATTCAAACATGATTACACCGAGCGACCACCAATCAACCATATCATCTTGACCACTACCATTGATTGTCTCTGGTGCAAGGTAGTCAGGAGTCCCGACGAACTTCCTTGGTTCATCCTTCGGGTCGAAAAGTTTCATGGCTGGAGGCGGCATCTGGGTGTGAATAGAACCTGAGGTTGATGGACGGGTAATGTTATCTTGTGTAGGTCTCCTTACGGCAGCGCTATGCCCGCTGGCGGTGCTGATGGAGTCATCGCTATCATATCGTGACTCATCCAAGTTGAGCCTACTCATGACAGAAGTGATAGACTCTCCTTCACCACGATTGTTCTCCGGAGTATCACTACTATTACTTGCTTTACGGTCTCGTAAGTTGAAGTAGCCGGCTCTGGAATCGGATATCGACATGGGGGCAATTGCAGGTGTTGATATACCAGACTGAAAGTCAAATGAGGCAGATCGAGAGGAACATGGTGATGACCGTGAGTGAGCATTCAGTAGATCCGGAGCGTCTGCATGGGAAGCTGTTCGGGCTCGATTTTGTCGCCCGACTAGACCCACGCGAGACAGCCCGAAGTCTGTCAGCTTGAGATGCCCATTGTGACTGATCAAGAGATTATCAGGTTTCAAATCCCTGTGGATGATACCCCTGCTGTGTAGATATTCAAGACCAAGGACAACTTCGGCCATGTAACGTTTGGTCCAATCTTCCGGCAGCCCGCCTAATTGCTTGATTAATGCTGCACAGTCCCCGCCATTCAAGTACTCCATGACTAAATAAAGGTATTCTTTGCTCTGGAACGTAAAGAACAACTTGGCGATGAAAGGACTCTCTGTTTGCGCCATCATGATAGCTCGTTCAGCTTTAATATTGGTAACTTGATTCTTTGCGATCATATCTGCCTTCTTAAGTACCTTGATAGCATAGTAATCTCCGGTAGTTCTCTTCTTGCTCAAGTAAACACTTCCGAAGGCACCTTTGGAGATAGGTTTAATGATGTCAAAGTCCTTAATAGACGGCGGTGCTGGTCGAGCTGCTGGTGCGATGCTTGGTAATCTGGGAGACAGAGGAGGCGCGTTGCTAATGCGCCGATCACGATAACTCGCTTCTGTGGATAGCGACTCGGTCGCAGAAAGTGTTGGAGATCCAGTAGGACTCAAACGGTCTCGTTCGATAAGGTTTAGGCGAGCATTGAGTACTCTTCTACCTGGAGAAACCGTTCGATCCCTGGCCAGGCTTGTAGCTCGACTCCGACTCACAGCCCTTGAGCCGCGTCGCGAAGGAGAAAAGCCAGTCGGAGGTCTCGAGCCTCCACTTGGTCGCCGTGGTGATTCATAGATTCCTCGACTGATGCGCATCTCCCGAATTTGGCTATCCAAATCCTGAGGACTATTTCGTCGCGAACTAGTGCTGCTTCCATCTGCCACAGAATTGGCACTTGAGCCGCTTAGACGCACAGAATTCAATAATGATGGAGGTTTGGGCACGAAAGAATTTTGATGAACAGGAGAGAATTGTGACAAGGGACTGGAAGACCGTGGCACTTGTTCACCGACAGATTCTGATTTGGCAGCTGAGTCGGCTACTGGTGATGTTTCATGTGCTGGTTTCGGTGAGGTAGCCTTCGCATGAGATCCTGAGATGAAAGGCTCCCGGAAGACTGGGCTATCTGTTGCAGATTCTTTGACTGTGTGGGACGAAATTGCTTCTTGTACACTCGGTGTGGTGGACGACTGTAAAAGGTCACTTGATAGGGATTCGTATAAATCAGAGTCTATTGCTGCCAAAGCGTCTTCGGCAACCTGATCAATCAGATCCTGCACCCGTGCGTCGATCTCTTGTCGAATCTTCTCAGAGTAATGGATTGTATTGTGTAGTCGTGTCACAGCACTGATTTTGGCCGCGATAAGTAGCTGTGTTTGTCCACATAATTCGCAAATGGATGGGTCATCGGAAGGCGGAGGATCCCATTCTGTCAGCTGGCTGATCCTCGTACGTGAATCTGGGGACTGAATTCGGCCAAACAAATCAGTATTATCATCCTCCGGTATTGCTGGAGTTGAAATATCGATCGCAAGGTCACAAATGTCTAAGAGAAGCTCAACTGCCCGTAGGCAGACTTTCTTCTCCTTGACAGACCTTGTCCTCGGACTACTTGTTGGAATTGAGGACAGGCCTGTCGAAGAATGTACAGCTGAAGTGACAGTCATTGGGATCTGCTGCTTTTGCGAGTGGGATGACTCGACCGGCGCCCTCTGGAGTTGGGTCAGGAATTCGCTGATGGTTTGCCGATGATCTCTTAGATGGTCATGACAATCTTGGACCTCTGATTCAGCCTTGTGCGATACGATACATAGTGCTGTATGTTTCTCAAAGAACCATGGCTGTATCTGTCGATCGCATATGTTGCACGTCAAGGGTGCCGGTGCCGGTAAAGATGGATCAGAGGATAACTGTTGCAAATATGTGACAAGAAACTCCGTGCCACTGAGGAGAGCTTTGGCTAATTGTTGGTCGAGAGTCCCATCTACAAGTTCTTGATTGTCCTGAACGATAGTGAATACCCACATGGTCTTCGAGCACATTAGCAATAGCACGACATCCGGATTCCTTCTTACATGTGTAGGTTCACCACTCATGCGATCGTGTATAAGAATACCATTGGCGTCCAATTCGACAGCCTCACGGACCTCGGGAACATCATGCTCCCCCGTCGCAGACGGAGACTGTGGATCTGAAGGCCTGGAATCTCTGTGCTCTCCTTCACAATCACCGGGCACAGCTAACCAGAATCTGAGTCGAACAGAGGAGGAATCATCTTCGAGAACTTGTCGGGTCGCATCGCTAAACAACGTCTTTGAGTCATCAGCTATAAAGTCGCCTATAGCTTTTCCGACAAGTGTGGACGGATTTGTGCTAGAATCGTAATTAGCAAAGTATAGCACAATCCCAACACAGGCAACTACCCAATGATGTCTTGCCAAGACTGGGAAACCCATCGGACATGGATTGGTGCTTGCAAAGAAAGCTCGACGATGATTGAGGATGTCTCATTTGTCGCACTGACCAGATCGTTGTTCTCTCGCTCCCCCGTCAATCTGTCGTTCTCCTCATCACTTGTCGTAGCAGAAGCCATGCAGACTCTGTGTCAGAGCATCTACCCCTGTCCTCTCAAGTTCGATGCAGACTGATTATATCAGCCATTACTGCGTGTCCCGCAACGGTAGTCAGTATCTCTCTCTATACTCGAAAGTCAACTACAGACATGACATACTGAACAGAGAGTGAGCCAATTTCAAAGGTGGAGTCAATCGGGAGCCGGGCTGGGCACGGGTGGGTGTGGATCCCGTCTTCCAAGGTTCCAAGGTTGTCTTCACCCGAGTACAGCTGTCTGAGGTCCTTCCGCTTGGTGATCTAAAGTGCCAAAGCACTCAATCAATCCATCCACACACACAGCTCCACTTGTGGTCACTCGGCCTTTGGAAGAGCTCCGATCTGTCAAGTAATCCATTTTGGTGCGCTGGGAATTAGGTTTGATTCGAGAAGATGGCTTGCCCTGCTACCATATGCATGGCCATGGCATGGCACATATACCAGTATTTATATCTATTATACGTGAGCGCACGTACGGTACATGTACAGCCATGCTCTCATATGTTGCTAGCTCTTGTGGTCGCGCTTGTCGTTGTCCAACAGTTTGAAATCAGCTCGTAAGTTGTCCAAAAGATTATGAGTATGATTTATTGTAGTTCCAAGATTGTTGTCATTTTATGACATCTTGAAGTTATGCCACAATCTGGATTGTGAATACCTACCAGACATATTATGACTATTGCAGTAGAATTTCGTGTAACAATAAGCGGACGATACATGTAGTGTTGTGTTGACAACTTTGGTAACACAAGCAGAAGAGATGTCGACAACATTGCTCTGTTAGAAGAATGTACGCGCAGGAACGTACGTTTACACTACAAATTGTATAACAGTGTTTTCTTGGTCACTGATCTATCGTCCAAGATTATCGATCTCGTGCTGAGAATGCACACCTTGGGGCACTCTTGATTGCATGTACACCTGAGCTCTTGGTACTGGAGCTGCACATATCTGAGAGAACAGAACTGGTAAATGCTTGTGTTCATCACTCCGTGTGCAGGAGTTACGATTTCTATAACCTTGGCAAGTCATACAGTTGCAATCACATACTGGCACCGCTTGACAATGTCTCATATATAAGTTTCTGGTCAAAAGTTTGCACATAACGGGCATGTCAACTCATATAGTGGGAGCTCTTGATATTGTACAGTTAATTGTGTGATCTACGAAGCACGCTGCTGTGAATGCTTACGCTACTGGAGCTCGAGTGGATCGGTATGTAGCTACGGTTTAGCTACTAATCAACCATGAGCACTCGATTGAATCTTGAGCTAATTGTGGCTTGATGCCACCAAGGCCTGTGGCGCAACTTTGATTCGTGGGGCGCGTCAGGTGTGGGCCAACCAGGTTGAGTGGACGGAGATCGTCTCGAGCCGCTGATCATGATTGAATGCAATCCATATTGTGATTATGTTCATGACTCTACAGCTGCTGGCGATCGGTATAGCCATATGAGGAGCTAGCCCTACTATCAGGATTCAGAGCATCTGAGGGTAAGCTAGGATGATAGGATGATAGTAGCTGCCAATATAGATAATTGCAACCGCGATTGACTCGGCTCTCAATTGCCTGAACTGCCATCCATATCCATGCCCAGGTGGATAATTATGATTGGTACAATACGCAAGGTGCTCCCATATGTGGTTTTCATATTCACGGCTGCCTGGGCCCTATGGTTCTTTGAGATTGTGCGCGAAAGTCGTTTTCATAGTGTTTACACGACCGCAACAAACTCGACAAGGACTGGAAAGCAGGAGATGACCGCGCGACTGGCGCCCTTGAATACAACTCTTGGGTTCGAGCGAATCGAAGCATTAGTCATGCCGCATCGGTTCGATCAACTCGACATCCTCTCACTCCTCGGTTACGTTTATGATCTAGACATTGGTATCTTCCCTGGCGCATATCCCGCGGATATCAAAGTGTTACCTCGTGGTGTGCCTTCGCCAGAGGACGAAAGGGACGAACGGGAAGCGAACAGACTGCCGGGCGCTATTGCCTGTTGGCGTGCACACGCAACATTGTGGAGGAAGATGTTGCAGGAGCAGTGGTCGTCCATGCTGGTACTCGAGGGAGACGTCGACTGGGGTCTTAATCTCAGGCAGGAAATGCAGGAACTCGCTCGAGTCATACCAAAACTCTTGTCACGACTTGCCGGAGACTCGGCAGGAGTACAGACATACAATGAGCGCGACCCATATCACTCCAAATCGTGGGACATTCTACAGCTCGGAATGTGCATCGAAAACGAGAGAATTCTAATCAACGGATCCGTCAAATATCCCTCGTCTACAAACATGACTGCGTCTGAACATCGTTCTTACCGACCAATGTTTATGGATGTCGGCCTCGATGTGATCCCACTTGTACAATTCAACGAACGCTTGGTCAAAGTGAGTCTCGGAAGCGCATGTACAGCTGCTTATGCCGTCAGTCCTCGAGGGGCCGCCAAATTGTTGCACAAGACTACACGACAGTGGCACGGTCCAGTAGATGAAGCCATCAACGGATTCTCTGGTGACATGGACATCATCTCGATCAGTGTCTCACCATCCCTCTTTGCTCAGAGAAAGTACCACGAAGGCGCAATTGAGTCATCGGATATGCCGCAGAATAAGAAGCGAGACGAAGGAGCAGAGGCAGCGTCCTTCGATACGGTCGCTGCAGACAGTCGTGGCTTCGATGGCGAAGATGACGTTTGGGTGGCATCTTCCTATCTCGCTGATGCGAGTGCTACCATGGCCATGTCTGGGCTTCTCTGGCCGGAACGATCAAATCTTGGCCCGCACCCATCGCGTTCATGGGTCATCAAAGCGAGAGAACAAATAGAGCATGCACAATTTGCCAACACAACCGCCATTCTGCACGACAACCATACGTGACATGGAACTTGAGCTTCTCGCGACCCCTCCCCTAGGTCATATACACTCACGATCTGTGTCTCGCATTCATTATGGGTGAGAATCAAGACCGCCATATACTCGTAAGAGTGTAGAGAACGACCGCAAGAACAATGTTGACAACAGGAAACCATTTGTTATCACCATCTCTTGGCACGTTTGGTGCTTATTCAGAACGATAAAAGCTCGTGGGAAGTTCGTGTAACCGAGTGCCGCAAGTGATTCACGGCCTCAGGGATCGACATGATTTATCTCTTTCATTACTATTTACCTATGATGAGACGACTGCCATATCTTTCATGGTAAATAAGATGTTGTCACTTTCTGTAAAGTGACAGATCTGAGGGTCGCATACGTCCTGAAACCGTGACTCGAGTGCGAAGCTTCCAAGCGACTGAGCTACCGACAGTAATGTAGACAATCAATCTAATAACATGGACTTGTCGCTTCTGTACCAGAAAGGCTTTAATGTGCCACTCTCGATAGACTTAGACTTCTGCAACACGACGCGGTGCGAAGAGGAACACTCATCGACTTTGAGGATCTTGTATTTAAACACATTTCGTGCACGTATAATGAGCGCTTGCACTTATGACTCGGGTAATATATCGAGCAGAGTGAATCATATGATATGACAAGTGTGACCCTCAATGTGTATATACTGAAACCATCGTCGCCTAGTTTGACGTTGTGCAATCACAATCGCCGCGTTCGCAGGCTGGAGAGCTCGTCTAAGATTTCTTGCAATTCTTCTTCCGCAATCTTGTCGCCTAGAGAAGGAATCAGAGTACGTGCTTCGTCAGTATCTTCTGGGCACAATGTTCCCAGTTGTGCACGTTCGAATTTGTGAAGAGGATAGGTAGCCAGAAGTCTGTCGCTTTAGTACAGTGTCGTTGCACGCATCGTATGCTCGCCTACCTCTCCACAGCCTGGGTAGAGTCCTCCGTGGGAAATCTATTGAAACTCTCCATGTAGTCCATTGCCTTGCGCATCACACTGCGCGACGTCAGACAACCAAGTAAGAGCATTCTCAGGACTCACTCTGTCGTGACAATATTGTTCGACTGACCGTGTCTGAGACGAGACTCTCGGACGGCTTCGACCACGAGTTTCGCCTCCGCCATTGTCAGGGATTGCGCATCGGAAAAGTCGTCCCCCAAGTTGAGCTGAGCAGCGTCTTGCTCGGCTTCAAATGCCTGTATGGCTTAGCCAATGCTTCAGCGAAACATGATTTCCAGGACGTACAGCTCCTCGACGAAGCTTCCTTTGAGTAGTCATGCTCGCACAGATTATTGAAAAAGTCGCAATCGTAAAGATGTATCAAGACGACAGCGTCTTTTCTGTCCGGCCATATACAATACCTACAGGAGGTCGTGGGATGGCACAGCGGGCGCATTGCGCGGCAGGTCGTACTGGAAGGAGAACCACAGATGCTGAGATTGCTGCACTGGGATTGTGTCTGATCACGATCAGACGCTTTTCCTCAAAACCCCTTCGAAGGAGCGCCACAACATCTTCTGGTTTGGGTACTCCATCAAGTCACAGAGTAGTAATGGATCAAGCTGGTTGCTAGTGCTCGCACTTGGGGTGTGACCATGGATATCTGACATCAAATTGTATGCCTCGCGCTAGAAATGGCTCGAGAGAACTACAGGACATCACGGAGTTGCTTCAAGTGGGTGTGACATATTTGTAGTTGTGCCAGGAAGGACTCAGTTCGCGTGGCAGTATCTATCCATATGTCCAGCATATGGATGAAGTTTTATCAAAAGATGAGACAATGGAAGTGCAAATTACGCTCCGTAGGTCTTCTGCAATTTTATTTCTGGTAACATGTGTTGAACCAAAGGCTCAAATCTTCATATACTACGATGTATAAATCAAGATGAGAACTTTCCGCAATTTGTGAGGAAATTTGATCACTATCTACACAGAGCTGATCAGGAGGAAGCTTGAGTGCTTCTTGAATTCTTTCAACATTTTCAACAAATTACCGATAGAGCCTTGAATTTGTTGTGAAATTGATTTCTAGTTTTCCACGATTCAAGCTTAAGCGGTTCAAGCCTGAAAGAGGATTTGTGTGCCCTGCTAGTGTCTTTGGCCATCATCACCGAGTTCGATGAGCATCTCATGCATGTAGCATGGTAGGTAACGTCATCACTTCCATGCAATGCGGAGGTAAAACCCTTGCTTATTTCTAGAGCATGAGACTTCTGCTCGCGAATGCATCATGAGAGCGGTTCCTGCTCAAAAGACACTCGATGCCCCATGCGGGAGGTGAGCAGAATCGGTGGGGATAATCATTGCCACCACATTTGCCTATTGGCCGTGAGGGAGCATAAAACAGCAGATGGAGTCTTAGCTATCAGCAATGCCTTTGCCAATCTTTGACATCAAGTAATTTTGTGCACGAGCTCGACTTTCGACTTGCTCGGCAGCACTCATTCGCTCGAAGGCCTGCTGTTCGACGCCCATCAGAAAAGCGAAATCTTTCGCTTCGATATGGCGATCAAGTCTACTTGTATCTATACCGAAGATTGTCCCACTTTCTAGTTCAGAATATTGAAACTTTTGACGGTGTAACATGGTCTCAACGGTGTTCAGCTCCAGGATACGCAAGGCTGTGTTCTTGTCATTGGTCTGCGATCTGAAGATGGCGTTGAGATCACGAGGCAATTTAGATCCAGGACAAAGTACCAATATGATAGGCTGGAATGGTCTTGTTGAACCAAGCTTTCGACAAAATTCTTTGCACCAGTTTATCGCGATCATGATCTCAGCATTCGAGCTACTTTGATGCGTACGAACGTAGAGTTCGAAAAACGTGTCAATTATATGGACACGTTCATTTCTCAGACTTCTGCGCGAAAATTGCTCAGCCTTGATGACCGACTCCCTCTCGACCGTGTAAAATGATGTTGCATAATTTTGTAGGCTTCTTTTCAGCCGCCAATACGAGCTTGAGGCTAAACTAGTCAGCTTCAATTTAGAAAGACACATTTTGGTTTACCATAACTTTCCCGACCACCCAAAGACTCCCATAAGGCCTGAGTCTCCTGTCCTTCATAAACTGTTGTGTATGCTACTTTTGAGTCTCCAGACTTTAAGTATTGTGAAGCAGCTTGATATTCGCCAGTCGAGCTGCCCCTACCAATCCAGATCCATACTGTTTGTGCCGTTAAGATGAATACAAATCCGGAACAGAGACTGGTTGCAGAGTAGGATAATTCATCTATAGTATAGCCGTGGCCAAGGGCCCGCACCGAGTACAATGCCTTGACGTTGGGTTTTCGAGACTTTGTCACCACAATAGGACTCTCGAAGAGATCAAGAAATTTCGGAGGTTCTTGTCCCATCAACACCCTAACATACTTCTCGCCTTTCAGCAGATCGATCAAGGGCGACTCTGAGACGTCGTCGGCTGCCGTCCCAACCCATAAGTAATTCTGGTTAGACTTGCTTGAAGTAATCAGCAGCTTCATTTCGTCCTCGTATAGCACATTCACTTCATCATGAACCGAGGATGGACTCTTGTCGTGCTTCCTCAAGCTCCAAGTAGACAAATCGTGAGGTCTTGACTCTGAGACAATGTCGCCAGAAGATTTCGGGGTCATTCTCGAGCCCTCCACTCGACTCTTGATAATGTCGGCGATGCCAAGCATACTCGATACCGACTTGGAGCCAGAATGCATCTGCCGGTGCTTACTCGCGAATGGACTCGACGCCCGCGAGGACACTTCTGCCTTGGTCGATGTTGGCTGATTAGGACTATACTGCTCACTGATCGGCAATGGGTCAGAAGTTTTCAGCTCAGGATCAGTCAACTTGTCCGGCGAGCTTGGCTTTGAGCGACTCGGCTGTAACGAATGATTGGGCATTAATGAAGCAGTCCTTGACTTGTCCATCTCTGCTCGATCAAGAACGCCAGATTGTCGAGTACGGTCTGCGATTGAGGTATGCGGCCGTGGACTGTCTTGCTTTGTCTCTCTAATTGCAGGCGGTCGTGTGAGGGTTGCTATGGCTGGGGTTGACGACTTTTCTACAGACGTTCTATCCGAGCTGTACCTCCACCCGAGGCCATCGCCAGAGAATCTGTTCTTCACTCCGATGTGACGCCTGGATGGTTGTACGGAAGTTTGCTCACTGGATCGGGACGTATCCATGTCGTCGCCGTTATATGTGGCGATTGCGAGATCCTTAAGACTGGTTTCTATTGATGTGTCTATAGTCTTCTTTGCATCATTTCTCGTTTCCAATAGTGCGGTTGAATAATCTGGCACGACTGTGTCACGCTCCTGAGCATTGAACGGTTGAATCGAGGTTCTTTTGCGACGCGCTCGAGACTTTGTCATGTGCTCCAATTTCTGCAAAGTTTTGGGTTGTACATCAATTTCGGACGTATCTGCCAAGGAAGCTGCCTTTGCCAAGCTCGGTCCATTGGTTGCTTTGGGACCCCGCTTCAAAAGATCAGCTAAATCGGGGCTGCCAAATCGACTGAGCACGGTGCCTCCTGGTTTTGCGGGTAAAGATAATCTCGCTGAAGGTGTAGAACCTGGACTGGTAGCGTTCTTGTTCCTGATCTTTTCCATTGTCTCGCGCAGAGTGAACCGCTTGTCGTCGTTAGATGATGCTCTTGCCAGCTTGATATCATTCTCCTTCTGGTCACTAGAATTTCCAGGCAATGCGGATAACTTCGAACGCGAATTTTTGCTGGACATCTGATCTGGTTCCATCCTCAGGGCCGAGTGTTGAGGCTCGGGAGAAGGTATGAAGTTCGCGCGGGGACTAGATAATGAAGCCTTGAGTGGCAACGTTGGAGACGGACGTGCTGTGTCACGCTCCTGTGTTGGTTGATTCTCGTTGGCGAGAGACGCAAAGGTTTTGACAGGAGAACTCGATCTACTCCTAGTCGCTCGTCGGTCTTGCCGAGCTTTCCGCTCCCTCAGTATGTCTTCCTCTAGTTGTCTATTTCTTGCTTCATCTTCGGCCTGCCTCTTTTCCTTCAGCGCCCTTACGCTCTTGATCCACGCATCGACATCATCGTGATCCTTGGCTTCCTCATCTGAAGGCTTTGAGCTTGTTGCTGTGTCTGTGGCTGCGGTTCGAGCCTCTATGAGTCGCAAACGTTCTTGACGCAGGTCAAAGGAAGTCCGCTCATCAGTCATCCTGTGGCTTTCCTCAATGCTGACTTAGAGACTACGCGCGCATTTCAGCCCCTGTTGACAGGCGATATCCAGCAACACATATCAGAATTAGGAATTCGAGATTGTATGGTAGATGAAGTCCATGGATGTTATTTTTGTTCAACTGTATATCAATGCAACGACGGCTCCACGGACCTGTGAAAGACTTGTGCGGGTGTGATTACCACTTTTGGTAAAGTATGGATGAACATCGGAACTGATCTCTACCAGACGATCAGTTGTGCGGGACGGTAGAAGTTGAGACGGAACGATTTTGGCTCCCACGGATTATTGGGATCCATGCAAGTGACTTCAAGTGGGAGAATTCGTCGAGGATGAGAAGCTTCGAGCTCCATTACGTAGTGTGGAGACCAACTTCACGCGCGCCTCTCTCTACCTACTGTAGCTATAGTTCAGACGTACTTTGTCTACCAAATTCCTCGACTAATTCTTCATTCAGACTCGGTAGACCCTTGTACGAACCCTTCCAAGCATTAGAACCGGCAGAACTTGTCCACTCTTGGGCTTTACTGCCCTGTTAAAGCTAGAATACTGTATTCATATATGTCAGGAGTGTTGACACAAGAGTCCTGACAAACATCATGCAGAAACCAGCATCCTCCCCTGCTCCTGCGATCGACTCAAATCTTCCCCGACTGACCAATGTCGGACCTCACTTTTCCTCGACTTTGGAAGAGACAGGCGATGGCAGGACCAGCGTCGTCTTTCAGAATTGGGCACAAACCTTTAAATGCAAGCCTGATCGCTTCTTCAGACCTCGAGATGTCAATCAAGTTATCGAGGTATGTGTCCTCTGTGATGTGCTAGACCTTTCACTAACAGACCAGATTGTTAACCTGGCTACATCTAACGGGAAGCATCTGACAGTTGTGGGCGCTGGCCATTCTCCCGGCGATATCGCATGCACAGACGACTACATGATGTCTCTTGATCACTTGTCGAATCTACTTCATATTGATGTGACCTCACGAAGAGTGACGGTAGAGGCAGGAATGAGGCTGTATCAATTGCATCATCACCTGGAGAACCACGGCCTGGGCATGTCCAACCTGGGCTCAATCTCTGAGCAATCGATCGGAGGATTTCTAGCCACGGCGACGCATGGTTCATCACTGAAGCACTCAATCTTGTCGCAACTGGTCATCGGTCTTACTATTGTCTTGGCGGACGGAACGATTCGAACATGCTCAAAGTCACAGAATGAACGACTATTCCAAGCCGCTTTAGTCAGTCTCGGAGCGCTCGGAGTCATTGTTGATGTCACCTTCCAAGTCAGCGATGCATTCGACGTGAAATCGACAAAGAGTATCATGAACTTTGACAAAATGTTGGTGTTGTGGTCGCAGAATTCACTGTGGAACTCTGCAGATTTTGTTCGCGTTTGGTGGTTTCCCTACAGTTCGAAGACAGTTGTTTGGCAAGGGGACCAGATACAAGCAGATGTGTTGCCCCACGAGACAACAAGTTCCTGGTACCGTAGCTCTTTCTGGGCTTATCATATGCAGCAGGCATTGCTTTTCTTTGGTCGTTATGTACCAAGCTCAGGTCCAGCCATAGAGCGCGCTGTCTTTCGGAATCAGTATGGAGCAGACGAGGGACAGATTGCACAGTCTATTGAAAGATCATATGTGTCATTGAATATGAATTGCTTGTTCAGCCAATATGTCAATGAATGGGCTATACCACTCGAGAAGGGTATCGAGGCATGTCAAAGACTTGACTTGTGGCTCTCTGGAAAAGAGAAAGAAGCATCAATACCGTACAGCTCGAAAGGTATATTCGTGCACGCTCCGATAGAGCTACGGGTGGCCACCTCAGACGACGACGATGCATGGCTGAGTACAGCTTATGGTGGCCCTGTATGTTACATCGGTATCATCATGTACAAACCATTCTATCAAGCTGTGCCATACCGACGTTATTTTGAAGCTTACGAATATCTAATGAAAGAGCTCGGAGGTCGTCCACACTGGGCAAAGCAACACAACATGTCGAAGCGTGATCTCCTTGATCGTTACCCGAAATTGCAAGATTGGCTCGATTTGAGGAGAGAAGTGGACCCTGAGGGTATCTTCACCACAGAATATCACAAACGGCATCTTCTCGGAGACGAGCGCAATGGCTTGGGCGTGTACGCTGGCATGTCAGGACGTCATTTCAAAGCTCGACTCTGATCTGGATCATGTCAAACACCGGAACTCTGTCTGTTTTATCGAAGTATGCCTGTCATAACAGCACTCGTGACAATTGGAATTCAAGTAATTGTATCGTAGTCGTTGGATTCTAGGCAAGCAACCACATCGCACGAATCGAGATTGGTGTATCATTAGGATCGCTCGCTCGTAATACCCCTATGCAATCTCTCTCTGCAATTCATGTAAATTATGGCGTTTCTGCAAGCATGGAAAGAGTCATGAGCAGGAGTGGACTCTTTGTCTTCCGAGTCCTGGATCATAATTAGCATAATTATTCAAAAATGTAAATATTATGGCTATAGATCCTGCTATGAACAATTTTCTCCCTATTTATACAAAAACCCTGTACAAACTTCAGAACTGCGTCCTTCTTGAGCCCCTAATGCTATATTGTACATATCAAACAGCAAACGCTCCCACTGCATTATTTTCATGCGCAGTTTCAGGCACCGAATGAAGGGCACGGGTGACGAGCTCGGCCTCTGACCGAGTGACATGGTCATCTTTAATGTCGAAAACGATGCATGTCTTTAGTTTTCGTGTGATCCAAGACGCCAGGATCCGTCCACGCTGTTTCTCTCCAAGTCTCGAACGTGGAAAGTCTCCTTTTGCACAGAATGCGACACGATCGACAACAATTTGATGCTCATCCAGGACCGCGTTGATGATGACCGGTACAAGAGAGGACAAATGATTCGTTCGAAGAACTTCCACCAAGAGTACCACGAGATCGCCTGCCTGAAAGATAGCGCTGCCCCCACGGACAATAGCTCGGTGTGATCTTTCAATTGTAGCCTCAACATCACATGGGAAATGGTTTAGCCCATTGACCTCGAATGTTTCTCCAATGCTTCCCAGCACGAAAAGTGTTTGCATCTCAATCAAATTTCTGTTTGCACCAACCGGCCTGGAGACTGTGTATAAGAAGCCAAGATCTCCACTGCGCACATACATTGCGTTGTCATCCGCATCCTCGATCCGTCCCTGAAAGCGCGCGGTATCGAAAGGATCTCTGGAGGCATAGAATCCACTGGCGCAAGCTTCAGATGAGATCCAAATTTCGCCAAACTCTCCTGTACGGGCTAATCTACAACTTTCAGGGTTAACAATGGCGATTTGTGTCGAGACAGGTACCATCCCAGAATCCTGTACGATCAATCCATACGGATCTTCAGTCGGATTTGTGAGATGAACGAAACCTTCTCGAAGCGCCCTTGAGTCCAAGAAGAGCTCGATAGGTTCGACACACATGTAAGACCTGGTCGCGACGATAGGATTCACGACATTGCCAAACATCGAATTCAATGCACTTGCCTCCAGACCACACTGACCGAAATGATTTCTCATCCTCGTATAGTACGATGGCCGTACACGACCATCAAAGTTTAGCATAAGATTCTTCAGTTCGTGTAAACTCGGACTTTTGCTCTGTCCAGCACTCATCAGATGATCTATAGTTTGAGGTGTTGCATAGCAATCTTTCATCTTGTATCGAGCTACAATCTGTGTGAACAAGAGTGGATTGTTGGCAAAATCTAGTGGCGATAAATAGAACGTCGCACAACCCACATATATACCGATCAGGCAGCTTTGAATGAATCCGAGGCCTGAAATACTGCGAACACAACCAAGAACAGGCCGAGAAGAAGGCATCTGACACGTTTCTTTCTGTATCTTACAACACCCTAGAATGGCAGCATGGTCAAGAACTACTGCAGTACGTCGCTGGTCCGGGCTCCAGTATACCCAGACTAGAGCTGGGTAGCCTTTGCCCATGGACTCTGCTGGTGGAGAAATCCCCAGATCACGGCAGCCCTTTGTTTGCTTTGATGGCTTCGTCGTATTGTGAATCTGAGGCAATGGTATCTTTGCTGCGACAGAAGAATGCTTTAGATGTTGACTCGTTGCCTTGTTGGAGAAAGCGCTAAATGTCTCGTTGTTGGTCAATATATCACGAACTTTGTAGTCCTGAACAATGCTCAGTAGCGCTGGTACGTCTTCTGACAATCTTGCTGGATCCAATGGCGCCATGGGTATTGCACTTATTCCAAGGGCGAAACATGCGTGTACCGCATAAAAGAAGTCTTCCGAATGAGTATACATCAGTATGACTGGTGATCCAGCTTTCAGTCTGAGCTTGCTGCGTAGAAGTACTGCCACGGTGGCAATCTTCACATCCATCTTTTTCCATGTTATGCCTTTACCTTCTTTACCTCGAGAGTCAATCGTGCACAACGCCAGCTCGTCTGTCTGTCGATTGGCTCTCCACTGGAACACATCAACGATGCTAACAAATTCTGATAGATTTGTGGATGTACGATCATCGAGCACAATAATTCGAGAGTCCTGCCCACTGATTTGCTTGTCCTCCATTTGTAGTAGATTGCTGCGGTTCATGGATGCAGAACGAGACCAGATGCCGCCAACAGGGTCCTCGCCTACTGGCAGATTGAGTACCGCCCTTTCCACACCAAATCGTACTAGCACACTCGGAAGGTTGCCCTTCTCGAAATCTTTGCGACACAACATGTTGCCTATCTCCTTGCGACCGTTTCTGGATACTCTTGGTAACGTATTTGGCGCACAAATGAGAACGCAATAAACCCGGACCTGATGATGTTCCAGCAAAGCGTCGATTACCTTATCCGCTAGAGCTTCCAGTAGCTCATTATCCAGTATTCTTGCAGGGCCAGAAGGAGTCGTCGGTGTCGTCGAGGCTGCTATTGTCTCCAGTATAACGACAGGGAGGTGTTCTTTATTAATATAGACATCGAACGCAGAGCCATCGAAGATCTTAGGCACTTGACGCATAATAGTGCTCACTAGATGTGATACATAGTGATAGCGATATTCGACAAAATCTTGCTGATCTTCGACCCACTCGACCTTCTGACGTATTCGATCTTCATACAGACCTAAAACAAATATTCTGCCATGCACAACGAAACCCAATAATCCAGTCCTAAGGAATTCCTGGTCAAAGACCTGCTTCTCACCAGTCGCAGGATTTATGGTATAGGGCCGAGCATGGAAGATTGTGTCAGTGTGGCGAGGTAAGAGCCAGTAACACGCACTCATGCTCGGACTGTCAATCCAGATCTCACCAATAGTAGATGTTGCACTTAGTATGGAGGTCTCGGGATCGACGACGGCTAGCGTTGCATCTGCAATAGGATACCAGAATGAACCTACGCGCACTGTAGAAGGGTCGCTGGATCTACGAGCTACGTGCTCCCCAGTTGCAACGACCTGGACCACATTCGATTTGAGGGATTCTTGATCCAGGAGGATTTCTGACAAATCTACTTCGTCTTCTTCTACTTGCACTCCAAGTGGAAGAAGCCGCTCTTGTCCCGCTAGCCAGTCTTTCATAGATATAACCATGCCTCCGTGCTCGGGCAAGCATAACATCGGAACAAGTACTTGTCTAGCTCGCTTGTTGCCAAGTGGTCGGAGCCAACGATCGGCAACAATCTCGTGGAATTCTGTATCCACTGTCAAACAGTCCACGAGACACAACTTGATGCTCGAGAAGTCAACAGAGTGCTTTTTGCCTCTGGTCGACATCGGGTCATTCTGGTAATTATATGCCACTGTTTTTAAGCCTGGATAATCTGCAAGAAGAATCGATGCTCTGTATCGTGTTATGATGTGCGCGAATAGCCCTGGAGTGCTCACGGCTTGCGGTGAGCACCAGACTGTTGTGTTTCCATGATAGACAGACATAAGGACTCCTAATATCATGCCTATCGCTTGTCGAGGGTCCAGATACGTTACTAGAACTTCCCCATTGGACCGGGACCGTGGTAATCTAGGAGTCGCTTGGCTGACTGCATATGAGTCAGATCCATCTTGTGGGGTTGTCGATACTATTGCACTCAGACATGCCATCTGATACATGATCGTTCGGTGTGAAATGACCACTCCGCGAAGTTCACCAGTTGGGGATCGTGAATATTCGATATATGCAAGATCAGGTGCTTGTAATGGGGGTAAATCTTCCTTCTTTTTGGGGTGAAAACTGCCGAACTCATTGGTCTTCCACCACTCCACTCCTCGGGGCCAGGACACTTTATTGACAGAGAGCTCTCTATGAAAGGCTTTGAGATTGGTGTCAGTCGTGAGTGCTAGATGAGATTGCGTGGCTGTCAATATAGAAGTCAGCTCAGGAAAGTCTTCTTGCCTATTTATGGGCACAGCAACCACACCGGCGATGAAGCAACCGAGTAGTGCAACAGAAAAGTCGATCACCTCGCAATCGCGATAAACGAGCGCAACTCTGTCACCACGATACAGGCCAGACTTGTCGCGTATGACCTGAGCGACTTTCTCAGCACGGGAAGAGACTTTGTCCCAAGTGATGGTGGCAAGTTCCTTTCCTTTGACGTCGAGCACCATAAAAGCCGCTTTCTTTGGATTTGAGCGGCCTCGATGACGTAGAACAGCAGCGATGTTGTCAAATTTTGACATGCCGACATCAGGATTGTCTATAGAGTTAGTGATCGACTTCATGCTGTCAGAAACTCATACGTGGGTCATGAATCGCGAATGGCAGTCCTCGAGGCTCCAAGGGACTTAGTTGCGGTCCAATCTCTTGTTCGATTGTCCGTTGCGTTGCCGGCACACGACTCTGTGAATTTTCATTATCTGCTACCTCATTTCTCGCAACAGTATTGTGTAAGTGCTCTGGTTGGTGTTGGTACCTTGCATCACGAGTGGCATATTCTTCCTGCATCATGCTGGAGTGCTTAGCGACCGGTGTGTCAGCGGTCTCATGGGGATAATGAGGTGTGTATGGATCATCGTATGGTTCTTCTGTATCAACGCCAGGAGTATACCGCGAGTACATTTCTCTTTGATCATCAAAGTGTCTAATGGACTCGTGAAGAGATACGCTATCTTCAGCAGAGATAGCTCCATCCTCGCTAGTGTGGTCTACATGAACTCCAAAGGCAGTAGCAGGATCTTTAGCCTGCAGAGAGCTTGGTCTACTGCTCATGTGTCGTTCATCAAAGCTGGAGTACTCTTCTACGGAGCCACCTCGTGAATCCTCGCCTGTGATGGAGCTATAGTCGAGATATGCAGATAGACCTGTGGAGGCCAATAGCTGGGTCCGTCGCTTCAGGTATCCTTTCGTTGTGATATCGCCTTCTGCGAGCTCTTCGTCAAGTTGATCCAGAGCTGCTGCTATGTCTTGCGGCATTTTGCTGTTCTCCATACTTTGTAGCGCAGGAAGTTGATTTGCTGATCAAGAGTGGGTCGAGTGTCAGGGCCGAGGACGATTCATGGCACCCGACGACAGTGCAAGTCAGGACATAAGGGATTCGGCCACGGCAAGTACTTTACCCTTGCACATCATCATGAATTCTATATAATTCTCAGGATATGCACAACAATAGCACTGAGGAGCGAATACGTAAATGGAAGCTACCTGCTCAGCCGGTTTCACCAGATGACGGCTGGCCCTTCCAGATTTGGACTCATCGCCATCGGGGGCACTTACTCGAACGAGAAATTCGTGTACAGGTAATCAATTCACAGACTCACTGGTTGCCATCGAGCTGCCTTTCATGCTTTAATTGAACAACACCTCCAGCCTGCTGCAAGATATTGTGTGATAGGTTGTCGATACGTAGATATGCGTATCAGCCATAAGCTTCAGCAGAATGAGCGTTCTGGTGGCAAAGTTTCCTGGTCGTACGAATTCTTCCCACCGAAGACTAGCACTGGCATGCAAAATCTTTATGATCGAATAGAGCGAATGGCTAGCTGGGGTCCACCATTATTCGTGGACGTCACATGGGGTGCTGGTGGAAGACTTGCTGAGCTCACGACAGACATGGTACAAACTGCCCAAGAAATGTTTGGCTTGGATACGTGTATGCATCTTATTTGTACTGGTATGCCATCGGAGCAAGTCAAAGCAGCCTTGAAGGACGCTTACGATTCCGGTTGCCAGAATATCCTGGCACTCCGAGGAGATCCACCTCGAGATCAAGAGAAGTGGGAAGCCACGGAAGGTGGGTTTCGATATGCAACAGACTTGGTCAAGTACATCAGAGCCGAATACGGTGATTATTTCGATATTGGTGTTGCTGGATATAGCGAGGGACATCCTGAATGCGAAGACAAATCACAGAACATCAATCATCTGAAGCAAAAAATCGACGCAGGGGCGAACTTCGTAGTGACTCAGATGTTCTATGATGTGGACATATTTCTCTCCTGGGTGCAGGACTGTCGAAAAGCGGGCATCAATGTGCCCATCATTCCTGGTATTATGCCAATTACCGGTTGGGATTCCTTCCACCGCCGTGCGAAATGGAGTGAGGCACATATTCCTCAGCATTTCCTAGACGCCCTTGAGCCTGTCAAGAACGATGACGCCGCCGTTAGAGAACGTGGCACAGAACTATTGCAAGAAATGTGCCAGATAATCATGGATTCTGGCCTGCATCATCTCCATTTCTATACAATGAATCTGGAGAAAGCAACGAACATGCTCATTGAGTCTCTTGGACTCCTCAAAGATGTTCAAAAGCGGGAAATGCCGTGGCAGCGATCATTGGGTCTCAATAGGAAGGACGAATCGGTTCGTCCAATCTTTTGGGCTAACCGCCACAAATCATACATAGCACGGACAAAAGAATGGGACGAATTTCCAAATGGTCGCTGGGGTGATTCTCGTTCACCGGCATTCGGCGAGCTGGAAAATTATAATATCGGGCTTAGGATACCGCCAGAAGAGGTCGCAAAGTTGTGGGGGCAGCCGGAGACGTTACAGGATATAGCAGATTTGTTTTCTGAGTACTGCCTGGGCAATGTGACCTGTCTGCCTTGGTCGGATTCCGCACTAGCTCTGGAGGCTACTGTGATCCAGAAGAAGCTTGCAGCGATAAATAAGAAAGGATACTTGACAATCAATTCACAACCCGCAGTCAATGGTGCCAAATCGACGGATCCGCTATATGGTTGGGGTCCAAAGAATGGCTATGTATATCAGAAAGCTTATCTGGAGATTTTCGTTCATCCAGAACTACTGCAAGCATTCATAACGCGAGTTGAGGCTGATGCCTCGAACACGTACTATGCAGTCAACAAAAGAGGAGATCTGAAGACAAACACGAAGAGTGATGGGCCCAACGCAGTCACGTGGGGTGTCTTCCCTGGCAAGGAGATTATACAGCCTACTATCGTGGAGGCTATATCGTTCTTAGCCTGGAAAGACGAAGCGTACCGTCTAGGTGCAGACTGGGCGAATTCATATCCGAAGGATTCAATCAGCAGGAATTTGCTTTCGTCCGTCATGAATGACTGGTATTTGTGCGTCCTGGTCTCGAATGACTTCATGTCGGAGAATGCTCTCTTCACCTTGTTCGACGACTTGGACTCTGTATCCGCTGTCACGAGCTCAAGTTTGACAAATGGTACGAAACATAGCATCACAAACGGCCACAAATGAATTCCTGCATATTCTCTGACCCTCCCAAAATCTCAATCACAAATTCCCTAAATGAATATGTGTACTTGTCCCCTCAACAGAAACAAGTTCCAAAAAGTCATTACTTAGCGTTATGGCAACTGACAAATGATATCTTCTTCAACGCTTAAAGAGCATAATATACATGTATTTTTATAAACGAGCTTCGCAAGAGTGATTCGTGACGTATTTGCGCAAGAATCTTCCAGATCTTGTCCTTCGAGCCGAAAGCAGAACTTTGCATCGAATGAGCGATGATGAATAATATCGGAGGACAAGTCAAGTGGTTGCAGTCATGGGACGGCAATGGTCGTCAAGTGGTCATTAATATGCTACAAATATCTCTAGTGTGTCGAGCACATGCTGTCCTATGCAAGATTCATTGTTGTCCGAAACCGACAAGCCTGATTCTCAATATGGCACCAGTCGACAATGGTCGAGCAGTCTGTGCACCCCTCGTGAAGCTTTTGCCGGCGTGTATGACTGTGCAAAGTCGACGCAGGAGATCGCCAGCGTGCCCACAACAAAGTTCCATGTCGAAAAGCTTCATCCACGTTGTCTTGCTTGCTCTTCCTCGAGACTCATGCGCAGGGCAAGAGCCAATTCTGGATCTGTCGATGGATCAATACCAAACTCAAAGTCTGCTCCGTTGCCACCATCCCCAGACATTGATCCATTTCCCCCGACAATTTCGGAATTCGACAACACGTCTGAGAGCAAGTGAGGTCCTGGCGGTATAGTCACTAGATGAGAGTTGTCGGATGAATTGATGGCCTGAATGAACGCTGTCAATTTCGCAGTGTTTTCTCCTTCCTCGCCAAAATTGATAAAGTCAACCGATACACTATTCTTCTTCATCTTCTTGGCGAGCTTGACAAGAGTTGCTTCCTCTTCCGTGATTGGAGAGCACACAAAGACAATGATTCGTTGTCTCTGATTCTTGTTTTGCCTGTGTTTGAGTGCTAGTTGTCCAACCTGTAATGCTGTTGTCAGATGTGCTGTACCATGTATCTTTGTCTCGTGCAGGGCAGCCAGCATTTTCCCGAAATCGTCCGTTAAAGTCACAAGGACATCCGGGCCCTTGCCGCCCATTGTCATGAGCGCGACTGCAGACTCTGGATTGGCATTTGTTTTGGCCTGGAAGAGCATATGAACGGCGTCTCGCTGAGCATCGAAACGTGACGGTGTGTAGTCTCCGTTCTGAGAATACTCAGAAGAGTCGACCACCAACATGGTGGCTTCCAGAGTCATTTTCTACCACTTGTGCTTGCAAGATCTCTGTATGACGCTAACCAATTGGTCGTTTATGTTCAGAAACACGTAAGGAAGCTTTGTTACGAATGACACCACAGGCTCGGGCAGTATTGTTGTAAACAGGAAGTATTCGCGTCCTTGGGTAATGAGTGTGCATGCTTGCGTAGCTTTGAATTACGGGCTGATTTTGTGCGGCTGTCGTTCTCACCGTGTCCCAAAGAGGAAGCAGGCATCATTCTACCTTTTCGGTGCAATTGTGGAGTAAGTTGTTGAGAAAGGATGAAGGACTTCTACACACGATACGTGTCTCAACTTATGGGTATCTCTGCCAGTGTATCTGTAGAGACTGCATATATTCAATCATGATCGGGTGACACACGACATACCGCCCGACCAATCGAGATCTGCTCATAGTCATGAACAAGCATCGTCGCCGATAATGCTCACAACCATGTACTCTGACCAAGGCTGAATTCATTCAAGAACTTTATAGCAGTATCGTCCTCATACAGTCCCGGGCAATGTCTCTTTCTGAGTCCGGAGAAATCTCTCAGGATAATTCTGCACAAGCAAATCGAGGCGATAAACAACGACCGCACACAACCGCTAAATATAGCTCCATGCTTGCACAGCATGTCGATGCGGGACCCGAGCTGCTGCTACACAGCTGGAGGTTCGTACAGGTCTGTAGCTTCATGCTGATCAATTGGATAGTCAAGGAGCCCTACATGGACGAGAAGTTCCACGTCCGGCAGGCAAGCTTGTATTGCAACGACAATTTCTCAACCTATGATACAAAGTTGACAACACCACCAGGAATATATCTACTTTCGTATCTCCTTCATCAGATTGGAGTGCCATGTACCATCACGTATCTTCGGAGTTTGAACTTGTTTATTGGTACCATCTTGCTGCCGAGAGTATGCATGTCCATCTATCGCACACTTCATCCTGCGTCATCTCGCAGCGAGATCCGATGGTCGGGCTCTTTAGCAGCGATGCCTATACTATCGTTCTTTTCTCTGTTATACTACACAGATCTTGCTTCCACTTACACACTTCTATTGACTTATGATATGCTGCTAACGGACCGTTTATGGAATGCGTCTCTGGTATCAAGCTCTGATCTTTCACAATTGTATCTGATCAACACAGGTGGCTTTCATCAGCCTATGGTTTCGACAAACGAATGTGGTGTGGATCACCGCTTTCTTTGGGCTTACTCTACTTCGAAAACTGAAAGAACAAGATCCCATCTCGCGGCGAGATTACCTTGTTGTAGAGACTGAGATGCTATCAATATATCACTCAATTATAACAGCTTGTAAGCAAGCTATGGATAATCTGCCTTTGGTTTTGCAAACACTCGGACCGTTCCTCCCGATAGCAGCATTCTCCATATGGTACCTCTATTGGAATGGCTCAATCGTACTGGGTAATCCAGACTCTAATGTTCTACACGGCGAAATTAACCAAAGCAGGAGATAAATCAATGCACCAGGCAGGATTCTATCCAATACAGTTATTCTACATGAGTAGCCTCATAGTCTCCATGTCTATCGCACCTGTGCTAGTCAGAGTCTATGAGGGACAAATCTCAAAACTGATTCGTGCACCAAAGACTGCATCATGTCTGTTTATGCTCGCCATGGTCGCGGCCAAGCAAAGAGAGTGAGCTATGACCAGCAAAAAGTGACCTTCACTGACTACATAGTGTACAGCATCCATTCTTGCTTGCAGACAACAGACACTATCCGTTTTACCTCAACAAACGTCTTTTACAACCTATACCAAAATTGGCGCTGGGTCTTGCTTTCACAGTGACGTCTGCTCTCTGTTATATAGGTCTGACAGACACTTCGAGCTTGACTGTACTGATCCTCGCTGGGGCGTCCGCCATTACGTTGTGCCCGACCTCACTGTTGGAGTTTCGCTACTACATTGTGCCTTTCATGCTGTGGCGGCTCCATACTGGACATCGAAAGACGGCAAAGTGGCTTCTTGTGCTCGAGTTGTTGTCTTGGATCATGATCAATCTAGTTTGTGTATATGTATTCTTATATCATGGCTTTCATTGGGAAGACAGTACAGAAACACAGAGATTCATGTGGTAAAAAGCATGAACTGCAAGAATAATCAGTCATCGCGTGCATGTGGAGCGCGAGTCACGAGGGGACGCTTTTTGAGTACTAAGGCCAAGGAGGTTGCAACGTTCTGCAGTGGAACACATTGGTACGAATTCACATATGGCTGTCATATTCCCAACATATATAGCATAAGCTCGAGAAAACTCGGATTCCATGTTTACACACTGTCTAGTGCAACTATAGACTATGCTCGTAGCATGTAACGACAAATTGCGAGGACATAAGCTCTTCCAGTGCACTTTGTACGAGCTACGAACGGTTTGATGAAGACAGACAATTGCCACTGTAAATCTGGCCGAGTCTCCTCAAGGAAGATGAACTTTGTTGGGTTACTCGAGCACGCTAGCCAGGTCAAGCAGAACTGTCGACCCAAAATTGCACTGTGTCGAAAGAGTCCTTTGTGTATAAGTCTACTGCTTCATTATGCATGAAGTCCAAGATGCTATGTCGCTAGAGTCTTGTGTAATGCCATCTCTACAGCGGCTTCGCCCCAGCTCTCACCGTGGTTATGCTTCTTTCCATCGAGTCCTGCGCGAGCTTTCGCTTGATCTTCTGTAAGGACGGTGAGTACGCCGAATATGACTGGCGTACGAGACTCAAGCTGAACTTTCATGAGTCCGTGCGAGACTGCATCGCAGATGTATTCAAAGTGCATCGTCTCGCCCTTGATGAGCACACCGATAGAGATGACTGCATCGAATTGCGTTTTGAGCGGACCAGAAGTTACTGAAACGGCATCAAGACCTTCAGAGAGCAAGTCTGTGGCCGAGATTGTGTTTGAAGCACTGGCAGCTGTCTGACTCAGCGATATGAGATTCTGTGTCGCAAAAGGCAACTCGAAGGATCCTGGACATGACGAGACGTGGATATTCTCCGCCTTGACTCCGTGTCGCAGAAGTGCTTCTTGAGCACCACGGACCAGCGGATCGATTATTGTCTCGTTCCATCTAGTGTCTTATAAGTATGCGTGGTCGAAGACAAGCGCCGAAGATGCGACTCACCTTGCATGTACTATGGCGATGCGTAATTTCGAGCCATCAAGGTTCTTCGGAGCTGTGGCAGGAGCTTTGACGGACATGGAATTGTTCTTGCCTTGGCCGGAGAGATGCTATGCGAACAAGAGTGAGAGCTCAAGTCTGTTGAGAAGGAGTTTGTCTGAATACTGATTACAGTGATACTGGTCAGTACAGATACCTTTGCAAAGCGTTGTTAGGCAAGTCTTGTTGGCTGGCATCAGAAAGTACCTACATAGTTACTCTAGTTCCCAAGGTCGAACTTGCATCTTCTGACTCCACAGCAGCATCCGCACAAGAGCTCCACACATTGTCAAATACGAGCAATACAGCCGTTAGACACGACATGTACGACTGATCGATATCCTTTGAGCGAGCGAATCGAACACAATTGAACATGAAATCGAACCGTCAAGACGCAGATGAACAGTCAGATCGCAAGAATATTAGTATCGTAAACAACCTTCACGACCTCAGTCTTATAGCCGATCTTCCTTCTCATCACACTCGACCACATCACAGAACGATCGTTTGTTACAGTACAACTTTTATGTTCTTTGCAAGACGGCTTACCTTCGCACAACGACAGAAGTTGACCAACTCACTCTTTTGGACATGTGCCGGCGGAGCTATTTTTACAGTCGCTCTACCTAGTCTGTTACCCTGTCCTGCAATCAAGGCTCGCCAAGCCGGGATTGTCTATGCGGACGAGACAGACGAGCATGGTACATCACAGCCGAGCAACCGAAGTGATAATCGAAAGGTTCTCATAACACCACGCAAAGAGTCTACGACCACAGTCGATTCCTAATGCTCCAAATTTCTGGTAGCTCATCAACTCGAGCTTGCATCATGTACAAGGCACCACTAGGTCATAAGGACCCTTCCTAGGCGAACTCATGGCGGGCCGCCCGGGTTATGCTGGAGAGCAGGCAACGTGACAGACAGTCGATACCGCACGCGAGGCAGTGTTTCTGTGCTACCGTACGCCCGAGCAACGTACATGGATGTATGTCATCACTTGGAAACTCTAAGGAAGGTCTATTTTCATCATCGAATGCTCCAGGAATGTGACAGGAGTCTTCGCTGAGCAGGATTGGTGGCTGGGACCAAACGTGGCTGGAAACATGCAACCCGCTCAAACTTCTCAAATGTGAAACGTTATGCTCACGAATATAAGTCTTTTTCGAGCTGCACACTTGCAAGCTCAAGTTATACTTCAAAGGCCGTTCTCTGGTAGAATTGGTACTAACACACTCTCTTATATCACTTTCGTTCTCTATCTGTCACTCTTTTCGAAAAATCGCTAGTCGATTCCACAATCAAAACACATAAACAAATCAAGTTTCCGAAATCATGAAGACGACAACTGTCACATCCTTTGCAACACTATTCACACTCGTCTCTGCTGCTCGTATGAATGTCAAAGTACGAATCTTTCGCACCTTGAAACTGACAATCAATAGCATTTGGTTTCTTCCAGAAGCAGCACCACCATCACAAGAGGCAGGACTATGGTGCCGTGGACTGGTCCAAGGTCAAGTACGACTTCTCGGGTGTGGACTGGAATACAGTCAACTATGATCTTAGCAATGTAAACTGGGCCACAGTTTTCGGAGGCTCTGCCGCAGCTGCGTAAGCTATGGTTCACCGAAACTTTGCATAAATTGACCTCAGCTTTAGAACTCCAGCTGCTGCTGCTTCCCCGGCACAGACCCAACAGGCCGTCGTCATCAATGCACCCGCGCAGACGACTCCAACCACGACGTTCATCACAGCTACGGCGACTCCAACGGTAGCTGCAGGTAATGTTCAGTATGCCGCAGCAGCCGTGACACAAACGGCCACACCCAAAGTGTCGACATCTAGTGTATCGGGCAAAAGAGGTATAGGCTGGGACAGGAGCGCATCCTCATCATATGCATCACTACTGTCCGGTGGCACTTCATGGTATTTCAATTGGAGTCCCAGCCCATCTGCTGGCATGCCGTCCAACTGGGAGTTCTATGCAAATGTTTGGGGTGCCGATGGCATCGAGAACTTGGCTAATTCTCTTTCCGGATCACCGAAGCTCATAGGGTTCAATGAGCCAGATTCTACCACTCAGAGCAACATTGATGTCAATCGAGCAATTTCGCTGTATAGACAATATTTGACACCACTGAAGTCTTCTGGAAAGATCTCACAGCTGGGAACTCCGGCGGTCACGAATTCCTGGAATGCTGGTCAAGGCTTGAACTATCTTTCGAGTTTTGTCTCTGGTTGCACCGACTGTAAGCTCGATTTCGCTGTCGTTCACTGGTACGCAGAGTCGCTGGACGACTTCAAGGACTTTGTAACTCAAGCCCATCAACAGACAGGCTTACCTATCAATGTTGCCGAGTTCGCCTACACGACTTTCAACAGTGCTGCTGAGCCCTCTATTGGTGAAGTCGAGGCTTTCATGTCCAGTGCCATCTCATGGCTCGATCAGCAGAGTTTCGTCACTGCGTATGCCTGGTTCGGCTCAATGTATGTTTCTGAAGCGGCGTTCCCAGGTCTGGGATCAGCAAATTCATTGGTTAATCAGGGACTTACCTCGTTGACTGACGTGGGAAAGCTGTACTGCTAAGTCAGTCGTTGTATATCCCTGACATCTACCATTGAATTTTAGCCTTGGCGTTTCGAAATGTGACAAATTCTTTTCTTATTATCTTAGGATAGCAATACATCCTTATAACACAAGACCCGCACACCTTGCCATAATCTCATTACACATTATGGAATCTACCTTGTTCATCTATTTTCCTGTTCACAAATGGACTAATGTACATCTTTACATCAGATCTTTGGTCTACTGGTTCGTTTGCTTAAATTACGGGCAGCTGAGACCATTAACGCAGAGTGTCGTGCGAGGGCAACCAAGTTGTGGTCGGCGTCGAAACAGCGCGTGGTGATGTCGAAACGACCGTTGTGGATGGAGTCGCTTTCGACTTGTAAATATGTAAAGAGACCATCTACTTTGGGCGCTCGTTTGAATTGCAAATCCAAGGACAGGGTTGGATACCAACCTCTTTCATTGTCACAGACTCGAAGAGGGAGAGGAGTCATGAGGTCTGTGATGAGAGCCATTGCGAGGGCGTCCATCGGTCGCCCATCCTTGAAATTGAGCCAGTGGTTCTCGACTGCTGGGCTCTTCACATGCTTCGGCTCCCAATACTGAAAGTTCTTGGCGACTGCTCGAAAGTCACTATATAAAGGATGGAATTCGGCGCAGTCCTCTTGTCGGGGCATGTAATAGGGTGTGGTACAGACACTAGGACCTGTCTCTTTCGCAAAGTTTCCCATGATGAGGAGGGCGTGTATGAGAGTAATCCAATGACCAGCATCGTCCTGCTGTTGCAGCGATAGACGGTAATTGCTATAACTTCGTCCAATCTTGATCTCTGCGACGACAACTCGGGCTTTGCCGACTTGTGCTTTGACAATAAAGACTGTACTCATTTGAATCGGATCCGTTTGTTGTAAATTTCCGTGCTTGAGTTGCGAATGAGTCTTCCCTGCATTGAGCAGTACGGAAAGAAGGTAGCCGCCATGTGGTACTGCTCCGATGCAGTAACTCTGTACTAAATTGAAATGGTAATGACCTTGTTCATTCGGGTCTACTTCGACAGAGATGGCAGCATCAAAGTCAAACATGGAAGTATCAAGGCTTCTCAAGCCTCCAGTGTAAACAGCAAGTTTATCTCAACGAGCTCACAGCTTGCCAAGTATGAAGTTGGACTCGCAATGTATGACAGACTTCCCCAGACAATATGAATACCTCGTATGGCAAATGCCGATTGTTGTGCCGAAACGGCTCCATAAATCTGTCTCTTCGGCGATTTCTCGGAGATATCCTGTCTTTGTCGCAATTGATGCGATGATCGATATCGTGTGCGCTTCGCATTCGGGACGGCGAAAAAAATCGAGTCGCGACTGCGAGTTGGAGAGCAGCCGGTAGAGACTTGCATTTCAGGCTCAATATTATACTTCTACATAACACAACCACTTCTCTTCCTCATTCTCAACAGCACATAACAAGGTATGTATTCGAGACGATAAGCATGTTGCATTATCGACGTTGAGGGTCCTCTCTCAGCTGGACTCTTACCTTGTCGAATATTATATGCGACTTGTCTTGAAATTTTCGAATTGAACTAACATGTCAGATGTCTGACAACGGAGAGACCCAAGTCGTTGCATCAAACGTTCTCCCAAAGGACATCCTCGAAAACGCCGGAACCATCAAGCTATTCAACCGATGGGACTACTCTGGTTAGTAAAACAAAAGCCACCGATGTACAAGGAGTGAAGGGGCTGACGAAACGTTCTAGATATCGAAGTCAAGGACATCTCCCTGGTCGACTACATTCAGCTGCGACACCCAGTATACCTTGCACACACCGCTGGTCGATATGCCGTCAAGCGATTCAGGAAGGCACAGTGCCCAGTCGTTGAGCGATTGGTCAATGCTCTCATGATGAACGGTCGAAACAACGGAAAGAAGCTGATGGCTGTCCGAATTGTCAAGCACGCTTTCGAGATCATTCACCTGCTCACCGACTCGAACCCAATCCAGATCTTGGTCGATGCTATCGTCAACTGTGGTGTCCGTGAAGACTCCACCCGAATTGGTTCATCAGGAACTGTCCGACGACAGGCCGTCGATGTCTCGCCATTGCGACGAGTGAACCAGGCTATCGGCCTTGTCACCATCGGTGCCCGTGAAGCTGCTTTCAGGAACATCAAGACCATCTCTGAGTGTCTCGCTGAAGAGCTCATCAATGCTGCCAAGGGTTCATCGAACTCGTACGGTATCAAGAAGAAGGATGAGGTAAGTACAATCAGCAAGATTCTAAACAGAGCTGACCATTTTAGTTGGAGCGTGTTGCCAAGTCAAACCGATAGAATATTTCTTCGTGGCTGTATCAAAGTATGAAAATTGCATCAAAACACACAAACTTAGCTTGCTACCATCTTCTGTGCATTTGATATACCTGTTCTCAGGCGCATCTGGTCTACCTGGCATTGAATCTTTAGATACACTCTCTACTCTGCTCTCTTTCTCTTTGCTGCATTGCTATAGTTCAAATACCAAATTCCACTGTTCAAGTACGTGGCGAAGCTCACCCAAGTGAGGTACCCGATACCAATCAGACCTGCTCGCTTGTCCACCTTGTTCCTGTACAATCGTCAGCACATTCTATTTCGGTGATTTCGGAGAATGCTCGACTGACCATTGTGGTATGAGAAAGGCAATGTTGAGCCACAGGGCGGTAATGTCAAACAAGGCGATCCCGGGATGTCCAGAACCGAAAAAGAGGGGTGTCCACGCTACATTTCCATCAGACTGACTCTTTATATCAAGGTTTGGGCGAGGAACTGCATACCAAAGTTGAAGAGAAGAGAGGTCGTGTAGAGTGTACGGGCGAGTGGATTGGAGGCGGCCAAGTAACTGGCGTATCCCGTGGCAGCATAAATCAGTGTCCAAGTAGGTCCAAAGACGGCGGCCGGAGGTTTCCCCGGAGGTTGCTTCAAGTCTCCTACGCAGACGAGTCAGTACATCGAGAAGTCCAGACTACACAAGGTAGGATTTTCGGTACCGTAAATTTGCTTTGCTCGAGTACCGGATTGGTACCCGATGAATCCACCCATCGCAACAGGAAAGCAGACCGCCAAGAGTGGATTCTGGAAAAAGATGGATGGAAGCTGCGCATGAGATGCCAGACGACTCCAATTGAGGCTCATCTCGTGCTTTTCAGTCAATACGCTATACACTTATCCGCTTGTAGGTACATTCTTTCTCATGTATTTGTACATGTTTTGGTGTAGGATGTCAGTGGCATGCACATCTCGTTCGATGTGGAGCCGAAACACCATTATTCAAGAACGGTCTCACGCGTTTGAGATTTAAAAACATGCATAAAGAGGAGCCTTATTATTATACATCACGACTTTTGTGGATAATAAATTCCGATTATTGATGATGTACATATATGCATAATTTGGACAAGAACCGCTGGTCGTGAAGCTACCTAAGAGTCAATAGTGCCCTAATTGTAGCACAATGCTCGGTCGAGTGTGTTTCTCGTCTTATGTACAGCATTTTGATTTGATCCGAGACATAATCAGGCCGAGTTTGGCGCAGGCTCCGTCTCTGTCTCTGCTTCTCCAGATGCCTCGCCGTCTTTTGCGGAATCCGAAGTCTCCTGTTTTCGCAGAGCTGCTACCTCATCAGCAGTCAAAAATCGGCCGCCAGGACCTCTCGGACGTCGCATGGCATGCTTGTGTCGTGACTCGTGCAAGTATGGTTTACGCGCACGAGCTGCCTTGATCGACTCCTCCAATTTGGCGCGCGCCTGTCGGCGCTTCAAGATTCGGTGATATTGTTTCGCGTTCACAAAGAGTGGCTCATCCTCTGACATATTTGGATAATTCGAGTTGCTAGTAGTATCTTGCATAGGCTGTGATTCTATCGTGCCATGGCTGCTGTGAGTCATACCGTGCTCGTATTGTCCTTGTGGTGGAGTCTCGTGATGGTAGTAGCCGTTCATGATTTGCATTCGTTCGCGCGCGAGGGCCGATTTGATGCGAATACACTCTAGTTCGGATACGTCGAAGATACAAAGTCTGCTCCTAACGGGCGACGAAGAAGCGCTTCTTGCAATGTCACTCAACTAATCTGGGAGGTATCACAAGAATCGTGCATGTCCATTGGTGAGCTTCTTCATCTGCGCGAGCGAACGAGTCTGGGAATGCACAAAATCTGGAGCTCCAACTAATGGTTGCACCTGATCACTTTTGATCAACAACCAACGATCTGATCATGAAAGCTCTCGTGTTGCACACGCATCTCTTGCTCGCTACTATCACTTGGCTACATAGTCGTCTGGTAACATGTATGCCAATGTGGCCTAAGCTAAATTGTGATTCATCTCCAGTCTTCATGAGCATCTGTGTTCTACTTGGTTGTTTAGTCGTATTGACGGTGTTCCAAGACTTTTATGCCATGACAATCCTTGAGAGCTCATGTTTCGAGGTTGAGCTCTAATATTGTTTACAGTACTTTAGAGACTTCTAATGAATCTGTAGTCTGCTTGGATGATGATATCTCCAATATGTATGTTGCAGGGCAAAGTCAGCTACAGTCAAGCAACTTTTCCACTCTACACTGCATTCCCAATCTCCATTGTGCAAAGGTCATCAGAGCTCCCCCTTCTTATCCATAGCTTCATGCTTGATATCTGGAACTCAAGTTTCTACCTTCAGGGGATACTTTCATTGTTGTTGTTATAAGAAGGTCGTTTCAAGAGACACAAGACAAAGATCCAAAGTGCCAAAATCTGCAACATCTGACTCAATTATGGAGAACACTCTGCCCCAAGACATCGTCGACTGTCTCAAGAATGCGAAATACCTACATCTGGGTACCTGTGCGGAAAACTATCCTCATGTTTCACTGATGAATTATATCTACATCCCAGCCGGAGAAGGCTCTCACTATACATCCAAGCTGAATGAGGACTGTGTAGTGATGCTTTGCTCGCGAAAAACGAAAAAGTTCTTCAACATCACCATGAACCCGAAAGTTAGCTTACTTGTGCACGATTGGAGCACGAGGCAACAGGCGACGAATGCTACAGATCTGACGGCACTTCTTTCATCCTTGAATGCTGCATCTTTGTCTAAGCACTCAATCACCTTGAATGGCAATGCTGAAGTACTTGACGGACCAGCAGAGCGATTCTTCAAACAGAAAATGCTGGAAAGCGCTTCTGGCGAAGAGACGCGCTGCTACGTGGAGGATCCAGAATCAGCTGTGATAGTCGTTCACTTTGGTTCTGCACGGATATCCGACAAGTCAAATAACGTCGAGAAGTGGAAGAGTGATGCTGCTGAGTCGACTCCGTCTTCTCGAGCAGGTCTCAATGGCACAATGTAAGGTCTTACGCATGTTGTACGAATTGCTCTTCGCTCTTGACGGAAGCTCAACCGGGACTAGTCGATCATCGCAGCTTGTTGTTTTCCGCGAAATACGAGGCAGATCAACCTTCAAGTTTTAGAATGTGTTGCAAAATTCCGAAACCTATCATGTTTGTTGCACCAACAATTGGTCTGCCATTTGTGCGTATAGTCTTTAGCATCTACCAAGTAGAGGACTACTACTACTTCAGTATACTATGCACAGATACCATAAGCTAGCTCGTTTGTGGAGATCAAGCACCGTCACTCCCAGCCTCGATATTCATGCATCTCCCAAGCAATCGGTTCTCGATGATCTCACTGCACCAGGATTCAACGTAGAAATTTTCGCAGATCCAACCAGTAGACGGATATCAGAGGAAATCAACGAACAATTGGAAAAAGATTTGGCGGCAGGTCTGTCAGTAGGTCATCATCTTGAGGTTGACTCAGCATCGTCTAGTCCACTATCTTCGGTTTTTGATTATCCGTGTGCTAGACCTGGCCATGCTAATGGGCATTCCAATCTCCCAATCAGGCTCTTGGATACCGCCGATATGGTGAAATATCTGGCTGAGCAAAGGCACATGCAATCTGCGACACGGAATCAGAAAGGATCTCTACTCAGTATTACATCGGACGAAGTAAGTGATGCACTACCAAAGCAGCAGGCCGAAAGAACACGAAAGTGGCACACTAGCAAAGTTGCCATCAGACTCGTAGCCGCTTGTACCCTGCTACCATTACTGGTATTTGGCATAGTGCAGATTTCCTTTCAAATCTTCGCTCAGGCTACAATCGCTCAAGCTTTTATTGAGTGGCAGTATCTAAGATTCGATCAGCTCACTCCAGATTCGTTTCATTTCACAGCTTATGGAACACTCAACAATCTTAACTTCGTGGGAACTTTACATGCAGCAGAATACGACATGTTCGATTCCCAGGATCTGCAAGGCACCATTGGGAAGTTGTCATTACCCAGTATCGAGTTTGGTAAAACCCGGGGAACGCCATTCAACTTACAGCAATCGATTGTTATTGTACAGCAGAAGGCTCCAGCCAATTTATTTCACAACATCGTGAACGATACAGCACGGTTTTCATTGCGAGGTAATGCTGATATCTCATGGAGAAAGCTATCTGCTAGAGTCCATCTCACCTCGCTACCCACGTTCTCGGCAAGCGTGTTCGATCACGTCCATATACAAAAAAACAATACCTATCAGCTCTCCTCGACTGCAGACCGCCAGTCGATTGTGTTTAAGTCTAATGTGTCCGTAGAAAATACTGGATCCATATCTGTAATAATCACTCGGCCTCTTCGAGCCTTGTACTGATGATGTCCAGTTATCGCTTGGACAAATCAATTACTTACTATTGGAGGAACGAGGTTTTAACTTCACAGCTCGCTCGACGAATAGTACTATGCATGTGGGATACAATACTTGGGAGATTGAAGCTCGTTTGCCAGATCACTATACCACGTCCAACATCAGTGACAATTCCACCATGCTTTCAAGCTTGTTGAGCAATAGTCCATCCCCTGTACAATTTGTACCAATCTCCAGCACAATAGATGGACAGGACTTATCATACATTGCTCCACTAGCACAAGGACTGGCTGGTAGTTTTGTTTTTGCCAATCCACTAGCACAAACGGACAGTTTTTTTCAAGTGAATGAAATGATACTTGTGTCCCTGTCTCAAACAAGGATGACCTATGACTTCAGTGTTACCGCACGGGTTCTGCTGCCCTACAACATTGAATACAATCTGACTGGACTTCATATCAGGCAGTTGGACATCAAGACAACGAAGAATCAGATTGTAGCCTCGATGCAGTCAGAGACAATCTTGCGCAGTGTCCATTTACAATATCATATAGATGGACACGATGGGTCGCGTCTCTTCGATACCACTGGTCCGGTAGCGCTTGATTTGTTCGATCGTCCCGCTTGGGCGAATGCACTAACACTGCAAGAAGAAGGCACATCAGACAGCCTAATGCGTGTCGTGTAAGGGTTCCAACCAGTCGAATTCATTGCAATGCTAATGATTGTAGTGGATTCTACACGGCTCAAGTCTCCACAGTAGCAGGGTCAGTCCTTGTGGATAATCTTCCATTTGAGAGTACGATTCACATCAGAGATGCCTTCAATCGAACCATGCTTTTTGGTGGACACCAAATGCTGTAAAAGTCCGGTCAGGATCTGCAGTTCGTCGCATTCCTTCGTATTCAGTGCCGCTCCGGGTTCCGTGGTGTGATGACGAAATATGCCTCCACACTGGGCACCAATTCACTCGAGACGTCCTTTATATATATATCAATTCAGTCCTGTCTATAAACTCTACTTTGTATCAAACAATATTACATTATTCAAAGATGGCTTCTACAGATGCAGCCTCCAACTTGAAACCGATGACTGTGTTTACTCACTCGAGTGGTCCGAATCCGAAAAAGGTGCTACTCGTGCTCGAGGCACTCAAGATTCCATACAAGGTCGAGGACAAGGAGTTTGGTGATGGTCCCAAGGGAGTGAAGCACCAAGATTTTTTGAAAATCAACCCAAACGGACGAGTTCCGGCTCTGAGTACGTCCCTCACAATATTGAAGGAGGCGTGAGATGTGCTGACGATGGCTTATAGTTGACCCAAACCAAGACGACATTGTGGTGTGGGAATCCGGCGCCATCTTGCTCTACTTGGAGAAATTCTACGATTCGGGAAATACGATCGGAAGTAAAGACATTAAACGACAAATTGAAATAAACGCCTGGTTATTCTTTCAAGTGTCTGGGTTGGGTCCGGCTCAGGGACAAGTCAATTGGTTCACTCACTTTCACGATTCCAAGAATGAGGACGCGTTGAAGCGGTATACGAACGAGACGAACCGATGTTATCAAGTTCTCGATAAACAAATTGGAGACAACAAGTACATTGTCGGTGACAAATTCACCCTCGCCGACGCCGCTTTTTACGTACGTCCCCCCATCAATTGCACAAGTAGTCGAATTGCATTGCTGACCAAAGTCTAGCCATGGGTCGCCACCACCGGATTCGCCAAGATTACGCGACCAGCCAACGTCGAACGATGGTTCAAGGAAGTCTCTGAACTGGACTTTGTGAAAAAGGTCTATCCGTCACAGTAAATCACACAAGAGGCAGAATTAGTGAATTGAGATTTTGTTATATTCATAGCTTGATGTAGAGCGCATATACAAACTCGACACAATCTAAATAGCAAACTTTTGACTGTTTGTGGAGAAACTGTGTGTTTAGCAAGCCACATCTAGATTAATAGAAGCATCAGCACGTCATGTCGTCGAGATGGTTCTTACGGCTTGAACTTGACAGAGACCGAGCTCCTCAGTTAGCTGCTTACGAGGATTGAGGTGCTCACGACTCTAAATTCGCATCCATGAACAAGCATGAAACTTTTTGCGTTCATGAAACGTGCAACCAAATGATGCATCAGTGTCGAGTGATAAGCAACTTGACCACACACTTGATGACCTGGTCGTCGAGCGGGTAGAGTGTGTTACTTGTACTCTCTTTCCACTATAATCATTCCTTGGCCTTTTTCTGTACATCATCGCCATCCTAACATGGTCAGCAATCGATACAGAGACGCGTGATGTCGCATCGCTGGCGCCAGTACAGTCGTCGCCTTTCGTTTCTTGTTTTTCTTCTCCTTGACAGGTTTCGTCTCGCCCGGCTCAAAGACTTCGTCGGGTAAATCGAAACTAGTGCGGTAAGCTTAGTTCCAATGAGTGAGACGTACTCTGAGAAGAAGCGTACTTTCTGAGATGCTTGATGCTGACAGTCATGCGGTCGGCATCATACGCGGGCCACTCGTTACACTTTTCCGTGAATTCTTGTGCTGCCCAAGTGATGTCGAGACGTTTCGTAGCTAATCTGTCAGCACTCCATCAATGCACGAAATAAGTTCTTACGATCAGTCTTGTCGATATCTACTCCGACGAAGAATTCCGTGGTCAGAACTTGTATTGCGGTAGCATCGGTTTCGGGGGCGTCTGCGACAGCTCCATCTTGTTTCACAACCTCTTTGAGATCCGCGTTCACCGTCTTGGCGGCCACAACTTCTCCATTGGCAACGCGTCGAGCTTCATCTTCATCGGCACAGAAATTCACCTTGCTGAACGTCTTGACATATGGATGGGCAATGGTAATTTTTGAATCCGGCACTTCCAAACGCATGATCAGTTGACGAATCTTGGATTCTACCAGGCCAGACCACTTCAGCTGTGTCTCAGCGCCCCGCGAGGCTGCGGTAACGACCAGGTAATTCTTGTAACGATGGAAAAAGTCGTGTTTCGCAAACAAGGTAGACCAGGGAATGCCACCGACCATAATCTTATCCATGATGTCCCCAGCTCGACCCATCTCTTGTAGAATGACTTGATGTGTACTGGCGGAGATGTTATGTGTAGCACACATTGAGGGATAGGCAGGAGTTATGATTGGCATCCTATGAGCTCGATCACCAGGGTAAATCTTTGGATTCCAGACACGTACTTGTAGCGGCCCTTCTTCGATGTGCTTGAGCAGTACTGGTTGTGGCCATGACCATTGTCCCAGAATTCTAAAGAACTTTGCGATGATTACCGCACTGACGGCATTGGGATATAGCTGACATATCCGTGCCACCAGCATGGCCCAAGCAACACCGCCAGGGAATCCCATCACATTGGAGTAGATAGCACGTCTCTGCGCCCATAATTTGACCGATCTGAGGGCATGCTTGAAGACATTTGCATTGGGCACAACACGAAGTATCTCATCCGTCACACGAGTTCCGTTCAACGAGCGTACATCAGTTTCGGTGACGTTCCGCAAAAGGTTGTTGTCGGTCAACTCGAGGTCCAAAGGTACGCTCGCGACTGCGAGTCGTGCAAAGATCAAATCAATGGAAATGCCAGAAAACTTCATCTTGATGATCGGCACAAAGGCGTCGGGTACAGCGGCAAGCTCAGTCACTTCTGATCTAGCTCGCAACAGAGGTTCAAAGACCGCAAAAAAGTCATCACGAGAAACGTGTCTCGGCGCGACCACGAGTGAATCAATGTCGGATCCTGACAGCATGTTAGTTAATGATTTGAATCGATAACTTCGTAGCATACCCGGACCATATACGCCTAGTCTGTAGGATCCATAGGTGAAAATCTTGCCACCGGACTCCTTGGCTGTTTGTTCTGGCATGTTCTTGTTCAAGCCGACCTTGGTCACGAATTGCAAGGTCATCTTTTGCAGCTCGTTCAACACCTTCGCCCTCAGAGCCGTCTCGGCGGCAGCCTCGAAGTTACCTTGTCGTTTAAGCTCTTGTATCATCTCCTCGTTCCTAGTAGTCTCCATCTCGGTCGGTCCAGCCGTCGATATCGGAGGGGTCGTCCCATATGTTTGATGAGACGCTGCCATTGCGGAGTGCAGCTACCTGTTGCAATGCCTGACTGGCTGGCGACGACAAAGTTGGCAGGCGAACCAGGAACTTTGATAATGCTGGTGCAAACTGAGAAGTACAGTAACAAACAAGATGGGGTACATGTACCGTACCTGTCTAATAGGTGATGTTCATCCTTCGTACCAAGGAGTAGTTATCGGCCCGTGCGTGCATCTGATTCATTCACTCACTCAATATGGGAACTGAGCAAGAGGAGCTCTAGACACTTATCATGGATCACACAAAGAGAACTGCAGGCAAAGCTTCAACTTGGAACTGTCCTATCAATGCATAATGTCTTGTTTCGTTATTCGTCATCATCTGATGCTATCTGACTCTTCTATTCTCCATCGAGCGGACTCGTGTGCGGCTGACCCTCTACATGAATGCCTCCTCTAAGTTGTTCGGACGAATCTGGGTACGGGAGTGGAACTCCTCCCTCAGATTCCGGAGTGGCCAGCCACAGACGCCTATTCCTCATCAGTACAAACGTGCGAATGATGTCTTTCCATGAAATCTTACATGAGCTGCCGTTTCGGGATTGGTGGTAGGTGGTCGACATATGAAGTCCTAGAATGCAAGACGTGCGTATTCGAGACGATCTGAATGTCGCCAACCTCAAGCACCATATGCAGGGCATTTGCCATGCATGTGTCCTCCAGCACCTGTGCAGCTTCCTTTTGAGCTTCCGACAGTGCTGGCACGAGACCCTGATCAGAAAATCTTGTGAGCGACTTGACAAAGTATGGATCCCAATGAGTGATCAGATTGTCCTTGTACCACTGGAAAATCTGTGTTTGATGCCAAGGTCGTTGCTTGCCGGACTCGATCAAGGACGGCGAGACTTCTCCCTTGCGGTCGTAAAACCAGTTCTCGGTAAGAGTCTTGACGACATCGGGTCGATTTTTCTGCAGTTCATTGAAAACCTGTAAGCTCGAGCAAATATCACTTTCCCCACCCTCTTTGGCACGATGCATACACAGCAGACCCACCAAATCGGCGTCATCTACATGGAAGAACTGGCGAGCATTGGTTGAATATATTCGAACTTTGTCAATCTGAATTGGGGTCATTGCCTAGATCTTTGACATGACCGAGTATGTGTCCTTTGCCATTTTGACTGACTGCATAGCCAAAGTATGCCCCAAGACCGCAATAGGCGATAGCACTCTTGAGGACGGACCACTTGCGCACGGGCAGACCTTTGAAGAGGACAAATCCTTTGCCGTTGATCAAGTCTTCCCGCACGATCGACAGATAACGTGCTATGGCAGCCGGCAATTGAAAGGTGTCCTTGCTTATTGCTGTCAGTGCCAACCCAGTCTTCTCAAAATTATCGGCAGCAACTTCGATCTGCGAGATCTCTTCTTCGCTCCAGTGATGTATCCACCGCTCAGGGTGGCTCTGATAGTCGTCTCGATTCCATAACTTTGGACCACCTAATTCTTTCGGATACTTCTCGTAAGGTTGGAAAGTCTCTGGGAGCTGATCATATTGCCTTTGAAGTCAGAATTATGAACTTGTACTTCGTGGACAGAAGCTCACCCTGACGTCAACTTTGTCCGTGCAGACTTGTGTGCTTTGAGTATTGACGAGATGGGCGCTTGACTCGGTGCAGGTGGAGCATTGAGGACGCTTACTGATGGCGCCATCCTTTTGTGAGGTACGAACAGTCACTAGAGTGTGGCAGTAGCTCCCGATAGCTCAAATACTAGTCGATTCAATCCCAGTGAGCACTACCAACCTCGAAAGCAAGTGTCATTGTAGATAGAGCCTGAATGAGTCTTGCCAGAAGCAGGGAGCACGGTAGAGTCGAGAAATGTGGTGTCATCTGATCGCATTCGCACACCATAACGATCATCCTCAGCCACTCGCGCCACTATGCGCCGGCTGAATTCTGGCAAAACAGCTTTGATCTCAGAGTGCGTTCCAGGGTGTCCTTTTTCCTCGTAGCTGTGAAATGAATCGCAGTGTTAGATGAATGCCTATTCAGTTGAAAATCACCCTTTGACCTGACATGTCCTTCCAAGGTATTCCCTGCTTGACCTTCCTCGTGCTCGCATAGATCAGCGTCCAGATTTGCATCACACAGGAACCGAAGCAATAGACGCGGATCGTGTTGGCAAAGTATTGCAAGCTCACCCACACCAGATTTTTGCTTGTCACTACCCGGTCAAGATCAGTCCAAAGTTTCCGTGCTTCGATGACGGAGAATTGTAAAGCATGGAGATCGACGATCCAATAGCCTCGCTCGTCTTCCGCCAAGTCGCGTGTCTTGAGCTTAATCCGTCGTGGGATTTTGAGGTCGATTAAGCTTCTTGGTAATTGATCTGGCATTTCTGCTTCCGCAGTAGGCACAAGCATAAGAGTCGTATTGCCAAATCTGTACTCTGGAGGCACGCAATCATCATAGGTGTGTTTCTTGATATGTCCAGTCTTGCATGATCCTTCTGCACCATTTGCAATCTGGACAATTCGAGGAGTTTCATTCACTCGACCGTCATCGCCATGCTCGATGTTAACTCGAGTCTTGTGAAGTATGCTCTCTTCAGGATCGGCTGAGCTCGAAATGTATGGAATTGCTGTAGAAAATGCTTGTGGGAGGCCGACAACGGAACTTGTGAAGCTCATCGTTTGATTCATCCTTGTGTGCTGTTCGTGGTCGCCTTCGACCTGTAGCAACGAAGAAGTCTCTAGATTCATTATAGACCCTTCACGGAAGAAGCTCTGAACTGAGTCATGAATCATGGAGCACGGATCGCCCGGTCCTTCTTTCCACGAGATCCCTCTCGCTTCGTTGTGTAAAGTATCCGTGCTAGCAACAACGGATTGGCTAGACTTCATTGCAGTGGCTGGAACACGAAAACTGGGTCGATAGAACGGCGAGTTGTACTGAGCCAGGACAAAGCTGTTTGGTGGTTCAGCACTATTTGCGTCGTCCTTTAACACACAAGAATTGCTTGTATGACTGATCTTGCTTCTGACTGAAGCCTGCGCATTCGGTCTACCAGGACTATCCGTATTAGTTTGATTGGAGGACGTCCCTATAGTAGACGACACGAGATCATGCTCAATAGAGATTCTGTCGGTCTTGTTTGATTCGTCAGTGGTCCGTTCCGCGGAGGTAGGCGTTCTCGTCTGACCATGATTTTCATCGGTCGCTACTGTAAGATAGAGGTTGACGCGGCCTGATACTGTGGGGCTTTCTATGCTTCGATGCCCGTGAGTCCTGAATTCTAAACGAGAGTCCTTGCTTGTTGTGACTCGTTCAACTTGCGGATTGAAATCTTGAGTCTGAGAACGAGCTGATGTTTTCGTGGCATCCCAGATCTTGCTATGTAGACGACGTAGTCCTTTGTGACTCGACCGTCGATGTAGGAGAGCTTGATGTTCTCGATATGCTATAGCTTCTCTGGCGGTGAAGTTTGAAGTATCTATAGCACCTCCAAGGTCTCCCGTACTCGATGAACGATTGAGTCGGTGGTCTGCCATGTCCGAAAGAATCAGTCGACCCGATTGCACTTGATCTTCATGCTCAACGACATTTATCGGAGCCGTCGGAATGTAATCGGAAACATTAGCATACTCGGCCGGGTCAAATTGTCCCATGAGAGTTTCGTTGTTGGGTGTCATGCCTACTGTACCCTGCATGAGTTCATTCGCCTTCAGGAGCGAACCGTGCTCCTGCGAAATGACATGGACTGATTGTCTGCTACGTGACCGGCCTGGCGATTTAGAAAAATGCTGAGCATGACTACTTGTATCATAGTGTATCGGGAACTCCTCGAGGCTCTTAGAATGAATGGTGGCACCATAATTTAACTTGACACGTTTTATACGTTGTGAATCTACTACCAAATCGCTTCGATCGGTGGTAGTTGTACTTGGTGTGGTCAATTTTGTGATTGCTTGAGCTGCCGGCGTACTCGGTGCTTCTAGGCTCAATGCATGGCGAAGCGCCGAGGTAAAGTTGATACAAGCTGTGCTTTGTGCCAGATACTTCCGGTCAGCATCTCTCGAGGTAAGAGAGCCTGCGTGAACAAGAACTTCATGCATCATCTATCTCCCAAAGACCAAAAGATATGATACCTCTACGAGATAAGATCAACCGGCAAGTCAAAACGACTTCTCGCGCACCGCATAGTATGGGCGTAAAGTTTACAACAAGTATGTGACACAATCATAAGCAACAGCCGGCGACATGATCATGCCTAGATATTTACATCATCGCTGTAAGCGTGCTGTACCAGAAATGTATCACTTTTAGACAGAGGTGTTGCACAAGTGGCAAAGCAACGAACGTCAAAATCTACCAACCACGGAATCTCCGCAGTTTCGTTTCGGGTTGTGTGTGGAGGACACAAATCAACACAAATGATGACCAGGACTCTTTACTTGTCGCTCATCACAATCATGCACAATTGTCAGGGACTGGTTCGATATTATATACAGCTTGATACCCTTAACCACTAATAAACACCGTCCATGCCAAGACAAAGTAGAACAACGTGAGAGGGTAGACTGCCAACAACTTCTTATTTCCAAGATCGGCACCCTGCAATACCCCGAAAGAAGCGTATGTTGACCAAGCATACATTACGATGGTCAGCGGTATCCTCACGAATGCTGTATGTACAAAAGCAGATACCACTGCAGCAATGACGAGGGGGAAGAGTGAATAGCCCAGACAACAGACTGATTGTAGAAAGGCCAATTGTGATCCCAGCAAACGCAAATTCAGTGTGCAGACAGTCTCGCCGAGCCAGATCAGGGAGAAGATGCCAGTAAAGACCGCAATTGATTGATCGTTTTGAGCTGCAAAAGAGAGCGCCAAGGACAACAGCAAGCAGAAAATCAAGGGCCCCCACAGATCCCATTCATTTGTATGAGCATCACCAGCTGGCCAAAGAACAAACTTTAGTTTGTGTCCAATTGCCTTGATATCGTTGATAATGGTCACTGATACAGGCTCGTCGAGTGTGTTCTGACCAGTATAGCGACGATTGCTTATGTTCTGTGAACTGATGGATGTGACGGCAGGGACGGGATCACTCTCTGGACTTTGGGATGATGCGGTGGTTGTAGTCATAGGATCGAGTCTGTTGAGCAATTCGCGTTCATCAGCCTCATCATCCGATTCGTCCGGCTCGATCGTGACGTCGTTGAGTAGTCTCTCATCTTCCACTTTTCCAGACATGTCTGACTGCTAGTCCTGTCTGTTGCTTCGTGCGCGTGTTATCTTGTGCGTCAAAGGTTACGATTGAGCAGAATATTGAACTGTGCGCTTTCTTGATAAACGGCTGACGACGATCCTAATCAGAAAATCTCGATACGTGATAAGTGTGTGAGACAGTATTTCTACTGTAGATTATCACTTGATTATCCACCTTACTTGCGCTGTTATTCAGAGTTGTCTCCTGGCCAGTTGGGCTATGCGGTGATTGACGGGTAAGGATTACACTTGCGCCACGAGAGAACGCCACCACTGACGAGCACCACATTCCCCCACGATTCTGATTCTTGCTCTTGCAGCAGAGGCACAGGGAGAGGAATATCCCTGCTATACTTGCTCCCATCTACTCGAAAAGTGTGTGTTCAGACTCAATTGTCTTTTTGAACTACTCAATTTTGAGACAATATGCCAGGACTGTTGACTAGCGTGCTCGCCCTGAACACTGGCGATGGCTATCTCCCGATATGGATGGCTTTCATCTCTGGTATGGCGGCCTTCAACGCCGTCCAGAACTACTTGACGACAAATCTCACCAAACGTGTCTATTCCCAGACGAGCCAAGGTGCGAGAATCCAGATTCATTCACGTCACCGACTAATGCTGGCGTAGTGAATGGGTTGAGCTCAAGGACTTTTGGGGTCTGGACAATGACAAGTGCTCTGATACGCATGTACGCAGCCGTCGATCTGCACGACCCAAAGTAAGTCAATCGCCCAAACCAGTCTGAAGAGATACTCACACTGTCTCAGAATGTACGACCTTGCTCTCCTATCTTATTACATCGCCGCATTCCACTTCTTCACCGAGATTGGCTTCTACAAGACTGCAAAGTGGGGAGCAATCAGCCCCGTCATCGTTGCCTGTATGTCTTCGAGCCACGTCAAGCACACTAAAGATAGTCTGACCCGTTTTAGCCACTAGTATCATCTGGATGCATCTACAGAGATCATACTACCTAGCTTGAGCTCATTTCCAGTCAGTCCTTGTACATTACTCTAATAAGGTCGAGAATATTGCTGAGATGGTGGGGGCGGAGGAGCAGGAGGTCGATCATACCGAGCATTATTGCCGGAGCCGAGCGACATCTTCTCGAGTTGGCTATTAATGGTGCTCGAGTCTTTCGAATACCCCTGCTGGGACGATCTGTCCAACAATGATCTGCCTTCTTGTTGTCTCTTTTGTACAAACGACGATACTTCTTGTGCCAAGTCATTGGCTAATCGTCCCAATTCTTCATAGAATCTCTTTGCGCGCAATGCTCCTGTGGCCAACTCCTCATAGACTTGAGATGCCCGTTCCAAAGATTGTACAAGGTGAGCACGTTGCTGAGAAATTTGAGCCCATCGCTGTTGCCTATTTCGACTATTCTTGTTCTCCAAAACTGTCGAGAACGTGCTTGTCATCTCCTCCAGAAGCTGCTCTTGTCGACTTATTGTCGCCGAAATTCGTGTTCGATGAGAATTGAACTTCTCCAACTCGGTTGCAAACACTCTATGCTCAATGTCAGGAGTTTTCTTATTGAGAATCAAGACTTCTGAAATGTCATCTTTTCGTGCCTTCTCCTTGAGATCTTGCAACGTCTGCAATCTTTCCTTCTTGACGAGATTCAACTTGCGTATGGCATCGTCAACCTGGTCAACACTGATGGCTATCTCGTCGGAATTATCATCTTCGTCGTTCAGATCCAATAGACTCTGCTGGTCACTCACACCAGAACTATTTTTCTGTGAAACGATGTCAAGGAATGCCGCTTCCAGTCGTGTAGGATCTTGGCTGCCCAAAATCTCGATTTGACTCTTGATGCCTTGATATTGATCCTGAATTTTCTCATCCGAAACGATTGCAGCTTCTAAAGAGTTACGATATTGACGAATATCTTCTTGCCAGTGCGTTGTTAGTGTACGAGAAGGCTCTTGTGTCCAAATCGCAAAGAACTTGGATCGCATTGCCTCACATTGACGACTTTCCTCAATTAAAGACCGATCCGAGCGATGCAATGTATCTTGAATTTTCTCTCGTGTGGTCTTTATGTCGCTCAACAGCTTCGCAATACTTTCGCGCCTCTCTTCGCTGGCGATTACAGCAGCAACTGAGTGTAGATTGCCAGGAACAGTACCTAAATCCTGAGCCATGCGCGCATCTGTCATTTTGAATTGATGCAGTGACTTAGGGAGTCCTAGATAATCGAAAGCAGTGGTCAATTCTGTGTCAGCTATGTCCGAACGTTCCTGCTCAGCGCGAAGAAGCTTGTCTATCTCTTCCGAGTAGACGGAGGCACTCTCGTGAACGGATAAGGGCACCAACTTGTGAAAGATGTCATGACCAATAATCCGTGATACATCTTGACCTTTATACAAGTCGTGAAGGGTAATTGGCTTTGCAGATGCGAGCTTGGCAATCGCCGTTACTGCTGATTCTTTTGGCACAGTATCATGGTAAATCATATCGTTCTCCCTCTTCACAGTACCTGCTCTATCATTGACAGTTTCGATCGTAGTTTTCAAGAGCTCCGTCAAAGCTGACCCCGGGTCGTTCGAAAGTGATGGATATCGCGAAAATTGCCCTGCATGAGCCTTAGCAGCATTTAGAGCATCTTTAAGCAGAACCTGAGCTGAGCTTAGCCTTGCCACAGCAGATCCATATCTACTTTTCTCTTCGTCAAAGGCTGCTTGATGGAACTGTGCTAAGGCTGAGTATAATTTTTCTTTGATCTGACAAAATGGGCTCCAGATTGAATCGATAGTCCCCGCGATCACCAACTCGGTGAGGCTCTCGTTCGCATTATGGTACAAGTTTGCAGTCTCCGCTGCCAACTTTGCGATAATTGAATTCTTTCCACCATCACGAATTTGCTTTTCCGTGAATACTTCTTGGGCTTGAGCAAGCATTACTGTAGAGAGTGTTTTTACGGATTCTCTGGATAAATCTGTGCTGGGCGCGTGCAGAAAGTTCTCGTTAATGAAATTTAATAGTCCGGCACAAGCTTGGAGTGAATGAAAAGCCTTCTTCATGCCTTCCACTTCTGTACGGATCTGAGACGATGCCGTGAACGAAAGGATAGATGCAATGTTGAAAAGAACGCAAGCTTTCTCGTACGCGAGTGAATATTGAGATATTGGAATCTCCGTGAAAGCATCATACCAATTGAAGGATATTCTCACATGCTCCTCATCAATGGTGAACCTTAATTCGAGCAACTCTAGTTGTCCATAATATCGGTAAAGCAGATTTCGACCCATTTCATCCTTTCCCACCCCTCGTATGTCCTGTCGCATCCGGTTTATAGCTGCGCATTCTTCCACAAACTTCTCCCCAGTTCCATAGTACCCACGAATGAATTGTCGCAATGGCGTCGCAAAATCGACCTCGTCTGTGGTCTTTAAAGGAATGCTAAGATGAATGTCAATCACATGGACCTTTTTTATGCTGCAAGTGTCTCACGATAACATTGGCGCTTGCCGGACTGCCGCCATCTGGCTTTCTAGTGGTTGACCTAACGACAACGCGGACTAGAAGATGCCCTTCACTGTCATTTGTTGTAGTTCAATGAATGATATTAGTCACGCAACGTTGCTGAACGCTCGTCTTTTGCCACAAAGGATGTTGCGGACGAGTGAGACCTGCAAGAGGATACAGCGTAGCGTAGCGTAGCGTAGCGTAAATGTTGCCTGGGATGAGTAATTGTGGAGATTTATCCAGAGTTTCAAGCGCAACCTTGAACAATGACTCCGGAAATTCCCCCCGGTTTTATGTTCCACAAGTCAAGCGTAAGGTGAGCAAGTTAGGCCTGCCTTCCTTATGTACATAGGACACATACCTTCAGTGGATGACTAGTGAAGTTGGAAGACATCCCTGATTCTGGGACACGATCTGTTCTGCTCAGCATGAACGTGCACCTATATTCAACTGTAATGGCAAGGAGGCCTGACCAGCCCATATGCCTGCATCGAAAGCCATTGGCTCGACACAGCTTGATAGAAGCAGTCTTGAAAATCTCAGCATAGTGATAATCTCGCAAATAGAGGCAAAAGAGCTCGCAACAGTTGAGGTTCAATCGGAACGGAATCAGGTATGCCATTGGTCACATCACCCTCTCGCGTCAATAATCAGATCCAGAACGGTGCCGAGTCATCAAGGATGGAACTCGGTAACAAGAGGGATGGCCTTGAAACCCATTCTGAACAGCATCATGATGGGCAGATTCCGAAATTGAGGAACTACACTATAGATGATAAGGGCCACAGAATTCCTGCACCCGCGCATAAGGATAGAGAGCAGCTGCTCCACCACTACAAATCTGGGAAGCTCAGTCGCGATGGCCTGATCTGGTCAAGCATCAGGAAGCCTCGAGAGACAGCTGAAGAAGCACAACGTGCCTTTCATTTAAACAACAATCCCAAAAAACATGGTAGAGTGTCAAACACCACACGCTCACCTGCATTCGTCGAACCACTCTTCCCTCCCTTACCATTGTATGGTCCTCCGAGCCCACTCCGACAGTGTCAGTTATGGTTGTTGAGATTTCTGTCATTCTGGCTGACCCTATGCTTCCTCCTTGTCATTATTCTGGGTGCAATTTTCACGGTACTGGTGCCCAAATATACATGTCGAGCTTGGCAGCATATGCTAGGCAAAGATCCGGATCAGCACAGAAAATTCAAAGCAGAGGAAAAACTTCGAGCAGCAAAATACAAACACAAGCATATCAAAGTCGTGGACAGTATAGCGTACTACTCCTCTCTCGTCGACATTGAGGTCGAGCATTTCACATGTGAGACATTAGATGGATTTACACTACACCTTCAAAGATTGCACGACAAAGAACAGACGGCACTACATTCAAGCAAGCGATATCCCGTCCTACTATTACACGGGCTGCTGCAATCTGCAGGGGCATTCTGTGTTAATGATGAAGATTCGCTCGCATTCTACCTTTGTAAGCAGGGATTTGACGTGTGGCTGGGCAATAACAGATGTTGGTTCGACCCCGAACGTATGATTGAAAGTGCTTGAAGAAGACGAAACTAATGTAATAGATTCCGTCCTCACAAATGGAGATCCAAGACTATGGGCCTGGAATATCAGACAAATGGGCGGGCTTGATCTCCCTGCTCTGATTGATACAGTCTGTAAACACACTAATCGAGAACGCATAGGATTCGTCGGACACAGCCAAGGCACCACCCAGACTTTTTGCTCTCTCTCGCGCGATCAGAATCCCGAGCTGGGTCTTCAGATGGACTCTTTTTGTGCCCTGGCTCCTGCGACGCATGCTGGAGCCTTGATTGACAAGCTGCAATTCAAATTTATGCGCGTCCTCGGAGCCAAGGGATTCCGATTGTTCTTTGGCATCAATGCATTCATCCCTATCATGATGACTTTTCAGAAACTCTTACCAGGATCATGGTATGGTCAGACTGGATATCTAGTGTTCAACTTTCTCTTTGATTGGACTGATGCTTTATGGGATCGGCGCCTGAAATCGCGTTTCTTTCAATTCAGTCCTGTCTACGTCTCTTCCGAGTCGATGAGGTGGTGGATGCGGGACTTTGCAATCTACCGCTCAATCCTCGAGGAAACGGACACTCCATGGTTCACAACAGAACACTTTCCACCTCTAGCTTTTTGGACATGTGGTCAAGATCAGTTGGTCAATGGATCGAAGTTTACAGAACGAATTCGGACTCGAGAGAAAGGAGTGACTGTGGTACATCAAGAATGTATTGAAGAGTACTCACATCTCGATATATTGTGGGCGATGGACTCTGTCGATCGAGTAGCCAAGAAGGTCAAAGAGGTCTTGTGGGCATGTGCTAGCAACAGGGATGAGTTTGTGGTACCACTAGGGTGTGAGCACGTCTCTCCACGGCACGACCCGCGAAGAGATTTAGCCGTCCAGTAGGGCTGAATGGCATCTGATCGTCAAATCAGATTCTAATGTTACATATTGTACAGGCTAGACATAAGTAGGCACTCAACAAAGCATATATCGGTCTACATTGTTTAGACTGGCCGTGCTGAATATATGCCCATCAGCCGCAATGTCTTCCTGACATCTCTGTGCGGATCAGTCGGCTCGTCGTTGCGTAAAAGTCAATGTCATGTGCAGTCCAGGGATCGGAGGTAACGTGACACAAAGAACGATCCATCGTGAGACTCGAGCCTGGGCGGCCAAAGGGGCGGATCCAGACCCTGTGGACTACGATCATCATCCTCCACTACGGCGTGGCGGCCTCATCTGCTGACCTCCACCCCGCAAAATGACCTGGCCCCGCATTCTCCATTATATCTCCTCAATTTTCCAATCATTTATACAAGCTCCTTCACAAGGTCTAGCGTCTCCAGACGACAAAGCAAGAAATACAACAAAAGCAAGTCATCATGGCCGTCGAGTACGTCAAGTGGGACGATCCGCGGGTCGAATACAAGGACGAGAATGAGGACAAGGACATTACGGCCGTGGCCAATGTACGACTAGAGAATTTTCTCTTTGTTGTGTGACCTGGTAGGACTGACCTTTTCAAGATGATTAATGGAGCACAAAAGGCAGTCTTTGCGAATCATGGTACGAAGGACTCTATATATCATACGAGAATCAGAGAATCTGATATGGTCAGGACACGCTTGGGGTGGTACGCACGTCAAGACGCATGGTGTCGGTACGTGAAAAGATCGTAGATTGAATAATCACCCTCTCATAATTGTGTGTAGTCAAGGGCGAGTTGGTGGTGGAAAAGGGACTTCCGGATCACTTGGCCCAAGGTATGTTCAAGGAGGGAGGTTCGAAGCATCCGGTGTGCATGAGATATAGTACGGAACCGACGGACCGAGTGGACGATCGCATTCCTCAACCCAGAGGTCTCGGTCTCAAGATTTTCGAGGTTGAGGGTAAGAAATTGCGAGAAGGGGGCAAGGACGCACGGACGCACGATATGGAATTCAATAATGCTCCGACCCTGGAATTGCGAGACGCCAAGACTTGTGCTCGAATCATTGGTCTTCGCGTACAACACGGCGACGACGGAAAAGCCCTCGATGCCGACCTCAAGAAACGAGACGATTATGCCTTGCAAGACGGCCGCAACCACTTGCCGAATAAACACGTCGCCGTCCTGCGACAGTACTCTCAGAGCGCCGGTCGACACGGCGACTTTATCGCCAAGTACGTCCTCGTGCCATCTTCCGAGACTTTGCTTCAATTCAACGAGGCCCGCGTCCAGTTCGTTTCCCCTCAATCGACAAGATATCGAGACACTAATGTGATGGTTAGGAAAGAACATTCAGCTCACGTATTGAGGGAATGGTTGACGGAATACTACAAGGACCACGACGCAGTCTATAAATTACAAGCGCAAATCTTGACGGAAACGCTCTTCAATACGCTGAATGGCGCGGCCGTAGAGGACGCCGGTCTCGACTGGTCTCAAGAGACCAATCCCTACGAAACCATCGCCACAATCACCATCCCTAAACAAAACTCCTTTTCGCATCCTCGACGCGTCTTTTGGGAAGATCACATGCGTCTCGATCCCTGGCAAGGACTCGAGTCGCATAAACCCCTCGGATCAATCAATCGGCTCCGGAAGAAGGTCTATGCCGCTTCATCCCTCGTCAGACGAAGACTCAACGCCGTCGAGGAAGTCACCGTCAGCAACATTGACGATATTCCAGACTGAAACATTTTCGCAAACAGTCAACATTGTAAGTCTCGAATTCGTTATTATGCCAAGAGTAAATGATACTTTTCTTTCACATCACATCTATACAACCAGTTCATCTCTGCCTAAAAGACGACTTTTTCTTCTTTGGTGCATTCTCCTTTCTTTCCCGCCTATCATCCAACTTTTTCTTGTCCTTGTTTGAAATTGGTTTGGCCTGCGGCTTTTGTTTCTTGCCTGCAGCAGCAGCAGCGGCGGCGGCGGCTGCACCGGGATTCAATCGATCGGATCCTCGTTGAGACGCCTGCTTCTTTTCATCTTCATTGGCGAACCATGTCCTCCTCGGTCTCGCCTTGATTTCTTCCTGATACTTGATGGAATTCTCGCCCTTCTTCAATTCCATCTCTGCTTGCCTCAGCTGACGCTCTTGCGCCTCGTCCTTCATGATTGCTTCAATCTCCGACTCGAGATCTTCGAGGCGTTTGTGCATCTTGTCAATGGTCGTAGTGTCCAACGCTCGACTCTGTACCTTGCTCTTGAGTGTGTTTGAACTCTTGACTGCGGCTTTGACGACTTTTCTGTCTGCTTCTCCGGCTAGAGTCACTGATCGACCCTGTCTACCTGCTCGAGCGGTTCGACCCACTCGATGCAAGTAAATTTCGTGTGATTGTGGAGCTTCATAATTTATGACTGTGTCAATAGCTTTGATATCAAGACCTCGAGACGCCACATCGGTGGCGAGCAAGAAATCAATCTTGCCATCCCTGAACGACTCTAGAGCCTGAATTCGTTGTTCCTGTGATAAATTACCATGAAGTTCCCCAGCCTTCAAGTCCAAGAGACCGAAGATAATTCGCATCCTGTGAGCATACACCTTTGAGCGGAAGAAGATGATGACACGTTGTCGAAACAATGTTGTACATAGGTGTGCTAGTATCGCAGCACGAGTCTGTTCACGTTGCGGTCTGATACGAATGAATTCTTGGGTCAGATTCTCTGCAGTAGACTTCTTGGCGTCCACCATCAGCCTCACTGGACGATTTAGACTCAGACGAATCAGGTCATCAACCTTCTCCGTCATCGTGGCTGAGAACAGCATGGTTTGTCGACCTCGAGGACAAGCACTAATGATTTCGTTCAACTCATCAGCAAATCCTTCTTCCAGCATTCTGTCTGCCTCGTCCATAACCATGATTTCGATATTCTCGACTGTGAAACCTTGAGAATTTCGCACATGATCAATGAATCGACCAGGTGTGGCAATGACTATGTCTGGGCGTGTGCGAAGTTCCGTTTCTTGAACCTTGAGTGACAGACCTCCGACAACCAGAGCGCACTTGATATCCGTGAATATGGCAAGTTTTTTTGAAACGGCATGGCATTGCATGGCAAGCTCACGAGTCGGACAGAGAACCAGAACCCTTGTCGATGAGACCTTTTTCGGTCTATACAAGAGCCGCTCGAGAATTGGAATCATAAAGGCCGCTGTCTTTCCTGAACCAGTCACAGCCCCTCCCACAACATCTTTTCCGAGAAGTGCTATTGGAATAGCTTTAGCCTGGATTGGAGTTGCAGCAGAAAAGTTCATCGCAGTTAGTGCCCTCAGTATGGGTCTCGACAAATTCATGTTTTGAAAATTGGCGAGTTTGGCAGTATCAGCAGCATTGAGGGGCGTAATCGTTTCTTCCGGCGCGAAAAAGTCCTTTTGACGTTGTTTCTCAGCAGCAGATAACTGTTCTTCCTCTTCTCTGTCACTCTCGACCGACTCCAGATCGTCAGGATGTGCTACACCAGCTCCAGCGGCCTCATCTTCGTCCTCGTCGTCGTCGTCTTCGTTATCGTGCAGTTGTCCTTTGCCGCTATTAACATGATCTTCGTCCTTCATCTCGACTGTGTCTTCATCTTCTTCGTCAGATTCTTCTTCGTCATCATTCTGTGCTCCAGCACCAAAACCATCGGCAGGTACATCCTGGTCATCTGAGGCAAATCCAGTAAATTCCTCGTCCTCATCTTCATCCTCCTCATCATTCTCGGCTTCGCTCGACGTGTTCTCAGGGTCTGAACCATCCTCGGAAGACCTCTCAGTAGTCTCTGTGGCCGTTTGCGACATCAATTTTCTCTTCTTGATAATGTCATCTATGTCCACACCAGCCCTCTGCCGATTCATCGCTTGATCATCGAATTGCCAACCCTGTAGATCTGAAAGATGAGCATCTGCGTCTGCCTCGAAGATAAAGTCGCCAGCAATATCTTTCTCGTCCTCTGGTCTCTTTCGCTTCTTGCGGTTCACTGTTGCAGATACGACTTCCTCAGGCAGCTCGTCTACATCCTCATCCTCATCCAAATCTTCTATTTGTTCGTCATCTGAATCAATCGTGGTGATAAAATCGCTCTGCACCATTTGTGATTGCTTCCAAAACGAACTTGACCTGTTGACTGGATAATAGGTGTTGTGGTAGCCTGGTATAGGATAAGCGATTGAGCGTACGATGTATTGAGAGAGAATACAATTTGTGTTCAAAGAAACCAAAATTATTCTTGAAGCTCAAGCCACAGACGCGGCAGTGGCTGCATCCTGTTCTGGAAATGTTTTCAGGATTTGATTGGTCAATCATGTTCTCCCTTCTCAGTTCTGGTGAATTGAACATCCAAGGAGAGAGAGAGACCCTTTCCAGCAGCTACCACAGACTACAGCTGCAGTCTCTACCTTGTGTATGTAGAAGACGCCGATGCAACAGTCGTCCATACTAGACGTCACACCTGGTACTGTTCTCGTGCTCTATGACTACTGAAAGAACGTGATACCATCGTCTCTGGCGTGGCACTTGAGTAGGTTACTGGTGATCAGACATCGAGTGCAAGTCCATGCAGCTCGTTGCCAAAGACAACCACCTCTGATCATTTTACTTCGTTGTGAGAGCTCAATGCAGGAGATCCTGAGATATCAATGCCGTTACATTTCTACGCTTTCATCATGCATCATCAATCGGGTTCTTTTGTGTCAGCCGGGTGCTGAGTAGACGGCACGAGAGATAGGAATTGCATTGAGAAGAGGAGGCGGGTCTGTTCAGGATGCCTGCAGAGGTGATCAACATCGAGGACTCGCCTGACCAGCAGAGAATCTCAAGTAAACGCTCACCTCTGGAGACAACTGCGTGTATCACCCTGGACGATAGCGACGACTCTGTCGATTTACCAGAGCCCCCCCTGCTGCTCCCTTTACGTCGCACCCTATCTGAGGACGGCACGATCGATTTAAACATGCCTCGTCTGTTTGCGAGCACAGATCTGAGGTCCAGACTGGTTGGCAGTGCTACACTTGATGAGATAGACTTTAGTTCACCAGCAAAGACATTTAGAGACAAGGGTAAAGGACTCTCGAAGGATAAGATCCAGCCAGATGTTATAGGCATAGTTTCATCCTCTCAAGACGAATTACCAGACTTGGAAATACCTAATCGAGGTTCAACCAACCTGGCACGACCAATACCACTAGTCAAATCTACAACCCTCCCCAACCAGATGTCTACATCAGACCTGCCACATGATAGGTTTCCCGTGGCTCCTCTGTCATCGAACATTCTTAAAAATATTGACAGTCTCCTGCAATCCAAAAAGTCAGGCCAGTCAACCAACTTCCACAAACGTAAGGATTCCGTTCGATCTAGGTCAAATTCGCACGCATCGGGTGGCGAGACTGAGGAAGATGCTGTACAAACTGCTAAGAAAGCTAAAAAGGCACGGATTCTGGAAGTGCGAGAGAGAGCGGCAGCCTCAAAAGCCGCGAAGCAAGCTGAGCGTGAGCAGCTCAAGATCCGAAAGGTGCACGAGAAAGAAAAGAAACTAGAAGAGAAGAGAAAGGCCCAAAGCATCGCGGCAGTGAACACTCTGAAAAAATCTAAGAAAGACAGTGCTCCTGAAATGATTCTAGAAGTCTGCAAAAGCGTAGATCGAACCGCGTTTCATACACATTTACGAGAATTTATGGAAAGTCTTGGCTGCTCGTGGACTTTGGTACCCATGCCCGTAAAAGGTCTTGTGCGACTTCGTCGCAAAATTGCCGCAGAATACAAACCTGATCTAGGCTATTGGTTGCCACTGGACGCTCCGAGGTTGTCCGAGGAAGATCAACTGATAGTCGTTCTGAAAGGACAGGACTTTTTACAATTAGCAAGCTCTACAAGCCGTTTGAAGCAGCACGTCGATGCGGTACGTCAGGTACGGCATACAGCGAGAGTTCTTTACCTTATTGAGGGACTCGCAGCACTCCTACGTAAGTCGCAAGCACAGAAAAATCGTGCATACCAAGCAGCAGTGAGGGCAGGCGGAGAAGAAGTGAATTTACAGGGTATCAGGAAGACACATCCTGCAGTCGCCGTGCCGCCAAGCGAAATTGATGAGCAAGTGGTAGAGGATGCACTACTAGATTTGCAGGTTGTGTATAGATGTTGCATCGTGCACACTACATCGCCTGCGGATTCGGCAGAGCAGTTATCAGTCCTTGTTTCAGATCTGTCTACTGTACCGTACAAGAATGAACGAGAAGGACTGACTGATACCTTTTGCACGGAAAGTGGTCAGATTAAGACTGGTACGGACGCACGAGACACGTTTGAGAAGATGTTGCAAGCAATAGCTCGAGTCACGCCCCAGATTGCTCAGGCAGTAGCGACAAAGTACGCAAACATCCGCGCATTATGTACTGCTTTGAGGACAGGACCACAGGTTCTGGAGCTGATTCCGAAGGGTCATAATGTCGACGGCACAGTGACAGGCCAGGTTTTGGGCACAGCGACCTCATTGAAGATTCACAAGGCTCTCATGAGCCATGATGCTCACGCGGACGCCTGATAGTGGTCATGGTAGTTCTGTCTGTCATATTCTTGTAGTTATTCAATTCAATATTATCTTCCTCTGCCGGAATGTGCTTGAGAAATCTCACCCAAGACTGGATCTCGACTGAAGAATCCCGAGGTCTCTCCATCGTGTGGCACAGAAGCCTTTTCAGCCATTAGGACGGCCCCACTCGCGGATTTTGGTTTGTGGTCGTTTGTAAACGTCACCGTACGTTACAATTCATAATCATGCCTATGCACAACAAGTCTTGTATCAATCGTAACACATCACATCGCCCGTAAGCAATCCGGAAAGTTGCCCGTGACATACTAGGGCCTGCGATGTCTATAAAGATCACGGCGTTGACAGCTTCGTCACCTTAACGCACAATATCATGTTACGAACTTGGTCGACCGTACGATATGCAAATCCCAGAGCCCGACGCAACCTCAAGCAATGCCCAAACCAGATTCGGACGTTTTTTGGATTGGGAGAAATCCTCGGCGTTGTCATGAATCCAGCCGAGACGATCCGACAACTGAACGATTCCAAAGATCTTTTGCAAAAAGCCAAGGAGGAAAATCAGCTCAAGAAAGAACGAGAGAAGATTCCTCCCAAGCATACCTTTGCAAAGCTGCCTGGTTTTCATGGTAGAAAGAATGAACAGAAGCTCTTGCGAAAGATTCTGAGCGGCACGCCACAAATGAATGTTATATTTGGGGCAACTTCCGTGGGCAAAACTGCCCTCCTTCGCGAAGTCCTTGCTTCTGACGATTTTCACGTTGTCAAGTTTGATCTGCGGATAAGTGGATTTGCTGACTTGCGCACATTGTATCTATCCTTATGCGAGCAATTCCAGAGCTTTTTCACTGAGGTTAGTCTCGATCATTCTGTCCAATAGCACAGAGCTGATGATTCAGATGAAGGATAAGGAAATGGACAATCAAGGGCTCACCTTTAAGCATCTGATACTTGACCTCGAGAAGAAAGAATCGGACTCTGATTACAAAGTCAGTGTGGCAGATATCGCTAGTCTTATGGAGGCATTACAGTCTTGTCTTCTGAAATATTGGGAGTATAACCCGGAGGAGAAGGATGGCAATGAGACGGACAAACAAAGTACGAAGAGGGACGAAGACAAGACCAAAGACGAGCCGAGCAAGAGAAAAGCGGAGACTGTAGATGAAAAGGTCGAAAACAAGGATGCTGCCAGTAGAGCGGGAGAAACAGACTCATCTGATGGGCCGAGACATCACAGGGAAGAGTCTTTTGTCAAACGTCCCGTGGTCTTTCTCATGGACGAAGCACATAAACTACCTGCCTTGGTCAGTGATCAGTTGAGTCTCAAAGTCTTTCTCGACACACTGCTGGTACTCACGAAACAAGATAGATTATGTCATGTTCTGCTCTCGACATCTGATTCGTTCTTTCAGCACTTCCTGAGGAGTATGAACGTCGGCCATCATGCTCAGATAATGACTATCGGAGACTGTACGAAAGAGGAAACTTATGCATACATGATGGATGAACTGGTAGAGTCGGTACCCGCGGACATGCGCGTAAAGGTGGACTTTGAAGGCATGTTTGCTGCTTTCGGAGGCAAGTTGAGTCATATCAGTGACTACATGACTGCTTGGATAAATTCTGGTGCAGTTCTGAAACCGTACGAGTCGGCAATATTTACACAAGCATATACGCTGCTCAACTTTCATCTCACTCATGAACAATTTGAGACCTTTTCACCTCTCTCGACCGCCACTGCTGGAGCAGAGAATCAGGAAGATTCGCAATTCTCACGCAAGGATCTACTATATGTGATGCGCAAGCTTGTTGAGCCACCTTATTCGCTGCCTTATTTTGAGCTGTGCAGAAAGATAGGTACTCTTCAAACAGATGCAATGATCAAGACACGTATTTTGGACCTTCGATGGACGAAAACAGTCTCACCGGAACAAGAGTGGATAGAACGAGTCTGGAGTAAGGACGGGGTCGAGAGACCCGTTGTGCTGCCCATGACCAGGATCGTTCGACGTGCTATGGAGATTGTGCTGAAGGAGGACGATGACGCACAGCGCGGCCTCGATAATGTATGATAGCTTACCAAACTCTAAAGTTGACTGAATCGCATGTTACTGTAAAATATATGTATATAAATGATAATATAATACTCCTCTCAATGATGCACATCTCCAAGCTGGTAAAGAAATAGATTCTCTATAAAACACGTGCACTACAGCCAACATCATGAATTGCAACTGCAACTGCGACTTTATTCACGTCTCACTCACAATTATCGCATGTCAACGCGTTGGTCTTCTTGTGGCCCCGCGAGATCATTAGCTGTCGTTCTGCAAAAGATTACAGGACTGCTTATCGACGCACGCGAAATCTTGGAGCCGTGAAAAAAGTCGTAGCATGAGGTTACTTGTTCCCTTTGTAGGTCTGCTTGGAGCAGTCAATGCTGCGTCGTGGACATTCTCAGCTGGCAAGCTCGATATTTCCGATACACCATATACATTCTTGGCCGGATCTGATCCCGTATATGCCTCGTTATGGCCAGAAGAGAAATTCAAGCTTTTCCTGACCATCAAGGAGGACGAAACGCCAAAGAGACCGCATCAGGCGATGTTGCTCATCAAGGACTCGGAAAGTGACTTGGAAGCGAACCTCGTCATTCCCGTGAAACCCAGCGGCCGCGGCTCACTTACAGTGTCATATGCAGATTTGGGGCCACACTTGATTCAACATAAATCGATCGACTTGACGCTCGTCTTGGGAGGATTCGGAGAGACGAAACCGCTGAAACAGCATATTGCCACGATTATGCTCGAAGAAACAAATTCACGACCGATTATACCGCCTACGAAACCACTACGATATGCAGCACTTCCCGAAATCACGCACACGTTTAGGGAATCTGAAAAGATGCCTCCCCGACCAATTTCATTCTTCTTTTCCCTAGTTTTGTTGGTCGGTCTCGGCGGACTATTCGTTGGTTGGGCGATGCTCAGAGTCAACCTCGATGCTTTTTCCCGTGCATTGAAGAGTGCCCCAATCTCATACACAATCTTTTTGGGTTCATTGTTTGCGCTGGAAGGATCACTCTTTTTATACTGGACTCAATGGCGCATTCTCACGGCCATCGGAGCACTGGCCATCTTGTCCATACCCGCCTTTTTCTCTGGCAGATCAGCATTACGCGAAGTCGAGTCGAGACGGCTGGCTGGACAGAGATAGCATATATGAAGAGCATTAAAAATACTGCATCATTCATCAATTACCTACACACTTGTGCAATTTTGAACTTTTGAACTCTTGAGAAACATTTGAATATATTTACATTATGAGACTATGGGACATGTGCATCGCTAAAGCTCGTATGGACAATATAGTCGTCAAAGTATGCATGGAGGCGTTACGAATTGAAAAAAAGGTCAAATATTGATGAGTCGCTCATGATTGAACATTGTGGTCATCGACATGATCAACCATGACATCCTCCTTTGTCTCCTCGCTCGTGACGGCAGCCACCTTTTCCTCTCCCTTGAGGGACAAGAGTGTCTTTGCAGGCGTAGACAAGAGAGTCTCAATCTCTGCACGACGAACCTTGAGCTTCTCCACTTCGGCCAACTGTGTCTTGATCGACTTGATTTCATTCTCGACGCTCAATCGGCTCGACTTGTCACCAATGGCATCGAATTGCCAAGTCGTTCTGCCGTCCGCGTCCGGCTCCAAACGGAGTCGATGCGTGTGGTATTTGAGCAGTGTCGGACGATGACTTATAGTGACGAGGGTGATGCCTCGTCCCTTTGCTTCTTGATAGATCAATCCCTCCACGTCCGAGGAAATTGCTGACGTGGCGTCATCGAGGACGGCATAGGTCGGACGGTGGTAGAAGAGACGCGCGAGATTGATTCGTTGCTTCTCACCACCACTGAATACATTCGCCCAATCCTTCTTGGTCTCCCATCCACCTTCGCGGTGAACGAGTAAATCAAGCTTCAGCATTTCAAGAATTTGAAGTAATTCCTTGTCGCGTCGACCATTGGAAACCATATCTGCATGACTGTGCGGGTAGATGAGCTGGTCTCGCAATGTTCCGATCGACATGTACGGCACTTGAGGAATGTACATAATGTCCTTCTCAGCTGGCTTTGAGACGAGGCCACGATATACAGGCCACAAACCTGCGATGACTCGTGCTATAGCAGTCTTGCCAGTTCCATTGGCACCAGATATCAATACATGCTCGCCAGACTTGACTTTGAGATCCAAGGACTCTATCAGCTCTAACCCAGTATGTCCTCTCTTTGCAGGAGCCACGATGGGTACCCCTTCTAGTCTGATGCCGTCATAGCCCTCTTGCATCGTGCCACGTACGTCTGCCAGAGAATAGTACTCGATGTGCCGAGGATTATATGCATTGGCATGCACTCGATGGAGTGTACTCAGAAGTGTGTATACCCTTGCAGTATAGCCTGCTAGCAGTGCAAGATCCTTGTACGAATACATCATTCGTCCACCAGCCTCTGCCAGACTCAATAATAACCTTTTATTCGTGATAAAGCCACGAGTCCTCGACTGCTGTTGCAAGCTCATGTCAGCTATATCGGAAGAATCGACATCCGACCCGCCAAGAGCAGGGAAAAATATTGGGAATGAGACGGATAAGAGTCCTACGCTGGACCAGCCATACTTTATGATGTAATCTTCAAACCAGTTATATGCAATCCGAATTCGTAGGGTCGATTCAATATGCTTTCGCAATTTATCGAAAGATCGATCCAAGATCGCCCTCTCGCGGCTGCCTCCGTTGTAGAAAGCGGCTTCCTCGGCATTCGTAATCAACCTCGAGTGTCCATTGCGAAATTCTCCTTCCAAACGCGCCTCGACTGCCGCGAGCCGTCCGAAAGCAGGCGACACTCTACGTATGAGATAGGCTGTCGAGGCGTACGCTGACAGAAGCATAATCAAAGCGCCCGGGCCCAAGCTCTTTGTCAATTGGTAATTGAACACGAACAAATCTACTAGCGGTTTCCCGAGATTGGACATCAAGGCCGCGCACGAATCGCAGAAGTGTTTGATGTCATTCGTGATGAATTGATCGATGCCTTCAATCTCACCATCAGTTAAAACCTTATAATATGGTCTCTTGTCATTCAAGTATAGATCGTGAACATATCGAGTAAGCCGTGTTCTGAAAGCGAGTGAGATCTTCTGTTGCATATAGCGAATCATGCTATTAGTGTAGGATGCTGGCACCGCGAGTGCGAACCATAGACCTAGACCCTTCAGAAATCCTACGCCGTTCGCAGAAACAAGATCTCTGACGATGCGGCCATCCAGTCTAGCTACCAACAAGGATAGATATGTACGAGCCATGAGCAGACACAACTGTGCAAGTAAAAAAGCTGTCTCGCGACTATCGATACGAGGTACAATGATCGCCCATATGCCATCAAACTGTCTGGCGAATCTGCGATTGATTCCCACTTGACCTTCTAATGGCGCGGCGGCCTCGCCTCTTTTATCGAGAAAGAAACGACGATGTGCATCGAAAACCACGTCCCGAGTAGGATAGATTCTGACCTTTTCCACAGAGTTCTCATCACCAATTAGGATTTCCTTGCCTTTTGGTTGTCAGCACATGTTAATCTTTCGGTGTCACATGTCTCACTTCCGTCTGGTCGTAGGATGCCACTATTGCGTCGATGATGCATTTTAAATTCTCGTTTCGTCTCCATGGAGCGTTTGCGTTTCTCAATTACATATGATAAGAGACCGATGAGAGCCGCAATGGTTGCGAAGCTCAACGTCGGCCTCGTCCGCATGTCAGAGAGTAGCACTCGATGCCACATTTTCGATCTGGTGTCTACCATAGATTTGAACGCCAACCTTGATTGACTAGCCAGTGCCACAGCAGGAATGAACGGTCTTGAAATGCATGAGTGGAAACAAAAGGAAGTGCATTTGAGTCCTTTAAGTCCTACCACGAAAGCGAAGAATCGAGGATGACGTTGAATCTGAGATTGACTTGTAGCTGATCGAGAGTCGCAATTCAGTGGAGTGTCGTATTCTTCGTTTTACAATTTTCACATGTTCTCCGTAAGTGTCTCCTACTTACTGTAGTCAACATCCTGCCATGTAACATATAACAGATACTTCTCTACCATATACTTGGCTCAGATCCCTGTGACTTAGCACATTGAAAAACTCATCTCAAAGTCTCTGCACAGCCATCAATTGCACATCAACCATGTCAAAGCCAGCGTTTCCACGACGACTCCCAAAGGGCACCAAGAACCTGCGAGCGTGTCTCATGTGTGCAATCCTTCTGACATCGGACCAATTCGCGAATGAGGGCTGTCCGAATTGCGAATCGATATTACGGACATCAGGTATGCCTTGTGGAGTGGATGCTTCTTTTGAGGCCTGTACTAAGTGTGTCAGAGCGACCTGAAGAAGTTACCTCTCCAAACCACGAAGGACGCATCGCGATGATGAATCCAAGTGATTCTTGGGTAGCCAAATGGCAGAGAAGCTCTAATTTTGTCGCTGGTCTCTATGCCACGCGAGTGGTAGGCAAGTTACCTGATGAAATCGTGGAGGATTTGGAAGCACAAGGAATACAATATATCCCTCGTGATGGGTCGTATGTCGAGTAAATGTTGTCAGACATTCTCAAACTGTATAAATCTTGCATATCTACGGTTCAAGCCATCAGCCAAGCGACGGAGCAAACGAACTCATCATCAATGTATCATCAATCGTCCAGCACTTGTACATAATCATTATATCTTCGTTAACCTCAATCTAGAGGACCCAAGTCCTGCTTGCCGATCGCTTCGCTCTAATCGTAATATGAATGCAAAACACACTATCTACCGTGCAAGATTTCGAGGCATTCATTGACCTTCGGCCGCTTGGACTGTACGCACTTGCCAGTATACAACCATCGCATCACTTCGGGAAAGACCTCTGGAAAAGGCAATTCAATTTCCACAGTGTCGCCTTGGAATATGTTGCCAGATAAGAGTAAAGTGGCCAACAATGGGGCGCGAGTGACTGCGACCTCTGTGTGTAACGGTATTGCTTTGCTCGTTTCGTTGCATGCGGATGGCTCAGCTGTAATGAGTTGAGCTCTTCTTGACGCCCGTGCAAGACGCATAGAGAATGGTTTCAATGCTTTATCTCGAGGATGGACTCTCACTCGCGTGTAGTCCCGTTGAGAGAGAGGGGCACACTTGAGTAGACAACATGATCCCTCTACTCGACCAAGAAACTTGCCAGCAATGTTGCGGACCTGCTCGGCTATGTATGTCGATGGAACACCATACATCTGCAATGCAGCAACGGGATTGTATATCAGATCGCATTCCCGCACTTGACGCTTCAAGGAACGAGGACTCTCACCAGCATCAGCGCCATCCATCGCAGTCGACAGAGAACGTTTTGCGCACATAGTCGTCTGTATCGCGCTCTCTGTCTCATTTGGCGCTGATGTGATCGAAACGATTGGGAGTTCCTTTTTTTGGGATATGATTGTTGTTGGGTTCTACGAATTCGCCGCTCCTTTGTAACGTCTGTGGAGTGATAGGGGTTGGTGGTGGGTGAAAAAGTGCCGATATGAGTGGTCGACTGACTAATTTGTCATTGAAGTTGTCCTGTGTCGAATCTTGCCAATTTGTCGGCGGTGGGGTCAAGCAGTCCGAGAACGTTGCACTATCAGATCGACCAAGGACCAACGGTCGTGGTGGTGACGATTTCACAGAGAAGCGTCGACTCGTCCTCGACTCTAGAGAATTGTGCATCATTTGAGCTGAGTTTTGTGGCTTGTGTTCGAGCACAGAAGGTCGGTGGACGTGCAAAGATATAGAGAATTGTCTAGTTGGGACAAGTACGCGCAGTCGACCCTTATACATCCTTGACCAGGTTTCAGAATGTCCAAGGGACCACATCTGCCGAAGAAAGAACAAAGACGAGAAAGGAATCATGCGATCGCACCAATTTCCTTTGGATGCGAGATCCCCGCGGCGTTCAGCCTCGCACCAACAACGCCGCCACCCAAAACGCCCGAATCCTTCTCTCTATTTCAACTTGTCTGTCCAGGGGATTGGATCTGATGGTTTCCTGCCCATGGTTGCAGCAAGTGGCCGTTCTTCAGCCTGGTATGGCCTCGTGAAAGCAGCCTTGAACCGCACGGAACTTCCATTCAATCTCTTTTGCAGTATGCCGTGAGGGCCGCCTTCATTTATTGCTCAATCGTGCAATCCGAATCAAAGTGATTCAAGCCCGCGGACTCTCCATGTTCGTACCATCAATGCGCAATAGTCGTCAAAACTGTCTCATCCGACTCGGGAATTCTTCAAAGCAATCTCTTTCAAAGTGCTCCAGACTAAGGCCATGGCATGCCTAGTCCCTTGCCAAGGAAACTCCTGCATGTGCCGGAACACGCTGATTTCTCAGGTTGGTAATGAAGTGGCACCTCTTGTTATGCCATGCTGCAGCGAAAGTGAAAGCACCTTTTGTTCAATGACTTCAATGATCCACAATGAAGGCGTCACGAACAAGGCCGCCAATACCTAACACATGACAGGGCGGGCCCTGCTCTCTTCCTTATTCACCCGAATTAGCATGTGGAATATTAAACAGGAAGGAGAGAGTACTCGGATCGTGGGAAGATGCGCATTGAAGCTCGGCAGACAGAATTCAATGCATACTATGACATGGTGAGACATTGTCCCAGAGAGGTCGCATGCATGGACTGACGCTATCGGCAGACAACAAATGTCAATGAAGACCTGTAGTAGGACTTGAACTTGACTCAGTATGAGGAAAGGAAAAGGAGATTCACACAATTCAGAGTCTATGATGACAAGGATGGACGCGAAACAATACTCGGATTCTGTTAGCTGGTGTCACTGGTTCTCTTTTGAAAGAAACGAATAGGGTTTTCGTCAATACAATTTGGATTTGGAGAAGAGGTTTCATCAATCTCGAGGGGACAAAGAGGAAAAGCAGCGGCGCATTTGTGCAGCCACGGCGTCCCGAGAACAAAGAAACTTTTTTTGTGTGGCGTCCGCTTTGTCGCTGCCAGATCTAGATGACTTCATGTCGTTTGGACAAACACACCACAGTACAAACACGGGGACCTGGTTGACTGCTGGTTCCAATGACCTGGTCTAGGTGACAGCTCAAATCAGTGTCCAAACATCACGACCCTGATCGTACGATCAATATTCAAACAGCCAAGCATCGTGCTCATATCACTGCTTGCGCCAAACGTTTCTGTGGAGGTACTCGAAATATGGATCACATCTTCTTCCGTCACTCTACCAATCGTCGAGAGTCTCTCCGCGAGCCGATAATATGATATTCGAGCACAATAAGCCAATTTTGAAGAGGCCATACAGAAGTTGCGTCATTTTCACGCACATCTGATGTCGTCTAGATGACGAACATGCTGCTGCTTGCATATATATCAGTGGCCTGAAATATTACTCCTCACGAATGCGATGAAGGTGCGACAATATAGCCGTGCTGGACCATGGACACGATATGGTGACTGAGCTCTTGCTTGTACCGGTACATACCGCTCCGCCATCATCATCTATTCTCATGCAAGGCTGGTGCTCTCTATGGCTTTTCTGTCACTACTGGGGGAAAACGATCGAGGGCTCTTGGATAGATGTCAAGTAGATCAAGACACGATCGGACTCTCCATCATCTCCACAAAAAAATCTAAAAGGACAACAGCAAGTCTTCAAACAAAAGAAGGGGTACTGGAGACGAGGCTGACTTTTTCGTTTCTCCGCACATCTTTACCAGTCTGCCATTATGACCGGCTATTTTGAGTATACCAAGTACTCGGCAACGGAGGTTGCGCATCTCTTTAGTACCATAAATGATGTCCAGCACACACCATTGTCAGTACGATCGAGACTCTGAGGGTTCGCACATCAGCGGTATCCAAGGTCCTTTATCCTTCGAGTCCTCTTGTTTGATTGCCCGACATGACGAGAGGTGAAATGTATGAGACGAACCTTTATTGCTTCAAGTATAGGACATTTTACATAAAAGTATGGACAGAATATTCGACCAAGTATAGTAATAGTAGTTTTATACACTGTAGCCACGATCGGGAATTGTTGCATGTTCAAATCTTTCCAATCGAAATGTCAGCCACAAAAAAACGCCAGAAAAGAGACAAAGGGAATTTCTTTCGTGGCGCACGATGATAAGTGGAGAAACATGGATTTTTAGGGTCACGGAATGCGTGTTTTCATCACTTGATCAATTTCAAATGGCCGATTTTTTCACACGCGGAATCTCCTTATTTCTCCACGACATGACTCGGTTGTTTAGCCACCGTATTCCATTGTCGATGGATCGGTGCTTGCTCGAATGACACTTGGGCGTATCGAGTGGTCAGATTCGACCACGGCGGTCCCGGAAACGAGAAAAAGAATTACTTTATTCTGGGACCCCGCGTGATTCAAACAAGACAAAAGAGTCGATTCGACACGTAATACCATTCTCTATACCCCTCAGCTCCAAGTGTCACAAATCTCGAATGTTTTGATTTACTAGTTGTCACTTCTTTGTCTTGTTTTCCTCATTCGAATTCATTTCTAGAACCAGAGACTTGAGGAGGGGTCTCCGTACATTTCCCCAAAACAATCCCTTGACTTGTTGCATCATCATTACCGCTTCAAGACTCGTGATGATTCGTCTCTCGATCGTCTCTATCAGTGATTGGCGATCGATACTCCGCATTTGCCCACTTCCAAGGTTGTCTCTTTTCAAATTCATGTAATCCGCTCAATGTCTATACGAATAATTTTGTAAATAGCATGTTGTATTATATTACATGGATACCAAGGCATCAACTTTTCCCCCCAAGACGAGATGTAGAACGGATTAATAGTCTAGTTCTGGCAGTTCTTCGGCAGGTTTATCCAAGTCTCTGTAATTTTGCGAGGAAGAACCTCGAAAGTCACCACGACCACCTCTCGCGCCCCCGTTCCGTTGTTGCTGGCCTCCATGAGGTGATCGTCGACGTCTCGCCGGTGACGACTGTCTTCGTGGTCTCGGCTCGTGGTGCTCGCGATACGGCAGTATCTTGTGTAAATCGGCCATGTATCGTACGAAAAGTTGCGCTTCTAAAGTCACCTTGGCGACCCACTCACTATGACGCTTCTCAATGTGCTTCTTCACGAAAGGCACGTCCATAAACAACTTTGTGCAGTCCTGAACCTGACATCTAAATCTTGATTCTTCCTCCGTCTTGACCTTTGACGAGATGACTTCTGCAACGAGATCCGACACACTTTTGACTCGTAATTGTTGCAAGTAAGCTTCTGGATTGAGGTAGATTTGTAGCTTCCTCTGATATGTGCGCTGCCAATCTTCGAAATCCTTTGTGTTTGATGTTGAATCGCCTGTGGAACGAGTATACTTTGGTGCATGCGATTCGAGGTCCATGATGGAGTCATATTGTTTCAAATCCCAGTAGTCAAAGGTATACACGGTGCGCAAATACTCTACAAGGAGGTCGAGGCGTTGGCTAGCGCTTGTCGTCGTACTCTGTATCGTTTTTATGGCGCCCTCGTCGCCTAGCACGGTGCTCGTTCTCAATTTACCAATGACAGCATCGACATGGCTGAGATGCTCTTCAACGAGGCTCTGGTTGTTCAGTTGTGTCCACAATACTCTAGGTCGAGCGCTTAGTGCAGGCTTGCGATAATGTGCTACTTTTAAGGTAAAAGTCCCTGCTTTCTCAGCATTGAGCACTGTGCCGTCAAGTTGTGCTCGAACTTCGGTGCTATTTGCGTCACCACGAAGCACAAGCCAGCAGGTACGGCTCATATCTTTTACTGTAGGTCGCGAGATGGAAAGGTGCTCCAGCGTGCCAGTGATATTCTTGATGTGCTCCTCTATGATACTCCTAGGTAGAGTTGAGGGTATGTTGTTGATGTAGAGCACTTGTGGGGAAATTTCTCCGTCTAGAATCAGTGGCGATGGTATACGAGAATCCATGGCATAGTCAGTCGCAGAGCCAGGCAGCTCTATCGAGAAGTCATTGTATGCCCCATTCTCCAAATCGATTTGGAAGCGTGTTAGATAGGTCTTTTTCAGTGCTTCGGTGTGATCGACACCGTCGTAGAGATCTTGAAACCATGGTTGCTCAATCTGCTGGTCGAAATATGGCCTAGCTGTTCTCGCCAGCAGATCTGCCGTATAGTCTTCATATCTATTCTGCATCGAGACATCTATACTCGCGCCCGGGTTGAGGTTGAGATACCAGTTGCAGAAATAATCGTAGGAAACATGCTCAATGATCGTGAAAGGGTCAATGACTCGAGATGGTTCTTGTGTCTTGCCATTGAACCGAGCATGCACAGGACTTCTGGATCGTCTTCTATCTCCCAGGAAATTCTGGTCCGATCGTCGCCGATAGCTGTAGTCCGCCATAGTATCCTCTATCTCTGTTTCCCAAAGATGACTTCGCTATATGTCGTTTTATGTGTCGAAAAGAGTGTTACGCGACACAAAATCAAAAAATTACAATATTTGTGTCCTGTCGATTCAAGCAATTATATTGCGGTCAAATATCCTTGCGACATGCAGGAAACCAAGGACCACAGGAAAGCCTGAAATTGTCCATCATCCAGTCCATTGTGGACAATGAATGAGCTCGTACGATGCCTCAGTGGTTCTTGCAGTAATTAGTGTAGCTCTCCCACAGCAAGATGACTCTTTTGGGAAACGGAACCCGTGTCGCTGATTATCTGACCTTCGACAAGCATGATTCCGAGTCCATTTTAGATGTACTCTTCACCTTGATAAGAACCATCGCATTGTCTTTTCGCAGCTCTCTAGTCCGGCTTGAAACTGCTGATTTTCATTCAAGTCATCTCTTCTGGTTGCATATACGATCGGCTGAGTGAGCCATGTCTTATACCTCACGTAAAATTCAAGCAATTGCTTTGAAGCCATCGAAATGGACGCCGACATTCTCATTCTCAAAGACATCCTACAATCACAACATGCAAAAGGACGCACAAGCAAAAGATCTTATAAAACATTACTTTCAGCATTTCCTCTTTTCTACCCCACAAGTCAGTCATGCCCCGGGCAAAGTTTCTTTTCGTCTCTATATTCATGCGAATCCTGAGCTGAAGCCGTCGAAGGCTGCGACAACAGCCTACAACCTTGACAAGTTCAAGACTTTCCTGGCCAAGGTCTACGGTACGCGCAAAGAGATCGATCTGCAGGTTACACCACTCAGTGCTCCCTACCTCAATGCAGAAATTGCAGCTCAATTCATGGTCCTATCATCGAAAAAGAAGTCCTTTGCGACCTTGACGAATAAGTTTATGAAGTCGACACCTCTGAGTGAAGTCGTCGCAGGTGTCAAGATGCAAGTGTCGGGTCGTTTGGGTCGTAGGAAGGGTGCTGGTCGTTCGTCGAGAATCACGAGACAGAAGGGCAAACTTGGTTTTGCTACATATACATCGCGAGTGGATGCTGCCAGGTGCGAATTCAAGAACAGAAACGGGAAGATTGGTGTCGTAGTGTGGATCAGGAGTGGTGAGAAAAGGTTGGTGCCTGGACTCAACAGTGAAGGCAAAATGAGGACGTTCATTCAGGAATGGAGGGATCGAAAGTTGGCTGAACGTGCTGGCACGTCGTCTCAGGCATCCTTATCTGCCCCTCCTTCATAAGTAAGAAGCACTGTACAAAGTGAGAGAAAATCATGCGGTTTCTTCATCATTTATCATCATTCATCCCCATTAGCCTATTGCTCATTTCCAGGATTCGTCATCGCCTTTCTCTAGTGACTTAATAGCCAGCCTCCATCTACAGGAATGGTTACACCACTAGACATGCATCAGTATATCACACAATCAATTATTCCAGGGAGATCGTACTTGAGATATTGATTAGTAGCACAGAAGAGCACGGCACTTGCCATGTCCTTGTCATTCCCAGGTCTTCCTGCAGGACAAGATTTGCCCATTTCTTTCGATGCTTGTGACTTGCCGGTCTCATCTGAGTCCCCAGTAGACCTTTTCCATCAGTTCTATGTACACGCAATACTGCTGTAATATGAACCACTTACATTTCAGAGGGAAAGAATCCTGGAGCGATCGAATTGACTCGAATGGCAATCTTGTTGTTTGCTAATTCTGTGGCGAGCATTTCATTCAGATGAATCACCGCACCTTTGCTACTGTTGTAGTTGAACATACCACCTTGAGACTGCTTGGTGATGCCAGACATTGACGAAATGATGACGACTCCACCACTGAAGCCCTTGTCTGCTTTTGTTGCAGCCTCGAGCAGAGGCAAGAATGCTACGGTCGTGAAATAGACACCTGCCACGTTTGTGTTGTACGTATCGGTCCAAGCTTCGAAACTAGATCGTTCTGGATCTCTTTCACCATCTTCCTTCCATAAATTGTTCTTGAGTGCAGACGCGTCTGAAGGCTCTCCGATCTTTGTTGGACCATGGTTTATTCCTGCATTGTTCACAAGAATATTCAATTTGGATTCCTTGGCCTCAAAGTCTGAGACGAGCTGTTCTAGGCCCTTCTTGGAAGCTATGTCCCCCACGATTGGAATGATCTTGCCTGGTCCGCTTTGTGGTGCGTGGGATGTGGCTGCAGCTTCCAACTTCTCCTGTCTGCGACCAACGATGTATACAGTAGCACCATTGACTGCCAGAGCCTGGGCTGCCATCAACCCGATACCTGATTGTCAGCATCTCTGTCGATTCATCATGTTACGTTTTTACCTGTACCACCACCCGTGACCAGGGCTGTTTTGCCAGTCACATCGAAGAGGTTGTCCCTTTGCAGATCGGTTGTAGTCGACATGATTCTTTTGTTCGATGATAAATGCTTGCTGAGATTGAGCCATTTAATTTGACCTGTTGCCCTCGAGCAGGAAGACTGTAGTTGGAGTGGTTGAGCATTCGAGTGCAAAGTCAAGCCACCGAAATGACGTCGGGATGTCCTGTCTATCCGAAGATAGCCACTTGCTGTGAATCCACGTATGACGGAGTGACTATGTGCGGCCAGTGAGCGAGCAGAAATATCGAGGTGTCTGAGCATTTGAATTGTATGGACGACTTTCTGGTCACTGCGAGTAGAAGGTTTTCTTTATTGGAAGAGTTCTTAGTTGAAAGGCTGTAGGCGGTAGTAGAAGGCAAGTGAGATCGCCAACCATTCGAATTGTGGGGAAATTTCAAGTCAGCTCCAGCTGCTGCAAGCACGATGCAATTGGCCACCTGCAGTGAACCATCAGTATATCTGCATCAATCTGTCTTCCATATACTCGAGGCCACTCCGCGCGCCCTACATCTCAGAATGTAGATTCGTATCTTGGTTCCTTCTCACCCTGAATGTGTAGACAAAATTGAGATTACAAGCGTTTTGCAAAATTTCGAAGCTCTGAGGTATTGAGGAATATGCAGATGCTAGCTGATCTACCGAATACCTGAGGCAAGTATATAGAGAGGACATGTTATTTACAGAATGAATGAGGCTCTATCGCTGCAGTTGATGTCTATACATGCATGCAGAATGAGGTACATATCTAGACAGACTGCAGTTGCAGTGCTAGGTAGTTGAGGAATTATGATTGTGAGATTAAGGTTGTGTGGGTTGCAGATCAGACATGTGTGCACTCCTGGAGCTCCGCTCTCCAGCGACTTGTGGCTTCTCGCAAAGTTTCGTGACGTATCAACACATGAATCAATATTGTCCTTTCGATATGATATGTGACAGGATTATCGTTGTCGGTTCAAGTTCTGTTACTTGTGCGATCAGAGATATAGTGTTCATCAACCACTTTTGTCTTCATGGTTGGAATCATACAGCCCTCGAATCAAATCAAGTTGACTAATGTATCTGTGATTCGATATAAAAGATCAGGCAAGCGTTTTGAACTCGCGGCATATAAGAACAAGGTACTTGAATGGCGTGCGGGTACAGAAAAAGACATCGACGAAGTTTTGCAGATCGACAATATCTTTAGTAATGTATCGAAAGGGGCAGTCGCTTCTAATGAAGACATAAAGAAAGCATTCGCAGACAAAACAAAAGAAGAAATTATCCAAGAAATACTGAAAAAGGGGGAATTGCAGGTCGGGGAGAAAGAACGTGGAGCAATGGCAGAAAATACCTTCAAGGATATTGCTCAGATCATCAGTGACAAAACAATCGATCCTAGTAGCAAAAGACCATATACAACCACTATGATTGAGAAGGCGCTGCACGATCTTGGATTTTCCACGAGTACAACCAAATCTGCCAAATCACAGGCGTTGGAAGGTATCAAGCAATTGCAGGCGCAAAACAAACTGCCAATCACACGGGCATTGATGAAGATCAGGGTTGTGACTCCTTCAAAGGAGGGAAAGCCAATCAAGGACAAGCTCAAAGCCATGTTCGTCGAAGTAGAAGAAGAAAATATAGGAGCGGAGATGGAAATCATCGGTTCTGTTCAGCCAGGTGTGTATCGAGAAATTGGACCATTTTTACAAGAACATACGAAAGGCAAAGCAAGTTGTGAAATTTTATCGTTCTCACAAAGTAAAGAGGGAGACGAGACTTGGTCTTGAAGTGTTATAACTTCTTTTCATGATGTAATCAACGATATCGCAAAGACTCGCAGGGTCGACTTCTGGTGATCAGCAATTCGACGATACGCTGCGTCTCCACGTTGCAATTCGTACTCGACTTGTGGAAGCTATGTGAAGCTAGGAGAATTACAGGATCTCTTTCTTGAGTGTATCATGGCTCTTGACAAATAATGCTGGCAGGATGCTTATTTTCTTGCTGAGACGTCTTAGATTGAACGTAGCTTGATCCAATTATTCTATAGTCATAGAGTCCGGGAGGACTGAGGCTGCAGCTGGGCATTTGTCGATTGCATCGAAGCACAGCTATACGCAAGCACAACTGCGGCTCATTCATGGCCAAGACTTGTAAGTATCAATAGCAAGAATGAATCGACTCAATCCGAGCTCACGATCATCATCTTGAAATTGTGTTTCACGTGTGATTTGTGGCAAATTCGGTGTTGATCACAAGCGCGAACCATTTTGAACTTAGTGCGTGCCTGTACGCGAATGTCGAAACAATAATTGCTAGCTACACCAGACTGTAAGAATTGTGCTAAATGCTTTCGCTCCAATCATTGCACTTTCGCGAAATGGACCGGCAATCTGACTTGGATGCATCTAGTGACCGTTAGAATACCATACAATGTCTCTGCTGTGCAGCCATGTTAACCTGCAGGTCATTTACACCACAGAATGCCAAGAGAGCCCATAGCTGATGAAGAAATTCAAACCTCCTTCATTCATCAATGGTAGAGGCCCTCCGGATCAAGTGATTGACAGCTCTCCAGCACCCAAGAAGCTCAAGACATCCTCCATCACAGCTGATCAGTCTTTGACGGCTTTCGAGACACCGATCGCGCATCTTGCGCATAGGAATTCACCCAATAAACCCGTACAAGCAAGGAAACCCCTGCTAACCATCAATCCAAAGGACAATATATCAGATGATGCAATATCTACCGACTCTGAATCATACTACAATGTCGTGTGGCGAAAGCCGACAAACAAGAAGCACAAGACCTGGGACGGTGACGGTATCTTATCAGTGCATGGTCCCCTCGCTACCCTGCAGGACATGTCAGGCAAAGAAATCGCCAGGGGACGTCACAAACATGAATTGATCATCATCGGTGATCTCGTGGCCCTTGGAGGAAAGGAGTGCGAGATCGAGACCATCCTTAGTGCCACAGATTACCAGAGTGGTAAAGTCTTTCTCAAGAATGGCAAAGTGTCCGGCCCAGCACTTGATGTCGTAGCGAAAGGTCATGGAAGAGCACAATTCAAGAACCCTCTATTGGTAAACTCTGTGCAGGTCAAGTCGTCTGTCGCGCAAGCACCAAAAGCAAGACACGATCCACAAGCACCGAATGCTATTGTATTAAGTCGACCCTCCGCTACAATGTCAAGTGGTGCTACAGCAATTGTTGATGTTGTGGTCGATCCCTTTATCGGGCAATTTCTGCGACCGCATCAAAAAGAGGGAGTGTCATTTCTGTACGATTGCATCATGCGTTTCAAGAATTACCAAGGCGCCGGTGCTATTTTGGCTGACGAGATGGGTCTTGGGAAAACATTACAGACAATTGCGCTAATTTGGACCTTGCTCAAACAACACTTCTTGCCTGATTCTGGTACATTGGCTCGAAAAGTCTTGATCGTTTGTCCAGTGACACTAACGAATAACTGGAAGAAGGAATTTAGAAAGTGGCTAGGACAAGATCGGATCGGTGTAAGTGTCTCCCTTGAAGTGTAATGGTCACTAAATACTGCAGGTTTTTGTGGTTGACTCGAAGGCCAATCTAAGAGACTTTCTCTTTGGCAAGGTCTATCAGGTCATGATTATCGGTTATGAAAAACTTAGGCTGGTACAGGAGACTGACGAACTGAAAAATGCAAACTTTGACGTCATTATATGTGATGAAGGTCACAAGCTCAAATCAGCCAACAACAAAGCGGCTCAAGCTATAAAGTCCTTGAACACGACCCGTCGAATTATATTGTCTGGTACGCCAATCCAGAATGATCTGGGAGAATTCTTCGTCATGATTGACTTTGTCAATCCTGGTCTACTGGGTACGTATTCGACATTTCGCAAAGAATTCGAGAATCCAATACTCAAGGCTCGTTCACCGGACGCTACGAAAAAAGATAAAGAGAAGGGCTCTGCGAGATCCGCCGAGTTGGCGAGACTGACAGACCTTTTCATCTTGAGACGAACAGCAGATCTCCTGTCGGGCTACTTGCCTGCCAAGATGGAGTACGTCGTGTTTTGCAAACCTACACCACTGCAAGTCAAGTTGCATCAAAAGCTCTTAAGTATGCCGGCAGCCAGACAATGCTTAGGTGGTCACAACGCTGCTTTCCAGCTCTGTGGCATAACTCACCTCAGAAAGATATGTAATTCGCCTGGATTGCTGTCAGATTCGCTGCAAGACAAATCAAAAGCTGTATCTGCGACTAAAAGCCCCTATCATCAAGGTGTGACTGACGATGATGAAAGTTTCAGAAGTGCTGTGCAGCATTTGGTCAATACTAATGCTGCTGCAAGACAATCCGGCAAGCTTCTTGTTCTTGAGAGACTGCTTGACGCTTTGCGCAGAACCAAGGAAAAGATTGTCATTGTATCACAGTTTACGCAGACTTTACAGATTCTACAGAATCTCCTCGATGGTCTGAAGCTCACATATTGTCGTTTAGACGGGAGCACTGCCTCATCGAAGCGACAGGCGCTCGTGGAGAGTTTCAATCGGAGCCCTGCTTCGACTTGTTTTGCATTCCTGTTGTCTGCGAAATCCGGTGGATGCGGTCTCAATTTGATCGGAGCAAGTCGTCTTGTGCTGTTTGATTCAGATTGGAAGTAAGACACCATTCCAAAGTACGAATTTTTCAGTGATTAATTCGCATAGCCCTAGTGTAGACCTTCAGGCGATGGCGAGAGTGCATCGAGATGGCCAGAAGAGACCGGTCTTTATATACCGCTTTCTCACGACCGGAATGCTCGACGAGAAGATCTACCAACGTCAAGTCACAAAGCAAGGCTTGTCGGACTCCTTGATGGACTCGAAATCCGCGGGGTCCTCATTCAGTCTGGAAGAGTTGCGGGATTTGTTTCGTTGTCATGAGGATGTCGATTGTTTGACGCACGACATGTTGTCTTGTTCATGTAATCACGACGGACAGAATCAGATCGATTGCAACGATGAGGAAGAGACGAGTTTGACAGTATCTGATGATAATGACGAAAAAGACGTTCCCATCTCGTGGATAAAGGCGAGTCAAGTCCAACAAGAGGACATTGACAAGGTATTTATATTCTCCTTTCATCAATTTTTAGAGGCTAATGCGTGTCAGAAGCCGAAGCAGACCAATATGAAGGCACTTCGGATCTACAACCACCTCTCGGCCCACTCCGTGATGGAGGCTCCTGACGCATACGAAGACGTCATCGGAGACGACATTCTGACGAGCGTCGTGTGTGGGAATTCAGCTAGTCATGGACAAGTCTCTTATCTATTCATCAAGAAGAACGGTCTGGCGCCACCCCTTCCAGAACCACAGAGCGCCATTGACGAAATGATTTCAGAAGAAGTCGACGAGGAACTGTAATGATTTATATATAGTTGCTTTTAATGTACAATATTTTATATACGTATAGAGATGATTAGTATATACTTTTCAAGCATATAATTCCTCATCCTGATCTTCATCTTGACGAAACTGCCCGTTCGTTCCATTCGTTCCATTCGCATGACTGACTACCTTGTCTTTTCCCTTGTTGTCAACCATCACCTTGTTCTCCTCCTCGACATGAGCGGGGACGGGACTGAATTGCGCCTGTACTTTTTTATAGTGATCTAGTTCGGATTGACTGACGGAAGGTACTAATTCCTTTAAAGCATCCATGAAATCGACCTTTTCGACGACGACTTGTACATCTTCCTTCGTAGCGAAATGGTCAAAGAAATATTGCGTCGATCGAGGGGGATCGAGAGCTTTGACTTTTGCGTCCACGAGACTTGCTCGTCTCGTCATTGCCTTCAACATGGCGTCGGAACAGAGGGCGTAAAAGTCTGCGCCGGTGTAGGTGTACGGACAGACCCTCGCCACGTCCCGCAAGTCCAGCGTCGCTTCGAGCTTGAACTTTCTCGTGAGCGCGAGTAAAATGTTGTACTGCGCCTCGTCCGTGTCGCTGACGCCCAAGTAGAGCATCTTGTCGAACCGGCCGGGCCGTAATAGGGCAGGGTCCAGTAAGTCTGGACGATTCGTCGCTCCAATCACAAACACGCCCCCTCCTCCTCCGTCTTGGCCTTCAGACATGCCGTCCAATTCACTCAATAATTGAGACACGATCCGGTCCATCACGCCCCCTGAATCGCCTTGATTTCCTCTCTTTGGAGCCACGGAATCCAATTCGTCGAAAAAGACGACGCACGGTTTCGCGTCGCGAGCACGCTGAAAGACGCGTCGCACATTCGCCTCTGACTCACCAATGTACATGTTTAGTAGTTCCGGACCCTTGACGCTGAAGAAATTTAGGGAAAAGGAAGTCGCCACGGCTTTGGCGAATAATGTCTTTCCCGTCCCCGGAGGACCGTAAAACAGGATCCCGGATCGTTTCTTCATGCCAGACGCGAAGAGGTCCGGTCTCTCCAGCGGAAGTTGAATCGTGTCCATAATGTCGTCCTTGACGCTCGCCAGACCACCCACGTCGTCCCAAGTGACGTTGGGGATCTTGGGAGCACCGATAGAGTCAGAGTAGTTGCGGCGCGCTTCCCCGATCGCTTGATCGAAATCTTGACTGTTGATCCACGCTCCGGCAACCTGTAAATCTGCACTGCTACCCGCATCCAGAGCCAGAGCCAAGCGGTCCATCCTGTCTTGCGAGTAATTCTGAGCTCGCCTCACGACACTGACGAGATCAGCCGCCACCAGTGCGGCGGATCGCACAGCGAGAGATTGGACGCTAACGTCTGGTGCAAGTGGCAGAGACTTTGTCAAATTCTGCAATATTGACAGACGCTCAGATTCCTCTGGAGCACCTACTTCCAACTCATGTCTGAAGCACCCCAGCACGCCTTCAGGCACCTCATCCTTGTTTGCGGTCGTGGCGACCACAGCGACCGGGTAAGCGCTTCCCGCCTCGATCGCGACCGATGACAGACAGTCGGCGAGGATGAATCTCATCGTTGATTCCTGACCAGATTCCATATCGTCCTTTTTCTTTGCCAGTGCGCCAATGTTGCGGAGGAGCAACAGACAAGGAGCACATTGACCAGCCTTTTCGAATCGAAGGCGCAAGTATGCCTCCGTCTTGAGATCCGTCTCGCCTATAATGTCGTAGCAATTGACGTCCAAAAAGTGCATACCGAGTGCGGAAGCTACGCCAGACACAATAGTCTTCTTCCCAGAGCCCCGAGTGCCGTGCAACAGGACTGAAGCACATGCACGCGCCTTGCGAGCAGTCTTGCCGAATGTCGCTTGAATCAATTGCAACAGCTTTGCGTAATTCGTGCCATCCTCTGCCGAGAACTTGATCTGATCAGGCAGACCATAGTATGAGGCCCATTGTTGAGTAGGTGGGACCCTGGCTTTCTCTGTGCCCGACTGTACCATCCGAGTGCTAGCCGCGTCTACTTGTACATCCCCAGCAAAGGCTTCATCGTCCTCGATCTCCACCTTGACAACCTTGAACCATGCGAATGTGTCCACTCGACCTTGCGTGAATGATTGCGAGAATTCTGAAATCAGCCCCTGATCTTGATCGTCAGTGGCCGTCACTCGGGCAAGGGTTTCGTCGATGCCGAGCAGAATAAGGTCACCGAGTCGGACTATGCGTTTGGACACTTCAAAGTGCAATTTCAAAGCATGGAAGAATGCATTCTGCAGAGCACGGTCGGTGGAAGCTGGACTGGGTACGCGACCGAGGGTGACTGCCTTGGCGACCGAATAATGGCATTGTCCTGTGCGAGCCCGTATGAAAGTTTTGCCAACCGTGACTGAAAAGCCTCCCAAGAGATTGTGATGCATCACTGGAGACAAATACAAGGCGTCCTGTCGTGCATTTGCATAGTCCGCTGGTAAAGAGAAGATGCGAAAGACCCTGGCTGGGACCTTTTGTGCTTGATCGACAAAAAGTTCCACCGAGTCTCCACTGAAGTATCCTAAATCGATGAGTAGCGTGATATCGGCAAAAGCATAGTGATGATCGTCCTCGTCCTTTGCGACACTTGGAGATATCTGATCGTGTAGGACCGGTCTATCTAGAGGCTTGCAATCAATCGTCACCATGCGAGGGTTGGTTTCGGTCGTAGTTGACACGGAATAGTGCAGATGATCTGTCTGTAAACCTGCAGCAGCACCACCATTGACACTCGCATCCAACAGATAGGAGAATTGCATGGCATCATCGTCCTCTTGATGATCATTGTCAGCAAGAGCATCGAAGCTATGACTGTCGTGCTCGTGTTCAGATGCTTGCTCACGAGCCAGGACAAACTCTGTAGCTGAAGACACGACGCCCTGTCGCACAGGCTCGCACAAGGTCACCTCGCCGCGGTAACCATTGACGTCGATCGTTTCACCAGTCCGAAAGACGTGCCCTGTCTGGACAAAACTTTGCAGACTCTCGGTATTCGCTTTGATGATGTGATACGTGGCCTTTGGAAATGACAAGAGAACTGAAGAAAGCTCTATGGGACGAGCAGGGCGAGCGAAAACTGTTTGGTCACAAAATAATTTATACATGCCACTTGGCAGCCACACGGTCGAGTGACTATTGACGGAGGTGCTGGGAGCCGACCTGACCACGTATAACCTCCACTCATTAGATTGACGAGTGGAAAGAGCTATATATCGTTGTTCATTCCAGGTTCGCGCTTCGTCGTATATGTCCTTGCTGACGGTGATTGAGGATGGATCGTCATTTATCGTAAATTGTGATAGAAGCACATTGACCTGGAATGACCTGTGTCCCGCAGGAGCCATAAAACTCGACGAGCAGTCTCAAAATCCTTCTATAATCAGGAATGCTAGCGATGGCATCACTCTTCTACTGGTCTCTGTGACTCGAAGCTTGAAGAAAGACACTCTGGAACTGCCGAAAGACGAATGTTGTGGAGACGGAACTTATCCGAAGTCTGACCGAGGTCCCGCAATACTCCACGATATTCGAAACTTTGTTGCAATTCATTGTATGATTCATCCGTTCATTCATAGTCAGACTCTTTTCGTACCAGATACTGGTGTCATGCCTGGTCAATCTTATGCTACCTACTTCATTCTTGACTAGTTCAAGGATTGATCGATAGCGCTTCAACTCTGCACGTCTCCTGTATCATTCATAAGCTACCGACCGTCCTCAAGAGCAGCCCGGTCGGGTGTGGCACAAGGTAAAGTCGCGACCTTTTTTGCCACAGCATCGATCAACAGAGCTTTGTGCCGCTTGCATCGTGATTCTGGGGCGAATCATATCAGGCCATGGAGGAGTCGTGGATCAACTTGAATCTGCAGCACAACCGCTCGCGGCCTGTAGCGAGCCAGGAAGATGAAGCTGAGGAGGTCATTTCTGCGCCCTCTACCGACTCGTCCACGAATTCATCTTCACTCGACTCGTTGCAGAGCCCGGAGGATCAGAACTCACGGAGTGGCATGACGGACGAAAATCTTGGAGCATCGTAAGTACAACTTGACGGACCTGTAGAAGAGAGTGTGGGGTTGACCTCGAGATAAGATTGGGCACGCTGTTGGACCGTAACCGTCTAGCGAGAGAAGGAGATGTGAGGGAGAGCACTGCAGCGACGGACAAGCACCGTCGTGACACCATCACCCCTGCGGACAAACCCAGAAACATCTCACCAGACAGGCAGGAGAGGAGAGGGCGTGAAGAAGAAGAAGAAGAAGAAGAAGAACAGCGCAGATTGTGTTACTGGGAGGGATTCTACGCCGGCATCACGCTGGGTCTGAGTACCGCGCTCTGTGGAATCGCAATCTGGCGCGTCTGTCTCGCTCGTCCGAGTCTCTTTCGTTAGTTAGTCGGTCAAATAGCTCATCTCATCCAATTCCTGATCATCGTCTATTTGATCATGATCATCGTCTCAATCATTCACATGTCAGTGATCATGATCAGCAATTAGATTGTCTTGCACGTGTGTATAATGTTTGAGTTCATTTGAGAATAATATCCAGCCGATAGATTGACCGCATCGGGTTAGTGCTAGACACGTGACCAGACCACTAGATGAATCGATTGAAGGAGGGTGAGAGAGTGATTGATGAATGAGAGAGAGAGTAACTACGGTGGGTAAGGAGTAGAGTCAAAACCTTCAAGGTGAGACGGATCTGGTGCCAGAGGTAGAGTTTTGATTCTCCTCCTCTCTCCTCCTCCTCTCCCTCCCTTCCCTGCTCTACTCACTCACCCACCCTACTCATTCACTCGTCCTCCGATTCAACAAGGTCACCTCTAATCGCTACCCTTACACCACCTACCCTTTTGATATCAGTGCTTACGACAATCATCTCGAAGCACCTTACTGCTTTCCAGGTCTGATTGTTCCTTCTTACTCGACCATCACTTGCGCCCGTCAGACCTTGGTCCCCAGAAATCACCGGAACCGTCTGCCGAGTCATATAACAGGCTTCAACCTATTCCTTCCTCGGGCACATCCTCTCGCCGTCTGCGCGCGCACAGGATACAAACAATTCCAGATTGGTGACTCGGATACCAAGTTGATTGGTCGGGCGCATCACTAGTTGCATCATCGTCCTCCTCTAGAGCAGATCGGGTCAGCACGACGAGCTGTCGCAAAATTCACACATGAACTTTACGAATCAACAACAATATACAAACTTCCAACCTACCTATCATCAGCAGCAGCAGCAGCCGGACATCTCCTCCAGCCTGCCCTTTCTCAATCAAAACGGCCTCAATCCGAACGATCATGCGGCACTGGCTCAGAACGATGGTAGGCAGCAGCTGAGCTATCAGGTTTCGAACGCTCCCCTCGGTGTCGGTGTCCAGCCTCAGGTACACCACTTGAGCACGACGCAATACCAGTACCCGATCCAATCGCGCCCGCAATCGACCTACTCGGTCGGACACGAAGCCTCCACCTACGCGCCATCATCTCCGGGCGGAACCTCGTTCCTGACCATGAGCGAACGCCGCATGTCTCGAGATTCTGCCATGGAAGGGATCGACGACCCGCGTCCGATGCTGCAACAGGAATTCTACCGTCGGGCGGAGGACGCAGGTTCGAGGTTGAGTCAGAACAACATGTCGCTCCGTCGGGGCTCGATGGCCTCTCAGAACCACCTCGATCCCCTCAGGCGGCCGCACGTCGCTCCGCCCATCTTTACGCAACAACCAAATGCGAGCGGCACCGGTCTGGATCGACGCAGCAACACCTTTTCCCGCACGTATCCCTACCCTCACCCGAACGCTCCGGAACCGACCGCGGGTTTCCCATATGCCTTTCCGGACCCCGACATGGGCGAGGAAGACGGTCCCTCGACCTCTCAGCCGTCCCTACACAATCAACAGCTCCAGGCCATCATGTCGGAGAGCACGCCGTACAGTCGAAGTCCCGAACTCCGGGTATCGCATAAATTGGCGGAACGGAAACGGAGGCGGGAGATGAAGGATCTATTCGACGACTTGCGCGACAAGTTGCCCCTCGACCGGACCCTCAAGACGAGCAAGTGGGAGATTCTGAGCAAGGCGGTCGAACACGTTCAATCCCTCGAGGACGAAATCGCCGCCCTGAGACGAGATAATGAAGACTTGCGCCGTGGTGGGAATGGAATCGCCGTCGCAAATAGTAATCCGGTCGCCAAATTTGATTATGTCTAAACATCATCATCACCCATCATATTCTCATCAAACATTTACGTGTGCACATTATCAATCAAGCGATGAATCTATTTACGAGATTGGATTACAATACGGCACGGGTAAAATTATAGTATTGTTTTGAGATTTACCGTATATATATATACATGTATGAGTGTGTGTGTTGTCGTGTGTACAATAAATATAAACTATACTCTCTCGCTAAACTCGCCACTGCCAAAAGAATAATAATATACAAAAATATACAGAGTAGGGGGCCATCATTTCCACTGGGTGGCGTGGGGAAGGATGGGACGTAATCCATTCTTCCGTACTTCGAGTGCCCATTTATCGATCCACGCCTTCATCAACTTTCTACTCTTTTCACTACCGATGTTGACGGTCGGAATGACGCGTCCCAAGTCGGCAGAGAGACAAAAACACATGAGTTCTCGAAAGGAAGAGTGTTCGCTATAAGGGACGCCATAACACGCTGCCGTGCCGGTGCTTCCTCGGCCAGGACTCATGTCCCTGAACGAATACCGAGGGTTCCACGCCATAATCTGCTCGACCGACGGATTATCCAAGAATCTCGTCTTTGGAGGGGAGTACGTCCACCCCGTCCCCCGAAACCCGACGATCCTCGAAAAGTGAGGGTGGAATTGAGTCAGGTAATCACTCAACGTTTCCGCCCGAATTTCCTGCAAGTACGTCATGTGAACCTGTGCCGCCAGTGGATCGGAAGTGATCAGGTCGGATAGTTCCTCGTCCTCCAAGCAATTCAAAATGTCCCTCTTTCTCTGCGCCGCGAATATCTTTGATCCCAATGCTTTCGCTATCCCCACCACGATTCGTTCCTTGCCGATCGAGTATGTCCCTACCACCACCAACAACCGGCCCCTAGACTTTCGCTCCTTCTTTTCCATCGTAGTACCGCCGCCGCCATCTTCCGTCGTGTCCATCTCTTCCGCACTCTTCTTGTTGAGGAACTTTGAAATGGCGGACGAATTTCGAGCCTCTGCCACGGGATTATTGTCCGGTCTCAACAGACCCGCGAGATCGCGGCAGACGTGTGCGCACGCTTCAATGACGTCCTCTTGTGATGGAAAAGCGTACTTTGGACTCAGGTACGTCGTGTCTAGATAGAGACAGTCAATCTTCTTGCCGCGGACGCATGGATGCAGCAACTGCTCCGGTGTGGCTCTGAAATCGCCACAATGCAAGTAGCGCAAATGGCGACCTCGGGCTTGACCGTCGAAGAGGAAGAGCGTGGAGCCTGGACAGTGATTCGCATCGATGAGCGTTATCTTCACGCCATTGACATCTGTAGGGACATTCATCGGGAGCTTGACCACATACTCGGGACGAACTCGGAGTTGTTGAATCACTAGACTACCCGTGATTGATGAGCAATAGATTGGACCGGCATCCCAAGTCGAACTCAGTCCGCCGTAGTGATCTGAGTGGAAATGAGTGAGGTAGTAGCCCTCGATGCCCGGCACAGTGCCATACTTGAAGGCGTCTACAGCTATTGGAAAAGGAGTCAGAATTTTGTAGAAAGGACAGATTCTAGTCTTGTACTTTGTGCCGCGTTGCAGATTTTCTGTTCTTGCGGCATCAGCCCACTGCTTTTCTTCAGAGTGCCCGACCATAATCTTGTCAAACGCATTAGAGGCGCCTTTGATCAGTGGCGGTTTGATGTCTTTCATCTCCTCCTTCACGATAATTTTGTCTTTGGAGTCCTCATAGTCGTTGTTGTCCTCTGGAAATTCGTCTTTCACTTCAGTGTCTGGGAAATCCTCGATCTCGTCGACGTCATCATCACGAGGCTCCAGCTTGATGTATGGTAAGGACTGCTCGGTGTCTTCACGTTTGATCTTGATATCGGCGTGACATGATTCCTGTTTGACAATGGGTGGCGGATCTGCCTGCATTTCTCGCACCACGGTGGAATCCACGAGTGCCTTGCCGTCTACTTGATTTTCCTCCTTACTAGGCGCGGGAAGATCGAGACAACGATTGACATGAGCACTGCGATCGTGTTCAGACAAACCAATAATTGACATACCACACATCGGGCACAAGACGGACTCATCTCGAGAGACGTGCTCACCAAAATTCTCTGCGTTATAATCTTGCCAGGACCACGCTTCATCCTCATTGACTTCATCGTCAGCATTCTCGAACCGGTCTCGATCTGCCGAAAGATCGAGCTCATCAGCCTGCGTGTCTCGATATTCGACTATTTGACCGGCCAAGGATTTAGCGTATTGTTGTTGCTCATCTGCTTCGTGGTCAGCAGAACTCGCAGAACTCCTGTCGACCAACCTGTCGGAAGTATCGCTAGCGGTACGGCGTGAGCTCGAAGAGTCGTCGAGCCCAGAAGTTGCTGATTGTAGATCATGAGACTCGAGCAAAGCGCCATCATCGTCATCCAGTGAGAAGGGACCAAATGACTCTCCTTGAGCATCAATTTGCTGCAATGATCCGCTCATCACAGCACCATCCTCGCTTGCACCATCCAAGGCTTTCATCGCTGCCTCATAATCGTCCGTCGCCAGACTATTGCCACCATCCGTAGACTGTCTATCGATCGTCACAGGACTATCATCATGAAGTGATGGTCGGAATAAGGGTGCATTTTTGCTCAGATTCGGATAAAAGTCGAATAATGTGTTTGCCTGCGTAACAGCATCCTTCTTTGCCGACTTTGCCTTTGGTACGATTGGTTTCTTGGCTGGCTTTGCGGGAGTGTTTCGACTGGAGACGTCAATCTTGGCTCTAGTCTTCGCGGGACTGGCGGGTTGGCCATTTGCTCGTCTCTTCGGAGGCATAAGTAGCGGCGTGTATCAGCGCATTATCATCCCATCATGCTCATACACAATCTACGTCTTGGTCATATATTGATTGCTCATAACACAACCGGCGTGCTCGAGTCTGGTAGATTGGCCACACAAACTTTGGAACGCAACCACAGTTTCACGGTTGATGGACTTCTGGAGAGCTCCGAACAACCAATAGTTCTCCACAAATTCAAGCACTTGTTGAAGCACTGCCCATATGCATACAATACGTACAATACAGTGATGAGTATATGTCTATTTTTGATTCCTACATGTAATGAATCGCCTGAATGCAAAGCACACTAAATAAACAAGTGCTTTGCCTGCGCAAAAGATCAAGGCAACCAACAATCAAGCGAGCTGATATATCCGAGATTCCCAAGGTTTGAGCTGCAGTGTTTTCCCAGATTCCGTCGATTCAGCATAGCTTGAGATCAACAATGTACGGTTCTGATCGGCCATCTTGGTCGGTATCTGCCATGTAGCACTTGAACTTGTAAAGTTGCACAATATCAGCAGTGCCTCGCCCTGGTATATTCTGGTAAAGGCATATATCTGTTCGTGGTCCGGATCAATGTCTTCAAACAGGCCATAAAGTAAAGCTTTGTTATCCTTCCTCAATTTCAAAAGCGACTTGAACCATTCATAATGGCTACCTTCTCGGCCGACCTGGTCTGCAGCATTATAGTCCTTGTAATCGTGCATCATGACGATCCAAGGCTCCACGTCGGAAAAGCCAGCGTACTTTTCTGCAGACCAATGTACCGGAGTTCGGGCATTATCCCTCGACTTCTTCTGAAATTGGTCGAGTACGTCAGACATGTCAATCTGATTTTCTCGCTTATTCTGATCCTCTGCTCGTTGCTTGATCACTTCTCCGTAGTAATTGATCGTTTCCAGATCGCGACAGTCCTCAATGGGCCACTCACTACGATTTACCATGCCGAGCTCTTGACCTTGATATATATAAGGTGTCCCTGCAAGGGCGATATGGAATAACGCGAGTCCTCTAGTGCTGACATCACGAAACTCGGGCGAGTCATCTCCATACCGCGAGACAGACCGAGGCTGATCGTGATTTTCCAGGTACAATGAATTCCAGCCATCACTCGACTGCATGCCGTACTGCCACTTGTCCATGATCTTTTTAAGGTCTGTCAGCTTCCATGATTTTGGGGAAAACTTTCCTTGTGGTCCCAAGTCGATGTCCGTGTGTTCGAATTGGAAGATCATCTTCAATTCTTCTCGAGTTCTGGCGACATACTTCAGTCCCATTTCCGGAGTGACCGCAGGACATTCGCCGACATTGATCACTGGATCGTACTTGTCATAGACCTCTTTGTTGAGCTCGTGGATATATTCATGCACATGCGGGCCATTGAAGACTAATTGACCGAAAGGCTGATATTTTCCCGCTCGCGTGACAGGCGCGTCTGGTAAACCAGACACCTTGGAAATCATGTTGATCACATCCTGGAATCGAGTCAGAGAAGTACCGGATATGTATGCAAGCACTTACCATTCGAAAGCCATCACAGCCCTTGTCCATCCAGAACCTCATGATGTTATGCACTTCCGCTCGCACCGCAGGATTCTCCCAATTGAAGTCTGGCTGGGACCAATCAAAGGTATGCAGGTAATATTGTTGCCTTTCCTCGTTCCACTGCCAAGCTGAGCCAGAAAATGCTGCGAGCCAATTATTTGGCTCAACATTCTTGCCGTCCTTATCTTTCTTAGCATCCCGCCAAATGAACCAATCGTCTCGACCATTTCTTCTTGCAACAGAATCCTGAAAGAGTGGATTCTCTGAAGAGCAATGGTTCACCACGAGATCCATCATCAACTTCATTCCTCTGTCGTGTAGCGCATCGCACATCTTTTGCCAATCCTCCATGGTCCCATACAGCGGATTTATCTTGTAGTAATCCGCAATATCATAGCCGAAATCGTACAGTGGTGATACATAGAGTGGCGAAAACCAGACGACATCCACGCCTAGATCCTTGAGATAGTCGACCTTCGAGAGTGCACCAGGCAGGTCTCCAATGCCGTCAGAATTCGAATCCTTGAAACTGTGTGGCCAGATCTGATAGACCACTGCCTCCTTCCACCAAGCTGGGGAGTACCCATCTCCTTCCATCGATTCAGGCATAGTGATCGAGGACCAGTGTAGTTTTACAGGTTGTCAATCATTGTTGGCCTCAAATATGCAGGACTGTATACGTAGTGGTAGCCCAGAGCAGAGATCGAATGACACAATGACTGGAAGATCTTCCGTGCCATCCAATATGTGGGGCCGTGATTGGAGCCGTTGTGGGCACATGGATCTGACGATCCATCGTCAATCACTTCCAAGGTTCTTCACCATTTCCACAGTTCGATTCCTTTCGCAATCACTCTAGTCAGTCAACGCTCTGCACACAAGTCAATAGGACATTTCTGCACACGAAAATTGATCGAATCCCATTCATCTGAATGGCACAACAAATCAATGATCTCATTGTATGCTAGCATAGTCTATACAGTCGTTCGTCATAACCTAACCAAAGAAATTGCTTTGAGGTGCTGGTGGCCCTTGTCGTCCCATATTATGAGTCCGTCCATGCACATTGTCGGCCTGGCCATCATTGAACTCGTAGCTCGGTGTGACCTGTCGCTGAGACGCGCGACCATAGTTGGTTTCCTGCTTAGCATTGGTATCGCCCATAAAGTCGTACTGTGCTTGTGGCGGTGGTCTCCTCGCCATGTTGTACTCTCTTCCATGAATATTCTCTGGTTGAGGTTCTTCTACTGGCGTAAAGTTTCTCTGGGACGATCGCCCAAATTGTTCTACAGGTCGCTCGCTCGACTCGCCCATAAAGTCGTACTGTGCCTGTGGTGGAGGTCTTCTGGACATGTTGTACTCGCGCCCATGGATATTGTCCGTGCCGGCGTTGTCCTGTGGAGTGAATCGTCTGACTGCGCTTTGATCGTTATCTTGTTGCTGAGCTGTCGAGTCTTCCGTGAAAGCGTACTGTGCTTGTGGAGGTGGCCGACGACTCATGTTGAATTCCCTGTTGTGTACATTGCCATAGTCATGCTCTTCTTCTTGTTGAGCTTTAGAATAATTATGCGAGGCTGCTCGACTCGGTGGCAGTGGTGATGCCTTATTATCGCCGGCAACAAAGTCAAATTGCGATTGTGGTGGTGGTCTTCGAGCCATGTTGTATTCACGCCCATGGACATTGTCTTGAGGATTTTGTTCAGAAAATGTATCGTACGACGCTTGAGGTGGTCCTCGATGGTTATTGTTCTGTAATGCTGGGGAAGGAGAGTCGGCTCCGAATTTGAAATGTGTATTGCCTTCGGGTCGTGGTTGTGCTCTCATTGAGGATTCGCGCGACTCTTCGTCAGTTGTCCTGTTGTGATCTCGCATACCTGCTTTGTGATGCAAAGGTATTTCGTTTTTCTGGAAGTCTGAACTGTGCGCATCAGGTGTGCCAAACTCAAAATGGGATGTACGCCCTGCATGACCAAGGGATTCATTCAAGCGCAAATTGCGTGCACCTTCCTCGACTTTGTCATATTGAGATTGTCCGAAAGTGACTTGTCTTTGCTGCCCCTGGCCGAGTCTTTGCGTCAAATCATCAGGTCGTGCTGACTTCTCATTGATAAACAAGTCCTCATACTACATGATATCAGTATATGCGGACGACTGTCAATTTGAAAACATACATTGCTAGGCTCAGCCTTGACCCGACGCTGATAGCTCTGAGGACCGTAGTCAGACCGAGGTTGTTCGGGTTGTTGTTCGAAGAGTTGTAGACTAGCATGGGGATCATACGTCCCAGTGGTTGGTCGAGACGTATTCTGAGCTCGGGGTGCAGCAGGTTCAGGCTTGAAGCTTGATCTTAGCAAACGACTCTGCTCTGCGCCATCATACACAGGCCAACCACGTCCACGAGTACCAATAACATCGATCTGTTTCAGCACGGTTGCCTGATCCCAGAATACTCTGATTGCTCCGATCTTCTGACTTGAAAAGGTGATTGAGTAGATGAGAGGTACTTCGACACGTTTGCCCGAAAACATGTTGTCATCAAGTCCAGGTAGAAATGGATTCATTTTGCCATCAAACTCAAATATAAAGCTGGCAGCAACTTCAATGACAACACTGTTTGAACCTTCATGAGTTGAGGTGACCTCGTCCTTCAGGGATTTAAGTCCTTGGCTGTTGATAGCTAGCTGATTGACAATCCCTCGGGGTCCGGCGAATTGTTTGCACGATGTAACGTACTGTTCATGTCAGCATGCTCATGGCACAAGGAGTCAAAAAACCTACTGTGAGCGTGGCATCCTCGCTTAGTGCTTCAATCTGAGGATTTCGTAGAAAGTTTGCCCAGGTCTGCGATAGTGAACCCATACTTAGACTTCAGTTGACTTGAAGGATTGGTAGACGAGGGAAAACAGTGGTTGAGACGTAGCGCTGGAGAGTTGTTTTGATGTTGTTGGTGAGCCAAGTTGCATTTGTGGGTATTGTGTGTGCGTGGTGCAAGAGAGCTCACGTTATGAAAGACGTGGAAGCGCGTTGACGTTCTTGTTTGCAACTGACTCCTGCCGGTCGAGCGTCTCGGAATTCGCCTGGCCACACATTCATGGCGCAGACAGATCAAATACTCTCTGATTGAATCTACACCCAAAACAAAAGTCTCAATACTTAGAGAAGTCTTGCTTACTCACTTCTAGAGATTTGTCGGTGATCTGTTACAAGGAATGATCTAAATATCATACATCATCAAGGTCATTGTGACGTACCAAGCAGGGCATGGTTGTGTGACCGGCAGATTGTGCTATGTATCGGCAGATTCGTCTGCTCTCATCTATACCTTCACGAGGGCATCAGCTATATCCTGGACATGTGCCTTTATCATTCCCTGAGCGCATCATATTGGCCACGGGCAGTGCTATACAATCACTCGTCAATCCTAGGCGAGGAGATATGATTGCCGCCCTATCTGAAGCGACGGCTCAGCCTTTCTTTATCAACAGACTGCGTGATCAAATGCTATCTCATCCGACTGGTCGGCAAATCCTCAAGGAGCGTCCTCGAATTACTTCAAAAACACTGAGTCTTCCATACCTTCGAAGCTTGCCCAAAAACTCGGTCGGCTATACTTATGGTGCATGGCTAGACCGTGAAGGTGTTACACCAGACACGAGAGACGCTACGAGATATATCGACGACGAGGAATGCGCATACGTCATGCAACGCTACCGTGAAGCTCATGACTTTTACCACGCCATCACCGGATTACCCGTGATCGTTGAGGGCGAGATTGCGCTCAAGTGGTTCGAGTGGACCAATATGGGTATGCCCGTGGCCGCACTATCTGCCCTTTTTGGACCTCTCAGACTCAGCCGAAAGCAGAGGGCTCGACTGAGGAAAGTATGGATACCTTGGGCCATCAGTGAGGGACAACGGAGCACTTGTTTGCTGAATGTATACTGGGAGAAGGAATTGCTCACGGACTGCGACCAATTGAGGCAGAAATTAGGCTTTTCGAAGCCGCCGGATCTGCGCAACAAGAAAGAGTGGTGGTCACCTACAGGAGAAATCAAGACAATTCACGATGCACAATGACGAACTGAGATTATAACCGCGATGATATGCTATCCCATCCTATGCTACAGATTCGCGCTTATGCTAAGGAAACTTAATCGAAGCCTGTAAATTCGTCATTTTCGTCAGAGTCACGCTCGGTCGTGGTCACCTGGTTCTTTGCAGCTTTCTTCTTCTTAATAACGCTCTGGCGAATCATGTCTTTCTTGTGTGCTTCTTTCTGCTTATCGTGGTGACTCTTGGTAGCGATAGACTTTCGCTCCACAGGCTTCTTCTTCAATGCTTGCTTCGCATTCTTGCCAGGCGCCTTCAAATCCAACATCCATTGAGGCACGTCACCGTCACTAGAGCTAATCACATTGGCCACTCCTTTCAGATATTTCGTGTCTTCCTTCGAGAAGAATGTTACTGCTTTACCATAATTGCCGGCTCGGCCCGTGCGACCAATTCTGTGTATATATGATTGAATGCTTTGAGGGAAGTCATAATTGATGACCAGTGATACTCCTTGAAAGTCAATGCCTCGTGAAAGCAACTCTGTGGCAATCAGGATCCAAATATCTCCTTCACGGAATTTTCGAATAATCTCGTCTCTTTGGGCTTGGGGCCGATCAGAATGAATTGCATCGACATTCAACCCTTCCTCCACTAACTCCGTACGTAATTCCTTTGCACGATCAATGCTTTGCACGAAAATAAGTACAGGAGGAACCAAGGCGCCTTCCTTGACCATTTGACGGATTGCCATGAGCTTCCCAGACTCTGTACCAGAAAAAATCAATTTTTGCTCAATCAATTTCGTGGCGGTGTCCTTGACGCCCACTATAACTCGAATCGGCTTCTTCATGACCGTCTTGGCGAGTTGCTCGACGCCAGATGGCAGTGTCGCACTAAAGAGTGCCTTTTTGACTTTCTTGTGAGTGCAGGCGGCCAATATTTCGTCAGTCTGTTCCACAAAACCGTCCTCAAATAAGCGATCGGCTTCGTCAAGAACTAATTGACGTACATGAGATAGATCAATCTTGTGTTCCTTGATCGCGTTGACCAGTCTCAATGGAGTCGTGACGAGTACATCGTAAGAGGATGCTAATTCTGTCTGCTTCTCCAATTGAATGACTGCATTTGACTTTGTAAGCAAGTTTACACGAATACTATTGCCTTCTGTCAATTTTCGAAATTGATTGTAAATCTGTGTGGCAAGTTCTCTAGTAGGACTGATCACAACGGCGCGATAGCCATCCTTCTTGTGTTCTTTGAGCTTTTCAAGTATCGGCAGAACGAAAGCCAAGGTCTTGCCGGATCCAGTCGACGCACAAGCTAGCAGATCGTGTTTGTTTAAAATGAGTGGTATAACCTGCATCTGGACTGGAGTGGGCAAATCATAACCAAATTTTTTGAGATTCTTTAGCAAAAATGAAGCTTTGAGTGACCCAGAAAAAGAAGTTATTGGATAGACATTTCCATTGACATCTTCGCCAGATACGTTCACCCTCAGCTTCTTCCTCAATGCTAAGCAACCTTCGACTGTGGTTACCTCCGCGTGAGCATGTTCTGTTCTTTTCCGTTTCAAAGGATTGATCTCCGTGCGTCTAATATTGGATCCACCCGTCAGTATCGACAACATACTGCCTGAGCAATGACACGGCCACCCAAAACAGAATAAATCACTGAAATGGACAAGCGCAACCGGTAAGCTTTTTGTAGAATGGAATAGCTAGTAGATGAGAGAGCAAATTTTACAAAAGAGGGAATACACGCCGATGAGATGGGTGGCCACGCTTTCAGATTTGCTCCCTCATTGGCTCCGCAAAAACGAGATTCAAGCGCGTACAAGTACCCTACTACAAGTAGTTCTGCTCAGGACACGTCTCACAGCGCCAATTGCTGGACTTCTCATACTAGATCAAGATCCGAGTCAATAGTCGTCTTGTAGCATGGTGGATTACAAGAGGATAAAGGTCGAGTTTTCAGACGGAGTGCTAGGTAGTGCGCCTAAATCTCAGCCCGATGCTCCCCCTCGAAATGGCCATTTCGATTACTATCGATCCCTCAGTGAGAGCGATGTCAAATGGGCAAGGTGGATGAAGACTCTCGGTTCATTTCTAAAGGCAGAGACCGCGTTGAAGAGCGACAAACATGAGTATGCCCTTGCAGACCTGCCCAAGAATTATACACTACTCGAGCATAATAAATCACAAGGAGAAGGTCGGAAGCCAAGAACCGACATGTATTTATATGGTCACCCGTCTGGAAGCCGATTCAGATCAAGCAACGAATTCATGCCGCATTTGGCGTGGCTCGCAAAGGACAAACAGCACCTTCCAAAGACCTGTAAGTGTAAGTTGTGTCAAATTGGCGGAGGAGGGTCAGTTGCGCACAGTGGCACTAGGACACGGAAGCCGAAGCAGCCATACACGGGCATGAGTGAAATGGGAAAGAGTCAAATGCAGAAGGCGAGTGACGAGGCCGACAAAGACTTGGCTTCGTACGCACCGATATATCGTGTTGGCGAAGTAGTTGTTACAGACGGACACGAGTACGTCGTCGCCGACTCTATCGGAGAGTGTAACCCAGATGATTTGAAGGATGCTCTGGCACATCATACCTATACTTTACTCGCGTTAGACTCTCCTCACGATCGACTCGAACAAGTTCCGCACGCCAAGATTCTACCGTTGCTAGCAAAAGTCAATGCTGCCACCATATCAACTGCCGAAGTTCTCAAAACTGCTTCACCAATTGCAAAATTCAGTCTGCAGCCTACGGCCACGCAGTCCACTGGACTCCCTGGACCATGCTACGTTGGCTGGTTTCTGGGACCTGAGAAGATTTACCGAAACGATCTCGTCAGATTATCACCGGTATCTGCCACAGGTTCACAAGATATCCTACTCATTAGTCACCTTCTCCTCGAGGTGGAGACAAATACCATCAAGGTTCGAGGCGATATTTTCGAATTGACTGACGCTCCTGTTGAGTTGGAATCTCCTGAACTTCGGGAAATACCTCCTGTTCTGCTCGAGATTGCACAGGCGCTGTACAAGTCAGTCAGATATGTCAACACGCCCGGCCAAGAATTTGACATTGTCTTGGCAGACGTCTTGGGTCGGTACTACCATCCTCTGGCAGTTGCGGAGCCCTTGGCGGCCAACAAGGTCTCGAAAGTCGAAAAAGGCCGTGTCACGAGTCTACCGTCAGAATTGGTCTCTGCAATTAATCACGTCTTTGACGAAGCAGATGAAAAGGACGCACTCACGATCGGAGACCGAACTCCGTTCGTAGAACGAGAGCCTGCCAAATCGAGCAAGAAGCCGGCGGAAATTGTCACCAGCATGACGAATGTCACTATACTTCCCACAAAAGAGCCAGAGATCGTCGTAGATCATGAGGTCGATGCAGCAACTATCGAGAATAACGAAACTGTCGAAGATGTCCCCCTCGTATTTGCAGAAATGCCTCTCACTCCAGACAGTTCAAAATCAGAGCCACGGGAAACAATTGACGCGGAAGAGATGGCAATAGATCCAGTCGCGCCTGTACTTGTATCGGATACTATAGCTACTTCACGCAAAAGGTTTGCCGACTTTGATGATGATGACTCTGAACAAGAAGTTGAACACAAAAAAATTGCTTTAGAAGAACAAATTACTCCTACATTGGTGACGACCTTAGAAAACGAGAATGGAGTAGACCGTGTCACTGCTGTACAAGCCGTGTCAGACGTCCCGCTCAATGTACAGCCTCCAGCAGTAGAAGCAAGTGTGTCAATCACTTAGACATGTATATTTTTTCAATTATTTCTCTCAAATTATATACAACTTTATTTAGTCCTCGCTATCGTCCATTTGTTCGCTCGTATCAGCATACATTCCCATACTCTTATAGTTGGAGAGAGCCTCGAAACTGTGGAATTAATTCTGCCAAATCACGACAAAGTGATTTGTACAAGCCATTAGATTTTGCTCGATGAGAATGTTTGCACCAGAATTGCTTCACGCCTTGCTCACAACTTGCCAGAAAAGAAGTTTTTACGTTTGATGGTCGCGCGATTAACCTTTCTGACGTCCTTTTTATCTCCAGCGACAGAATTATCTTGCAAGAGCGTCCAGAGATACGGAGGATACTCTGATTCCGCTTTGGCTATCGGGTCCGTGCCGGCCTTCATAATGTTGAGACCTTTAAAGACTGTTCCTGCCTCACAAATACTCTTGATTGGTTTCTCCTTTTTCGGCTTTCCTAGATCAGTATCAGATGACTTGTTCAATGTTCTATCTTCAAGTAGTTACCTGCCGGAGGAGCTGGGGTGATGGGTGTGCCAAGTGGTTGAGCTGCGCTCGTGGCGGACTGTGAGGCCGAGGGAGCGTGCGGTTGTGGTGTGCTCGAGTACGGACAAAATGCCGTACGTCGACATTGATTCACCCTTCGAATCAACGACGAGCGAAACATAATTTCTAATCCTATCAAGAACAATCTCGTCGATGCTTAAAAGGAAAAGGGTTGAACGAGTTGACAATCGACGAGATGAACTCACAACCGACTTCTCCACACGGGAAAAAATTGACTAAATCTCATCCCACGCTTCTCCAAAACCATTAGAAAGAAAACGGACATCTCCACAACACCAAAACACATCAACTAGAAAATGTTTTAGACCACATCGACGACTCTTTATACAACCAAGTAAAGGATTCCAAGATGAGTCCCGTGACGGAGACGTTGAAACCACTGATTCTACGAAGCACGGCCGAGTACCGCTCATGGAGACGCACTCAATCCAGCACCATCGGTTTCGTGCCCACCATGGGCGCCCTACACGCCGGTCACTTGTCCCTCGCCAGTCAGGCCCGTCACGAAACAAACCTCGTCGTCATGTCCATCTTTGTGAACCCGGCCCAGTTTGCGCCTACGGAAGACTTGGACGCCTACCCTCGCACCCTGGACGCCGACTTACTCCAGATTCGACGCGCAGGCACAGTCGACGTCTTGTTTCTCCCTACCGCCGCCGACCTGTACCCCTCCGGAATCCACTTGGACGTATCCAAACAATCCGGCGCCTTTGTATCCGTCCTCGGCCTCTCCCACCAACTCGAAGGCCTCATCCGACCCACTTTTTTCCGCGGGGTGGCCACCATCCTCACCAAATTTCTCAACGTCGTCAAGCCAGACATCATGTACCTCGGTCAAAAAGACATTCAACAGTCCGTCGTCGTCCGTCGACTCATGTCCGATCTCTGCTTTGACGCTCAACTCAGAGTCGGCACCACCGTCCGAGAACACGACGGACTCGCCATGTCTTCCCGAAACGTCTACCTCGACCCCGAAAACAGGAGGAAGGCACCCTGTCTCTACCGTGCCCTCCGTGCCGCCGAAACCCAGTACCTGGCAGGGCAGAGGAATGGCTCCACCCTCAGAGAGGTGGCCAGGCAAGTCTTGCTCCAAGAGCAGGGCGTCGAGCTCGAGTACATCAGTGTGGCGGATCTCGAGGCTCTGCAAGAGGTCGACATTATTGGGGAACAACAGGATGTGGTCGTCAGTGCCGCCATACGATTGGGCTCTACCAGGATACTGGACAACATCATTCTGCGCAAAGGCACTCCCGTGACAGACAAATAGGTGTTACCTCGACAAAGTGGTGCACTCTTCAGGGGATGCATTGTGATACTAATATGAAAAGAAATTATAGATTATGCGTATGATGCCGTCGCTGCATAGGCTCCCCGTGATACGCAATATTCCTACATGGTGGACAATCAGATCTCGTAGCAGTATTCATGACTTCGGACATTACTCTGTGTCTGACGAGCGATCCTCAATCAATTCCAGATAGAGCGGCGTCTTGAGAAATTTCGGCACTGAATCACCCGCCATCAACCTGAAGACCTGCTTCTGAGCTCTATCGAACAGCTCAGCGACCCTTGCTAGACCTTCATACATGCTTTTCTCGTCACTGTCTACCGCCTTGGTCATTTGCGCTGCCATTTCAAGCCGAAGTTGATGGTCTAGATTCAGTTCACATGGGGAACCTGCAGCCAGATATGCATTGTAAATACTGTACGCCTTGGCCAATCCCTCCGAGACACCGTCGATCGCCTGCACATGATTGATTTGCCGAACGAAATCAATCACATCTTGATAGAAGCTAAAATTCTCTTCGCAATAGTTTTCTCGGAGGAATTCGCGAAATTGGGAACGTAGTGCTGGCACGGCCAAGATGAGATGTAGTCGATCTGTATTTGTCTCTTTTGTGGAGACGCCGCCATCAGCAGCAGGGAATGGGAACTCTTTGTTATTGATAGGTGGCGATAGAGGACGAGACTGATCCGAGTTGCCCTCGCGAGTTGGAGATTTCACTGTGGTCTTTCCGTTCGACGTGTGCTTCGTGCCACCATCTACATTGGTGGCGGCTTCCCAGCCGGAGATTCGACGGCCCTTTGCTGTCACGGCGTATATAGAAGACTTCATAGACTGGAAATTGATGTCTTCGAGAGGCTTGCCCTTGGCATCTCCGACGTAAGAGATCAGATTTTCTTTCACAAACATCTCGGCTAATTCGCGTGCTTCATCAAGATCGAGCACGGTGGTGCACTCTGTGATCCAGTGTAAAGCTGTCCTGCCTGTGAAAGTTTGCCGCAGGACCTGGTCTTCTAAACGACGGCTATCTGCCATTTTCACACCAACGATGCCATCGATATACTCGGACACGGTATCCGTGTCAGCTGCAGCAGTAGTGCTTTTGACGTTTGGGACTTTGCCTGCAAAACGTCGAAACACTATTTCTATGATTGATCTGTCCTGCAAGATCTCGTCGGTCTCGCTATCTCTTTCGAGTGTGATGAGCTGCATGGTGTTCATGCTGGACGATAGCAACTTGTTGACATGGTCCGCGTTGATCCCATTACGGTTGACGAATCTACCTAATTTGCAGATACCCTTTGGAGTAAGTGTCCAGATAGTCTTGTCCTTGAAAGTATCTAAGCTTTTGTCCGTGCCAGACTCGAAGAAGCGGGCATCCATGAATCGTTGACAGAGAGCCTTGGCCATGTCGCGGGCCATGCTGAATGTTGTTGTGGTGGTGGTTGTCACTACACGAGATGAGTCGTTTGGATCTGGCATACGATTAGATTGGGCGAATTTCAAGTTGGCAAGATTCAGAACCGCCTCCTCAGTCGTGAATGAAAACGCATAAGATCGGAAGCGGGATCGATGTGTGCGCAGGTTGAGACTGACCATGAGGGTCGCAAACAAGTCGTGGAAGTCCTGATAGATGGTTAGTCTGCAGTCATTCGCATTGGTTCATGGCATGCTTACACTCGCGAAGGGTCTGCCATCAGGATTGGTTCGCATGATGCGAGTTGACGTTTGATGCATCTTCTTTTCGTGGTTGGATCTCGCCTCTCCTGTTTTTGAAGTCCTCACAGTCGGTCTCTCTGGCACATGGGTCACGAGCGGCACTGCTGGTAAGGAGCTCGTACGCGCAGGAGAGACGGGCATGACCTTGGCAGGTTCGACAAACTGGGGATGAATCACTGGATCGACCTCTTCGTCGTCCTCATCCACCGGCTCATAGAAATGATTTGTGTCCAGAAATGGTAGATGGCCTTTCGAGGGCGACGCCGGCATGGACTTTGATGTCGAATCCTCCGCCTGCGTTGCGCTGACTGCCATGACGCTAGGAGGCTTGAGTGCAAACGATGCGGTGCGCCTACTCTTGTTTGGTCACTATAAGTCGTTGACCATCCGTGTGAATTTGTGGAATGGAGACTGGGATTTGATATCGTGCTCCGTGATTAGAATCGTGGTTTGGAGAATATTCCAATGTAACTACTTGAAAGAGGGCGAAGGGCGAGACTAAGTAAGAGAAGGTCAGAGCGCCGATGGGCGTTGAGGGAACTGGCAGAGGAGGAAGAAGGAGAAATGAGTGAAGAAGCCAGTTGTCGTTTTTGTCTGGAGCAGATGATCCAAGTGAGCTGAGACTAATTAGGTCGGTTGGTTGGTAGGCAGGCAGGCAGAACAGGCAGACTAGGGATGGTTGTGGGGAGCCAGCAGCATCAGCAGCAGCTAGAGCCCAGTAGCGGGAGATTGGTGGTAAAGTCTCAGACAGACAAGAAGACCAAACAAGACAAACAGACTGGGAGAGACAAACAGACGATCGATCACCCAGAATGAAAGCTTGCATCAAGTCTGTGCGCACACAAGGAGCAATTGGTGTGGGCCACCAATTGGATTCCCTCAATTTTAGTCTCAGACGACTCTTCTGCGCTTTCTCCCAGCCTTTTCCCGCTCAGCGACCCCAAGGGAGAACAAAGCTGCCAAGACAAGTTGACTCGACCAACCAGCCAAGTCTGCCTGTGAGCCGATGCTCGAAATGGCTGCAGCAGATCAAAACTCAAATTCAGCTTGTGATCAGCAAGCCCAACCTTGGAATGGCTCATGCTTCGAGGTCGTGAGATGGCCACGCAATCGCTAGCCGCCGTTTATACGAGTACCCGACATTCCTGACGGCGAACAATCACGTGCAGACAAGACAGTGTAGCCAATTGAATCTCTGCTGACACGATCGATTCTTCTAAAGCTCGGAATTATTCGCTTGCCTCCATCCTCGCCCTCTCAATCCACTCACCTCTCCTCCTTCTCATCCCTCCTCTCGCTCCTCTTGTCTTGTCTCGTAAGACCAGAGGTCCAACACCTGGAAACCACTCTGCTCCTGCTCTCCACGATACAGACTGGGTAGTCAGTCTACTTAGTCACCTTGCCGTTCTTCACAACACGCACCTAGCTTGTTATTCAAGTAGTCTCACAATGATAGCCAGACGCGCATTACAGCAATTGCCAAAGGCGTCCTTTGCTCGATGCATCAGCTCTACTGCTCCTGCGAATGCGTCGGTTGCAACAAGCGAGCAGGCGCCAACCACGGGCAAAGCACCAAAGATGAAGAAGTTTTCGATCTATAGGTGAGTAGAGACTCTGATTGCCATTGACTCTGGCTGATTCTTGTTAGATGGTCACCAGAACAGCCGGACAAGAAACCAACGATGCAAGAATATAACATCGATCTCAACACATGTGGGCCCATGGTTCTGGATGCCATCATCAAAATCAAGAACGATATTGACCCTACCCTTACATTCCGTCGATCCTGTCGAGAGGGAATTTGCGGCTCATGTGCAATGAACATTGATGGACAAAACACCTTGGCATGTCTCTGTCGAATCGCGCCGGAGAAGGAGACCAAGATCTACCCACTGCCCCACACATACGTTGTCAAGGACATCGTACCAGATCTTACGCAATTCTACAAGCAATACAAAGCGATCAAGCCATACCTGCAGAGGAACGAAGGCGATTTCCCTGCCGACGGAACTGAGATTAGACAGTCAAAGGATGATCGACGAAAGCTTGACGGCTTGTACGAATGTATTCTGTGTGCATGTTGCTCGACATCTTGTCCATCATACTGGTGGAACTCGGAGCAGTATCTCGGACCCGCTGTGCTCATGCAGGCTTACCGATGGTTGATCGACTCGAGGGATCAGCACGGATACGAGAGACGAGAACAGCTACAGAACTCGATGAGTCTGTATCGTTGCCATACAATCAGTACGCATTGACTGTCATTGTATCATTGATTTGTGCTGACCGGTTTAGTGAATTGTTCTAGAACTTGTCCAAAGGGGCTCAACCCAGGACTTGGAATCTCCAAGCTCAAGCAGGAAATGTTGAAGTAAAGTGGGTAGGATACTTTGTTGATAGAAAAAGATGCGAAGCACGAATTAGCAGGCTGGCAGGACATAGTTAGCATAACGAAATTGTTAAATTGAATATTGCGTCCGGTGAACAGTGTGTGTGTGAGACAACATGGACGATTTCAATCTTCTTAATGCGAGAATGTACAGGCTGGCTATGCATCGATGATTGGTATGTATATAAATGACGTGACTACACAGAGAATGAGCAAGGATTGTGCGATGTTGGATATGGCAAGATATAGATGTGTATATATATATATGTATGGAGGGGAGGTGGTACAAATTACACCCCTCGCCGTCGTTTCGGTGCTGGCGGTGCCTTTTTACAGGCATCGCAGTACCAGCTTCCCTTGGGCGGGGCAGCAAGGTTGACACAGGCGAGATGGAACCATTCCCGCTCACAGTCGTCGCCGTCGCAGGCTACCATTTCTCCATAAGAGACTTGGTTACAGTAACAGTACGTAGGTTCCTCTTCGTTCTGCGTACCGGTTGCGGCGGCAGCAGCAGCAGCAGCAGCAGCAGCAGCTACGGCCGCGGCGGTCGCTTTCGATGGAGGTTGAGGTATAGGTGAGACTGATCGGCGTCGTGGTTTGGATTGTCGTCCGTGTCGCGAGACGACAGGTTGTGGTGTGGTGGTCTCGTCGCGGAGAGCGTTTCCGAGTGCTGCTTTGGCAGCGGCCGATTTCTTGGGCGTGGAGACTTCGACTCGTTTGGGCGCGTTACGTATCGCCGCGGCCGTGGTGGTGATTTGTGGTGGTGGTGAGCCTTCTCGCAGGTAGGCCGGTAATTCGTCCTTCAACATTGAAAAGTCCCTGTCGAGACGAATCATGTGTTTCGAGACGACGTCGGCTGCCGTGGATGCTACAGAGACCTTTTCGTCACTATATGCAAATCCCTGCATGATGAGTTCTTTTATCCTCAGTAGACGTTCCTGAGCCTGCTGTCGACCCGATGTTGGAAAGGGCAGCGAGTCCATGTATAGCTTGATTTCGTTGATGAGCTCAGTCTGTAAGAGCACCGTCTTGGAATCTACCTCGCGCAAGAGCGTGAAGTTCCGGACGAGATCGGCCGGTAATGCTTCGATGGCATCCGCAAAGTCGTTGAGAGCGGCATATGTAGGGACAGCTGGCAAAACTGCCGTGCTCTTTGAGGGCGCCAGAATTGATTCTTCACTGTTGATATGATATGTGCTTGACTTGACTAAACTCGCTCCTCCAGATACACGGTTGTCTATCGAGTACAACACACGAGGGAAGTCTGAAGAAGTAGCGGGGAGGAGCGAGTTGAAGTTTGGTTTCGCGCAAGTTGCTGATTCTTGTGGCGCATGGTGAGCGCCATGTCGTTTCCATCGGAAGTTGAATCTTGGTCTGAGCGCGGATTCAGTGCACGACTTTTTCTAGGCATGACAACTCAGTTCGCCATTCACAAACGTCATAACATGAGGATATCAGCATATAGACGCCGCTAGATACAAGTTTTCGAGACCATACTGCCTTGCGATTGGGAAACCCCTCTGCCTTCCTTGATGAGTAGCAATGGCAGTGGGTCTTCCGGCAGACTCAGTGAGTCGCCATGGCCCATCATTGTGGCTGGTGTAGCCTCGACATTCTCGACATTGGTTTCCTTGGTGTCATTATGGACCCATCTGAAGCAATACAGAAAGCCAATTATGCAGCGCTACGTGGTCAGGATCATGCTGATGGTCCCGCTCTATTCAATCGCAAGTTGCCTGAGTCTCTTGAGCTTCACTGCTGCGAGTTTCATTGATCCAATCCGAGATGTCTATGAAGCTTTCGTCATTTATTGTTTCTTCAATCTCCTCATCAACTATCTCGGTGGAGAGCGAAGCATAATCATCATGACTCATGGACGAGCGCCGAAAGCACATCCTTGGCCTGTGCATTACTTTTGTGACAAGGTGGACATTGGCGATCCCTACACATTTCTCAACATAAAACGTGGTATCTTGCAATACGCATGGCTCAAGCCTGTGCTAGCATTGGCCACAGTCATCATGAAGGCCACAGGTACATTTCAGGAAGGCTATATTGGTTTGACATCCGGCTACTTCTGGTCTGGGCTGCTCTACAATGTCTCCATCACACTTTCCCTATATTGTCTCGCCATGTTTTGGGTCTGTTTGCATGACGATCTCATACCGTTCCGACCAGTTCCAAAGTTTTTGGTCATCAAATTGATCATTTTCGCCTCATATTGGCAAGGATTTTTGCTGTCTCTGTTCGTATTCGCTGGATTCATCAAAGACCGTCCTGGTTATTCTTCTGACAACATCTCACTCGCGATACAGGATCTGTTGACGTGTCTGGAAATGCCGGTTTTCGCTGTCGCTCATTGGTACGCGTTTAGCGTGTCGGACTATACTGATCCAACGATTGCTTCAGCACGTTTGCCGATAGGCTATGCGACTCGGGATGCATTTGGCGCCGGCGACCTTCTAGTCGACACTAAAGAGACTCTATTCGGCACCAGCTATGCATATCAACTATTCGATCCCGGTGAGAATGTCATGGCACATGGCTCTGGACGAATGTCCCGTATCAAGGAAGGCTTACGATACGAACGTGGAGGAAAAGGGAAGCACTGGGTCCCTCAACCACAAGCGCATCCTCATACACCACTTTTGAACCACAGTAAGCGTAATGGCTACGCATCGCTAACTTCCCATGATGTTGATGACCGATACAAGCAATTCAACCAAGTAAATGCATGGAATGCCGAAGGACCTATAGAGCTAGAGATAGATTCTAAGGATGAGGAAATTTTCAAGAAAGCCAGGACTATGGAATATGGAGACTACAATTTCCCTGTGGTCGAGGTGCGACGTGTGGGAGACCGCACTCGTACAAGAGGCTTCACTCCTAGCACTGCCACACATCGCAAAGTACTAAATTCAGCTCCCAAAGGCAAGGACTCTGCTGCGAATAACGACATCAAGGGTAAAGGTCGAGACAGGACGACACTACAGAGTCATCCCTCAAGGATTGATGAAATTCGCGACATTGCCGTACAAGATCCAGAGTGGGAGGAGAGGGAGAGGATGAGAATCCGCAAGGAGGGAGGACCATTACCTGCTGACGAAAGCGACGATTTGCAGCGATTCATTCACTTGCAAAAGGATGCCGTGCCAGCGACATTACACAAGGCCACAACCGGCCACGAAGCCAATTCGACAGGAGCTCGCTTGGCAGATGACTTTGAAGTCGAATCCGAGGAAGAACCAGAAGAGTCTCGCGACGTCGAGGTCGCCAGCTCGGTGAGCGATTCAGTTTCTGTCCGCTCAGCTTCAGATCCTCGCAACATGATCAAGGACTCAATATTAGGCAATGATGACAATCCGTGGGAATGAACGTGTTTTTAATGATTGGGATTGAGAATTTGAGTGATTTTCATGCATAGATGTCACTATAGCGAGAGCATTGCGAAATTTATTGGTATTTGCATTTATTTTACTTGTGGTTTATAGCGACAAGCATTTCCCGACTTTTTATACAAGATCCGCCGGCGCCTGTAATCCTAGGACAATTCATCACTACGGTAAGCATAGATTTGTGGAATCTTTAGAGGAGAACTACGCTCAAGCAAAGGTCAATTCTCAATATCTGGGGCCACATGCACATACCCCTCCTCATGGTTTCTAAGGGGTATCGTTCAGGACGACTTTTCCCAATGGGTATCTTTGTGTGATATTGGCATATTCCGGACTAGGCTTGACTAGGTCCGTGTCTCAGTGAGGCTTAGCTACACTGGCATCTGACACACGTTTCTACAAGCTGGAAACGTGGACTTGATACGTTTTGGACACAGTGGTCTGCGCGTGGCTAAATATACATATGCATGAGACACAAGAGATATGAGGGTAGAGGTCCAAGCTTCAGTAGCGACATGAGTATTATATAAAGCAGCTGCATTCGCTGTTTCGTCCAGTGACCTAACAATTCTCGCTCCTTGCTCCATATACCTTTTCAACACTTATACCACTGGTTTTCAAAGATGGTACCTTTTCGTTACTTATATCACTGGTTTTCAAAAATGAAAAGAAAATGCAAGAATGAGATCTGTGAGGTTCGAACTCACGCCCCCGAAGAGACCAGCACCTGAAGCTGGCGCCTTAGACCACTCGGCCAAAATCCCGTGATCGATTTGAGCTTCTGAATCGTACATATATATATTTATGTGCTCTGCAACGAGAATATGTGTACATTTTCAGAGTATATTCTACGACTATTGGTCTACTACATAACCCTGTGCAAATCCTATGTAGCATATCATTAAGTTGTACAATAATTCACCATGTGGATACAAGATGTTTACCCTTCCTCCCCATGCTCGACTGGTACCTGCTTCAACTCAATTGCTTGAGGCGACCATTGTTCGTACATATAGTCAAACTGATGTATACATAAAGTTCTCAGAGTTCAAACTTTCAAGTAGGCAGATGATCGACAGCTCAGTGTTACGAAACCATATTTGTATGGCCCTCGTTAAATGTGACATCTAGACCCTGCTTTACAGACCAGATTGAATGAAACAAAATCTTTGATTGTATAGTCACGGACGCCTCAGCAAGACGATGCCTGGTCCAATGTACGACTGACAAATATTTACTTGAAGTGTGCCAATTCTGGCCATTCGGACAAATCTGCATCTGGAATGAGCGGATCCAATGCTTTCGTGTTGACGAATCTGGACCCATACTTTCTCAATTCGGCGAGGTTGGTGACTCCGAGAAGTCTCATTCCAATTTCCATTTCATTCTTGAGAATGTCGACGACTTTCACGACGCCGTCTTCGCCATAATCATTCGCGAGAGAGTATAGAAACGGACGACCGAGTCCACATGCTGTCGCGCCCAAAGCGAGCGCTTTCAAGACGTCCGTCCCTCGTCTGATGCCTCCATCAATGTGAATCTCCAATCCATTACCTTTATCGTCCTTGATTAGCCAAGGAGCGTGTTTGCGTATTTCGAGCAACGTCAGCAACGGAGCTGGAGTCGTGTCCAATTGGCGGCCTCCGTGATTGGAGAGCACGATCCCCGTAGCCCCGGCCTTGTGCGCCATGATGGCGTCCTCCACCGTCGAAACACCTTTGATCATGATGGGCATGCCTTGTGGCAAGTCAGTCTTGAGCTTCTTGACGTAGTCCCATGTAAGTGCCGGCGAGACACCACTAAACATGACGGTGCTGGTCGAGGTACTCACGGCCTCGCCTCCCGATGCTACAATCTGACTCGCTTTGTACTTTTCGTCTAGGACGCGTTTTCCACCTACGGGCGCGTCGACAGTCAAGTACAGCGCCTTGATCTTTTCCATTGTGTGGAGTCTCTTCAGGAGGGCATCAGTCCTCTCGCCGTCGCGACTCACGTAAAGTTGGAGAAACAGCGCTTGATCAGCACTAGCGGCGTCATGTATTTCGTTTAAAGAACACGACGCATTGTTGGATATACATTGTATGATGCCAGCCTTTTGTGCCCCACGACAGAGTGCTACTTCACCGTCGTCGTGCGCTAGCTTGGCAAGTGCAGCTGGAGAGATGTAGATGGGCAGATTGGACTTGTTGCCTAATATTTGACCGCTGAAATCGACATTTGTAACATCAACCAGGATTCGTGGTCTCAGTAAGACTTCCGACCATGAAGTACGATTTTTGATGTATGTTTTGCCATCATCGGCAGTACTGGCATAATAGGACCACGCTTTCCCAGATAAACCTAATTTCGCCATGGCTTCGAAATCGTCCAAGTCCACTATACTCGCTAAAGGCAAAATATCCTCTGAATCAACTGCGGCGACACTTTTCGATATAGGAACAGATACCTCCACTGCCTCGCCATTGGGGTCCAGATCCCCCAAGCAATTTTGTGGCTGCAGTCCATCTTTCAACGTATCAGAAGGATGAATGGGATTGAAGACTTTGCTAGCATCAGTACCAGCTACCCGAAGCACAGCGTCCATTCCACCAGGATGTGCCGCCAGAAAATCAGTCATGTCCCATACAGCACCGTTGACCACGACCCAGCAAGATTCCGCCGTGTTGTGTCTCTTGACTTCTGCGCCATCGATAAGTCTGCGTGTGCGCAACGAATAATCGTGCTCCATTTGCAGATGATGCCTCTCATCAAGTCTATCATAAATACATAGCGCAGCGATGCTGATTGCAAAGCCTGTTGCCGAAAAAGACCAAGCCGACCCCAGGTTCGGTATCTTTGTACATGTTGTTTGTTGTCGGCGTCCAAGCCTACCACCTTTTATAGACAATTTTGTGGATGGCCGACATCGAAATCTCAGCCAGTGTCTTGCAGAAGTCGACATTGCAGATCTTTCTCTGCTACTGTCAAGAAGATCTCTGTCACGAATCTGGGTAATGAGTACGCCGTGGCGATGAACGTTTTGAATATATTGAAGACGCAACAGGGTTGAAAGATGGAGATTGAGTGTGGAGAGAAATTAGCCAATCAGAGACATGATTCTCCGCCAGTGGGAGGGCGGCTCTTGCTTCCCAATTTGACCTACTTGCAGAGTGTGAACACCGGGGATGAACATCAGAAGTGGAGCATGAATGCGGGAGCTCATTACCAACAGTGCGACTTGACTGATCTCGATCACTCGCGGAGCATACAATCATTATGAGCATGCACGACGTACAGCAGATATATCACTAGCTTATTCGTTCGATCAACAACTAAGAAAGAGTCTGTAATCGTTACGCGTGTGTATCAATTCTGTATTGCAGACACCGCGCGAATCAAGCATGTTTTCATTGTGCAGGCAGAGATTGCACTGCAGCTGTACAAACAGTCAACGAATTCTGATAAATGCCACGAAATCTCGCACATATGCTGGGCATAACATCAATGCATTACCTGAATCAGCAGTACTCTTGAATCTAAAAAATGAGGTCAAGGTAGCCATGAAAACTAAAGATAAGCTAAAACTTAGTGTGATCAAGGATGTCTTGGCACAAGTCTTGAATGCTTCAAAGACAAAACAACCAGTCCAATCTGATTCCCAAATGTATGCATTACTGAGAAGCAGCATCGCCAAAAGAGCAGATTCTGCCAAGTCTTATAGAGAACATGATCGAGCAGATCTGGCCGAGATTGAAGAGCATGAAATAGAGGTACTCAATTCGTATATTCCCCAACAAATGGAAGAACGAGATATACAAGCTGTGGTCTTGGATGTGATCAATTCCATCGGCGCCTCGCAAAAAGATCTTGGCAAAGTTCTGAAAGCCTTGTCCACTAAGCTCGACGAGAGCGTCGCACCAAAAGCATTACAAGCCAGAGTCGTCAAGGAAATACTGGCCAGTGGTTCAAGTAAGAATGTTTCGCAGTCCTGAAGGATATCTCATTCTTTTGTGCCCAAGCAGCAATTGTCCTTGCAGCGCAACTACGGCATATAGTAGGGGTGAGCTTTGTACCACACTCTCTATAACGCAGTTTGCTCCTATGCCCAAGTTCGAAGCACTAAAGCCGTACTTGATAGGGAACTGGCGATATAGGTTTCTAGTGCACTCAGCAGATGCGCGCTCCTGATTGACAAGGTCATATACTATTTTATTAGTCAAAATAGTTTGCTTTAGAACGTTTCCCTTGCCTCGATCTCGTACTGTACTGGGCCCTCCTCGTTTTCGTGCTCTCCCGGTTGTGCTTCTCTGGTCAATAATCGAACGGTCAAATGACAGTGTTCATTGATCTTGAAGGTACGTATACTACCAAGGGAGACATCGATGTTCTCAGGCTTGATTCTATAAAAGTCGTCTAGATGTTGAGCTACACCTTCTAAACCACCTCCTTTGCGTGGCTGTATGATATTTCCAAGTACACATAGCTGGATGAAAGTGTCAGGCTCGAGCTTGAATTTGTATCTATTGGTGGATTGTCTTCCATAATCCGAAAATTCAAAGGCCACATGATCAGGTAGTATCGCCAGCTCGTGTACCAGCTGATCTATCGGCTTGTTTTGCAATTTGAGTATGCAACCTTGTACATTGTTCTCAGCAGGTTGGCTTGCCTCTGCTTCGTTAGATATCCAGGCGGTTCCAGTGCCACAATATCTTACCAAAAACGTAGCGAAATGCAGCGTCTTCATTAAAAGCAGCTACAATTCGTGCGCGATATATTGACGATGCCGAATTGTGCCAGCTTTGGCACACGCCTGATGCTCGAACGAGGTCTCGAATAGCCAGACACGAAAGTATGCTGTCCACCAACTCATTCTATATCTTATGAGCCAGAATGGCAACACAAAGAATTTCTTACGGGGAGATCTGCCAGGAGTCTACACTGACCGGTCATGATCGTAACGATCGAAGACCTCAAAGAGCGAGCAGCAGCTGATCAGTCGCGTTATGACGGTTCCGTTGACAAAAGGTTGAACTGCAAGACATAATGACAGGCCGTGTGGTCGAGGACTGACGCGAAGATCGCGCGGCAATTACGATAAGTCTCTCATCTATCTCGTCGCCACTTTTCAGCTTGGTATTCCATTTGTTTTGCAATTGTCTTGCCGACGAAGTTCGTGCGCACGTCTATACCGTATGGTGATTACCAGCAATGGCGGGGTTATGTTCCGGCTCCACAGTCGAGATTGTTTTCGGAGCTTTGTGCAGGACAAACCTGCAACCATGGCCAGGAAGGTATTGTTCTTCTGACAAACCTGCTAAGCACCTAGTTAAAAGCATTTTCCTGTCCATAGACGATTCACGAGGGCCTCAGTCGCCAAACTTCACAGGTCATCAATATGGACGTGTACTCCAATAAATTTCTCGCAGTGGCACGCCCCTGAAGCATATCAAGATATAAATATACGAAGAACATCAATGAAATTTACATTCTCATATCAATCGCACCATTTTCACCCCTGCCTATCGAGTTGCAGCAGTTCACCTCTGCTAGCCATGGGAGTCTCTTGTGCTCTGAATTGCTGATTCGATAGAAATTCGTCAATGACAATTTATAACCAGCCTGAAGTCTATCCAGGAAATGTTCAGTCAGGATCTCCTTGCTCACAAAATATCATATGTCCCGTCGTTCGGCTTCTAACGATAGTACAGGACGAGAAGAAGGCGACACCGAACGACTAAGTTTCTGTCATGATATCGCCTGTAAAGTGTAATGTGTCATGACATGACGAGACACAATAACAATACAGGAAATGATGTGAGGATGATCGACACTAGATTCGCAACAACAGGTGGGTATCAATCAAGCCACGAGTCGAATCTTGTCGCTGTGTCGTCTGCATCGCGAGCGGCACAGTTTGCTAGAAGTGCACACTCAAGCAAGGATGATTCGCTATGGACGGTGATATAATTGAGTCGATCTATATTGCACAATCTATTCGGCACAAAAATGTCTAAAAGTCACACAAATAGCCCCTTTTCGATTCTCACGCCGGTGTGCTGTGCTTACCATGCTCCGAGTCCTAAATTTGGCATGAATTATGGCAGAATACTTTTTCCTCCTTCACTCTGCTGGAACTCGTCAGGATTACACTCCTGTCGACACGTCGATCCGCAGATCATTCTACTAATCGTTATCAAAACTCGACTGTTATAGGAATCGTGCTGTGATTGTTCGATTTTATGCGGGCTCTCAAAGCATTGCTGCTATCATGGTCAATTAGCAGGACTCAAGCTGCGCCATGGTCTAAAGCAGAGGCAGCATATAATTTCAATCTCAATGGTAACAATATCCGAGATTGTGTACTTCGACTTCTAAATCATTCAGAAACTGCTACGCATGTGTCAGATTATTTTTCAGACTGGCCGGGGCATACGTATCACCCGAGCCCTGACAACTGGCGATTCCCATTCTATTCTATGTTCCTGGATCGTTGGTCCGATGGTGATCCAACAAACAATGAGGCTAATGGCACTGTATGGGAATTCGACATACACGAGACACAAGTACAACAATTATAGGGTCATGGCATGCATTGACTAATTGCTATAGCTACGCGCAGGTGGAGACGTCACCGGATTTGCACAAAGTTTGGACTATATCGAGTCTATGGGCATCAAAGGCATCTACGTTATAGGCACAATTTTCCAAGGACTCCCCTGGTCATATGACGGCTACTCTGCCACGTAAGTGTACTCATGGCCACCATGATGAGTACTGACCCATCACAATAGCGATTTCACATTAATAGACAAGCACACTGGAACCCTTGAAGAGTGGCGATCTGCTATCGACGAAGTACATCGACGTGGGATGTATATAATCTTTGACATGACTGGTAAAGTGTCTACTCCATTGAAATTTGCAACACGTTAATCCTCAATAGTTGCTACGATGAGTGATTACATTGGAAGTATCTCTCCACATAATTCAACCTCGTTCATGAACTCTTCTGTACCTTTCTCTACGGAAGGATACCGACTTGATTGGAAAGATAGTGTCCGCAATGATCAAGTGTACCTCGATTTCTCGATTTCGAATAAGACCATACCGTGCCCGAGCGTACCGGAGTTCTACACGGATGAGGGTACAATCGATACCAGCTATTCTAAAATCACTTGTTATGATGATGACTTCAATCATTATGGCGACATGGAAGCTTTCGGAGTGCACCCTAATTGGCAGCGTCAATTAGCGAAATTTGCTTCCGTGCAAGATCGATTGCAGGATTGGAAGCCATCCGTGTCGCAAAAATTGCAAAAATTGGGATGTATGCTTATAGATGCTCTGGATGCAGATGGCTTTCGACTCGACAAGGCCACGCAGATGACGGCACCTTTTCTTGGTGATTGGAGTGACGCGATGCGGGTAAGCAAGATATGATCATTACATAAGTTGACGATTAACAAATCAGACCTGTGCTCACAAACGAGGGAAGAAGAACTTCTTCATACCTGGAGAAATTACTGGTGGCAACACTTATGCATCCGCATTTGTGGGTCGTGGCCGCACGGCTGACAAATTTCCTGAAGATGTCAGCTACAGTCTTTCCACAACGTATACTGACAAGAGCGGTGGTTATCTTCGAGATGATTCTAAGGCAGCTCTTGATTCTAGTGCATGGTCGTACACTTTTTACCGCTACTGTGAGGATTAAGACCAGAAAAGATCACATTGCTAACAATGCAGTGGAACACTTCTTAGGCTTAGCGGGAGAGATATCTGGATCATATGATGTCGATTACGTATCTATCACCAATGCAGTGAACGAAGTATTCCGTACAAACGACATGGTCAATGCCAACACCGGTCAGATCGATGCTCGTCATATGTATGGCATGACAAACCACGATATCTTTAGATGGCCAGCAATTTTGGATGGCCGAATCAAGAGCTATCTAGGGGTTGCTATGCTCAATCTTCTCTTGCCTGGAATTCCCCTTTTGTACTACGGAGAAGAGCAGGACATGTTATTGCTTGACAACACCGCTGGCAATTACCTTTGTAAGTATCCTTTTCACTCACATATGCGTAATAACTAATGCCCAAGTCGGACGTCAACCTATGTTTAGTTCCGTTGCTTGGCAGGATCATGGATGTTACAACATTATTAGTACTCAATATACTTCCAACGTCAGCTTTGCTCCGGCAAGTCGGGCGTGCCATATGGATGAGACTTCCTTGGATCACTTCAATCCGGCTCATCCTGTACGAAATTTTCACAAACAAATGTATCACTTGCGAGCTTTATTTCCTACATTGAATGAAGCATTCACAGTTCAAGTCAATGGAAACTATAGTCTAGTAGACACAGTGATCAATGGCAACCAAAGCTGGTATCAAGGTCTATGGTCAGTCATGCGAAGACCTGATAAGTCACAAAATATGGAAGCCGGTGAGAAAGGTCAAACTATCTGGTTTTTGTACAGCAACAAACCGACCTGGTATGAGTACAAAGATTGGGATTGCAAGCAGCGCGATGTGTCGTGGACAGTCCCCTATCCAAACTTGGTAGCACCATATGATGAAAGTACCACTGTACGCAATCTGTTGTATCCATACGAAGAACGGAAGTTATCTTCGTCTTCAGTCTCTTACTACAACAACAAGAAAGCACCCTACTTTGGTTGTCTTGATTCAGTCACCATGGAGGCATTCTCCATGAAGGTCTTTGTCGACACAAAGTACTGGAAAGCCCCGATGCCCGTAGTCACTGGCGCGATACCATATCACGATCAACGCATCCTTTCCAATTCTACTGGAGGAGAAACAATTCCGTTCAGCCTGCGCTTCTCTGATACTATGGACTGCAAGGATATCACTTCGAAACTGAGCCTCGGAAGCGTAACATGGCAAAATGAAACAGGCCGCTTTTCAGAGCTGACATGTGGAGCAATTGCCAATCCCGAGCCACTTGATCCAATATGGGCATCTCCTAGAAGTGCATGGCATATCTCTGGACAAATATCCAATCTCTACAATGGAATCCATTACATCGATCTGCAGGGCAACTACACAGGATTGACAAGTCGGATGACTAGCTATAGTGGAAAGGAAAGATTTATCTTTAGAATTGGCACGGCTGATAATCCGATGGTCTTTCCTCGAACTGCAAACTACAGCACTAAACTCTTAGCTGATGTTCACGATTCTAGCAAGGTGACACTCAAGCACTCTGCAATCGGAGCCAACAAATTTCGCTATTCTACGAATTATCGTAGTTCTTGGTCGAAGTGGCTGGACATTGAATCTGATGCTCCCACTACAGTGCCCGTATTGGACTGGTCTGGCACAAAGAAACAGGCATGGTCAGGCACGCATATTGTGGTTGAATACTGGTCAAAAGTGATTAACTCAGCTCACCATTACCAACATTCGGACAGTCAGCACAGTCAATCTCGTCGTTGGCCACACTTGTATGCGCAAGGCAGATTCAACCATTTCCTCTATGATGGAGCCTTGAAATCGAAATTCGATCAAGTGGTCAATACTGCCGGCAAGAATTATTCCTGGACGTACAATTTTATGACTGAGTGGCCCTCGAACATGTCTCTCAATGTCTGGGGCCTCAACGACGATGAGGAGCCTGATCATCAGTTTATTTATGGTGACGTGGATCGTGATTTCGTTCTTGACAGGGTTCCACCAACACTGACACAGACTGACAACGTCATACTGTTCAATTCGTCTCCTCCTGCACCGTATCTTTCATGGGATATGCAGGTCAACGATATCACTCGCCGATACTGGTATGTACCTCGTGGGCAACGATGGGTGCAGATCATGTAAGTCCTTTGTGAAGGCATACTGTCTATGATGATACTGACCCAGTATAGCATTTACGTCTCTCTCGTGTTTGCCCCAATCACTTGTGGTGTTCTCGCAATGCTTTTGTACGCTGGAGCATTCTACAGAGTCAAATGGAACAAAGTCGGTGTCAAAGAATCTAGCAAACCTGGTTGGTTCAAACTAAGCAATATGGAGAAGAACATCTCATATGCTGAAGGCGCTGGTGCTTCAGCCTTGGCTACTGCGGCTGTTGCAGGCGGTACCAGGCGTAAAATTCTCATAGCGACTCTTGAGTATGATATCGCAGACCTCAAGATCAAGATCAAAATCGGTGGACTGGGTGTAATGGCACAGCTTATGGGTAACCATTTACAACACCAAGATCTCATATGGGTCGTGCCAATGGTTGGCGATGTCGAGTATCCCAAAGGAATTCTGAAACGTGGCGAACCATTCGAGGTCGAAATTAATAGCTCGACATATGGTGTCAACGTCTATTATCACATCCTGGATAACATTACTTATGTCCTACTATCTTCGCCAGTGTTCTCGAAGCAAACAAAGTCTGATCCATATCCACCGCGCATGGATGACCTGGAAAGTGCTGTCTTTTATTCTGCATGGAATCAGTGTATTGCGAAAACGTGTAAACGGTTTCCCATTGACTTGTATCATATCAACGACTACCACGGGGCGTTAGCACCTCTGTATCTGCTTCCGAAGGTTATTCCCGTGGCGCTATCTCTTCACAATGCAGAGTTCCAAGGTCTTTGGCCATTGCGGAAGCCAGAGGAAAGAAGAGAGGTATGCTCGTTGTTCCACACTCCAGAGGATGTCTGCATCAAGTATGTACAATTCGGGAACGTCTTCAATCTCTTGCATGCTGGCGTGTCCTTCCTTCGTATACACCAACAAGGCTTTGGCGCAGTAGGAGTCTCTGACAAATATGGTGCTCGGAGTCTTGTTAGATACCCAATATTCTGGGCACTGAAGGAAATTGGCAAGCTTCCCAATCCAGATCCCTCCGATACGGGCGTAGTCGAGGAGAATGCTTCGAAGAAGATAGAGATCGATTGGGAAGCTGAGAACAAGCGAAAAGACCTCAAGAGAGAAGCTCAAGAGTGGGCGGGATTAAAAATTGATCCAACAGCGCAACTATTGGTCTTTGTTGGTAGATGGAGTGTTCAGAAAGGTAAGACACTTAGATAGCATAGGAGCACGACTAACTCATACAGGTATTGATCTAATTGCAGATCTTGCACCGACATTGCTCGAGGATTTCAACGTACAACTTGTAAGTCAATCTTCAATTCGCTACTTCGAAGCCATGTTTTAACATTTCTATAGATCACGATTGGTCCCACCGTCGATTTACATGGCCGCTTTGCTGCCGAAAAACTTGCTGTTCTAATGGAGAAATATCCAGATAGAGTGTGTTCAAAGCCGGTCTTCACTGCCTGTCCTCCTGTGATATTCAGTGGTGCGGATTTCGCCCTTATTCCTTCTCGTGATGAACCTTTCGGACTGGTCGCCGTAGAATTCGGACGTAAAGGTGCACTAGGTATTGGTTGCAAGACTGGCGGCTTGGGAACTATGCCCGGTTGGTGGTATACAATGAACTCCGCTTCTGCATCACACTTGCTATCACAATTTGAGGCGGCTTGTCGTGCTGCACTAAAGTCCAGTGAGAAGGTCAGAGCCCAGCTACGAGCGCGCGCTGCGAAGCAAAGATTTCCAGTCGCTGTCTGGGTCAAGCGACTTGATTCTCTGCAGTCCAAATGTATTCAGCTATCTGCAAAAAATAACAAGAGACACAGATTAGCCTTGCCGCACATGGAGCCTGTTATGGATGAGTATGAGCAGACCGATGAAGCCACGACTGCAGACAATCTTGAGCCCTTGACGATTGAGACATTCCAGAGAAAACCATCGGTGTTGAGAAAAGGCTTCGCAGCGAGGCAACCTCCAGCTTTCGTCAATCAACCCATAATAGAAGACCCTGCACCGCAAGACGAGCCACCGGCTGCGCAATTATCGCGCTCTATGTCTCTCGGATCGAGAAAGGGTCCTGGGAGCCGTATTCAAAATGAAGTCAGGCATGATGGACGACTCGAGGCGCTCTACGAGGAGGAGAACTTTGATGAGGTGGACGGCGACTCATACTCCAATGGTTCGGAAGAAGCTTACTACCTGCGCGAAGCAGAATTTGAAGGTCGTGCACCGGAAGAACGTGACTTTGAGCAGTACCTTGGTGAAGGGCATGGGAATTGGCACAGGATGGACCCTGCTGCAAGTGCTAGTACGCTATCGATGGCAAATCATTTGCAACAAGACGATCGAACTGAATGGTCAGGACAGAGAGCACAGTACGAATACTATGATTCCAATGCTCCGTCGATGTCTGATCAGACAAGAGAAGGTGAATACTACGATGACGAGCTATATGACAATTACATGGAGGACTATCCGCGGCCACCGCTTCAGTCTCACATGAGACAGGAGTCTGCGAGTCATGAAGGTGAAACACTTCTAGATTCCCCTACATCGCAAAGTCCAGCACGTTTCCTGGGCTCAGATCCTCATGGTCCATACATGTCTCCGAGAGGTATGATCAATGGCTCCAACAGAAACTCGCGTCTTTCCGTTTTATCCTTGACAGATCTGGAAAAGGATAGTGGCGTCCAACAGTCCTCCCTCAGGAAAGGTGAGGCTATGTTCACTGATGCTGATGGAGCAACACGAAATGCATTCGTTGCAGAGTTGAGACAGGGCATTACTCCGGCAATTTCTAAGAAGAGATTGTGTATCGAGTCGTTCCTTATGGATGCCGAACGGGAGTTTTTCAAACGAAAGAAGACTCAACAGATTCGGGGAGCCAAGAAGTCAAAGATTACTTCTATAGATGAGGATGAAGACGATTTCGATCCAAGCGATCGCTTGCGAGGTATGAAACGACTTCTTGCTATGCGCGGTCTTGGTTGGCCATTGTACACGATTTTCATGATCTTGGGCCAAGTCCTGGCTGCAAATGCCTACCAATTGACACTACTGGCAGGCACCTTTCAAAAAACTCGGGAGATCTACATCATTAACGCGATATTTGCAGTCATGTCTGTGGTCTGGTATGTTATGTACAGACGTCTGCCAGCATATTGGACACTCTCACTACCTTTCGTTCTCTATGCACTTGCGTTTGCAATGATTGGATTACCATATATCTCACGCTTCTCAGATCTGGGAGTGGCACGAAACTTGACCCATTCAGCCTCGATAATTTATGCTGCAGCCTCGGCGTCTGGCTCCTTATACTTTGCACTGAACTTTGGTGCAGAGGGAGGAGTGGAGGTCAAGAATTGGGTAATTCGAGCTTGTATCGTGCAAGGTTTGCAACAAGTTTGGAGTGCTTGTATCTGGTACTGGGGAGCTGGCCTCTCGGACAAGACATCGCAAGTCTACAAGGTTTACAGCAACGGCGTACCAATGATTGTTGCGGTGGTGGTTTGGATTCTCGGTTTCCTGCTCTTTTTCGTCTTTGTCGCTATGCTTTTTGGATTGCCGAACTATTATCGCCAGACGCCTGGTTCTATACCTGCGTTCTATCGATCACTCTACCGTCGAAAGGTTATTATGTGGTTCTTGTTCTCACAGCTTCTTTCAAACTTTTGGCTCGCTTTGCCCTACGGTCGATCATGGACTTATTTGTGGGAATCAAGGCACCTTCCAACATGGGGTGTGGTCCTTCTCATCATTTTCTTCTTCATCCTTGTATGGATCTTCATTCTACTGATCATACATCATTTCACCAAGACTCATACTTGGGCACCGGTGATCTTTGCTCTTGGAGTTATTGCTCCGAGATATTTTGCTGAATTCTGGGCAGTAAGTACCATTGGCATGTATCTGCCGTGGGCACCAACAGACCTCGCATCAGCAATTCTTGGTCGAGCACTATGGCTTTGGTTGACTGTTCTGGATTCAGTCCAAGGAGCAGGTATCGGTATCATGTTACTTTCGTGCATGGTCCGAGATCATCTCGCCTTCACTCTGGTCTGTGCTCAAGTCATCGGAGCCTTTTCGACAATACTGGCGAAAGCTGTTGATATTCCGTTCTCAGATTATCTCGTCAGCTTCTCAGCTTGGGACATAACACAGGGAGCAGGGCCATTCTTGAAGCCGTTCTTCTGGATATGTATGATCTGCCAGCTCGCCATACCTATAGGATTCTTTGTCCTCTTCAGGAAAGCACAGCTTGCTTTCTAAAACTCCATAGATAGATAATAAAGTGAATCAGCATTCCTCCAGATCCGGTCTACGGACGATATGATTGTGGGCTGATAATATTGTCTGGATTTCAGGAGACACTGAGTGATCACGACTGATCAGATGATTTCCCAAAGGAGGAAATCGTTCCTCAAATATGCGAGATTCTGCCGATAATTGTCAGCCATCCCATGTTCAGTGTAGCACTCAGTCGAGGTAGTTACACTACCAATATTTCGTAGGAAATTCGTCATTTCACATTTGCTCTCCTGACTCTACATCGCAAACGCTCCTGTGACGAGATCGTAACCTACCACTAGATCATCCATGCTCATCGGATTATAAAGCGGATCAGCTGAGCATCCCTCTTCAATGGGTCTGCTGTCGCTCGGCACCCCGTTACCTTGGCACGAGGTCAAAAAGCACGCCGATCATGTGCGAGAGCACGGTATCTATCAATTTTTGAGTATATGGGAGCGCAACAAGGACAAGGCTCGCGATGAGCTTCTTTGGGGCGATGAGGTACTACACAATACTCCGAAAACGTACGAGTGAAGGATGTTGACACCATAGATTGAGTACATAGTGGTGGATGTTGACGATGAAGCTCGAAAGGTGAATCTAAGTCTTCGACAAGCCGATATCCTACATGCACTGGCCGATGATGAATCTCTCAGGCGACTTGGTGGCCTTGTGCCAGATCTACAAAAGATTGTCCGGGCCGGTGATCTGCTGCCTACCTTCCATCCCGAGTATGGTCGCTACATGCTCGAGGCTACACCAGGAGCACCATATGGTCACAATTTACATGATCTACTCGAAGTTCTGCCCAACATGCAGAAGCGCAGAGTTATTGCCAAGGCTCACATGAAGTCGAGCGAATGCCCGATCACATTAACGTCTTACCCACGCTTAGGAGCACCTGGTCAATTCACGGAGCCTTATTTTCCGCCAGAAGGTCAAGCTTCAAGGTCGCTCTTTGTACCGGACGAAATTATCAACCCGCATGTGCGTTTTCCTACCTTGACAGCGAATATCCGGGAGCGACGAGGTCGAAAAGTCAACATGAATCTACCCATTTTCTACGACGAAGCCACACCAAATCCGTTCAAGGACCCGACTGTGCCTCTCACAAGGAACATATTTCCAGAAGATGCGAATGCTAAGGATGGTGCCGCCAAGGACGGTTTCATATACATGGACAGTATGGGATTCGGTATGGGTTGTTGTTGTTTACAGATAACCTTCCAGGCAAAAAGTGTCCCAGAAGCACGCCGTCTCTATGATCAGCTTGCACCTCTCGGACCCATCATGCTCGCATTGACAGCGGCCAGCCCTGCCTGGCGTGGCTATCTTGCCGACCAAGATGCTCGCTGGAACGTCATAGCAGGTGCTGTCGATGATAGAACAAGCGAGGAGCTAGGAGAGGTACCGCTGAAGAATGATCGATTTGTCATTCCAAAATCGCGCTATGATTCGATTTCAACCTACATTTCTGAAGATGCCGAGCTCAAAGACAAGTACAATGATCTGGACATTCCGAAAGATCCTAAAATCCGAAAAATATTGATCGACAATGGAATCGATGATCGATTGGCTGATCATATGTCTCACTTGTTCATACGAGACCCTATCGTGGTTTTTTCGGAGATGCTGGATCAGGACGACTCGGTGAGTTCCGATCATTTTGAAAATATTCAGTCTACGAATTGGCAGACGATGCGTTTCAAACCACCACCGCCAGAGTCAGATATAGGTTGGCGAGTCGAATTCCGCAGTATGGAAATTCAAATCACTGATTTCGAGAACGCTGCCTTTGCAATCTTCATCAATCTCATGACTCGAGTTATATTGTCCTTTAAGCTCAACTTCTACATGCCGATATCAAAGGTCGACGAGAACATGCAGATTGCTCATAGAAGAGACGCGGTTCTCGAGCGCAAGTTCTGGTTCCGTAAGAACGTCTTTCCTCGAGAAGCGCAGACTAATGGTCACTCGGAGGATGGTTCGAGTGACCCTGACGAGTGCATTCTATTGACCATAAACGAAATCATGAATGGAAAAGAGGACACGTTCCCCGGGCTGATACCCTTGATCGAGAGCTATCTTGGATCAGTCAATTGTGATGTCGAGACTCGTTGTGAGCTTGGGTCCTACCTCGAATTGGTCTCGAAGCGTGCGAGTGGTGAATTGCAGACTGCCGCCAAATGGATCCGGAATTTTATCAGGGCGCATCCTGCATATAAAAAGGACTCTGTCGTGAGTGAAGACATCAACTACGACTTGATCAAGGCCGTCGAACAGATGTCCGATAAATCTCGCAGAAGTGAAGGGCTTGGAGTAGAGATGCTTGGGCAGCTGGGGTTGTAGTGGAACATGTATCACAAGTGTCAAGGAGCATGGAGTAACGCATTCATTCGTAGACATGTAGCATAGGTGCATCTTCTATATCGGCGCTTGATGCCTCGCTCAATTCGTTTTCGTTCTTCTGTGGCGGATCAATGTATCCACGTCAAACGTCTCGGATATCCCGAACTTTAATTCTTTCGTGGTTCACAGAGAACAACGACTCCAGTACTTTATAATGTTGCTCGTGACAAGCTGTCTGAACCATCATCGCATCCACAATGTTTGCCGTTGATGGGTGGAAATTGCCGAATGTTGTGCCTCAGAAAGCTGAAAAGAAGCGAAAGGAACCTGGCGAAAAGAGTACGGGTCAACCAATAAAGAAACAAAAAATCGATTCGTCCAAGGGCAAACCTCCCGTGTCGAGTCAAGGTTCCAAGAAAGTTCAAAAGGACAAGTCAAAGTATACTCCATACGGCAAGGAAAAAAAGGGCAGTTCGGGATCGAATGTGGTTCCGGTCAGTAAAGTACGGAGACCGAAACCAAAGTCCTCTTCTCCGGAACCTACTTTGAAGAAGCAGACTACTCAATCTACCTCTTCGAAAGAATACAAAACTGGCAAGAAACCGCTCGCTCGTCCGCCTCGTTCGGAAAGAGCCAAGACTCCGCCGAAATTGATGGCCGCGGACCCGCCCGCGACATTCTCTGGTCTCTCGTCCAAGAATTTGACTCCCCTACAACAAAAGATGGCCAACAAGTTATCGGGCGCTCGATTCAGATGGATCAATGAACGATTATATACGACGACGGGGGAAGAAGCATTCGACTTGATTTCTGCGAAACCAGAGATGTTTGAAGCGTATCATGCCGGGTTCCGGTCACAAGTCAAGGACTGGCCAGCGAATCCTCTAGACATTTACCATGCCCGAATAAAGTCTCTCCACGACGATGATGAAGAGAAGGGAAAGAGGAAGCAGCCGGTGGTGGTTGCTGATTTAGGGTGTGGAGAAGCAATGTTGGCGAAAGAATCGTTACGTCGCGACCCGTTGCGAAAAAGAGTGAGGGTGGAGAGTTTTGATTTATTGGCTGCGAATGAACGGATCGTGGCCTGCGACATTGCGAACCTCCCATTACCCGATCAATCAATCGACATTTGTCTCTTTTGTCTCTCGCTCATGGGGACGGACTTTTTGAAGTTCGTCAAGGAAGCGTTTCGGGTGCTTAAACCCTCCGGAGCCCTCTGGATCGCCGAGATCAAATCTAGATTCAACGATAAAGACGCCAAAACCTTTATCGACGCGTTACACAGGATGGGATTCACGTTGACTGCCAAAGACGACTCCAACAAGATGTTTATCCAACTCGATTTCGTCAGGGGTAAAGAGAAGAAGAACATGGCGGAAGTCGTTGAGCAACAAGATACCAAGAAAGTCGGGACACTTTTGAAGCCCTGCACGTACAAGAAGCGATGAAACCCCTTTCGAGCTACCAAAGCGTTGCGAGTGGAGAGTACTTGTGAATAGTGTATATAAATTGATAAGATTTACAGAATATCTAAGAGTGAATTGATAATAGGAAAAATCTTCGACAGAGTGTATACTCTGCCTTTGAAAAGAAATGCATGAAGAAATCATAAATCGTAAAATGACTTTATGCCAGATGGTACAGCATCATTGCAACAATACTCGTGAATGAAACAAAGAGTTTGTTGGATGAACTAGTCGATGTCGGTAGAGTATTCACACTTACGACCGGTAAGTTGTTGTTTGTCGGTGCATTGGATGAACCGACCGCAGCCGTAGCAGTAGATGAAGATGGCAACGACGATGAGGCGACAGCAGCATTCATCTGACCTGCAGCGACAGTAGTGGAGGAGATACCTCCAAGACTTGCTGGGACAGCAGCATTTCCTGCAGCCACTACTTGAGCATTGCCGCTTGTCCCGGGCTTAGTAGTGGCACTGCCAACGATAGTTGTAGTCAATGTGTTGCCGCCTTGCACGACTGTCGAAACTAAAGTCGTGCCTGGTGCTGCTGCTGCTGCTGCTGCTGCTGCTGCTGCTGCTACGTTCTGAGCGTCAGAGCCAGCACCTGTGCCCAAAGTGGACGTGCTAGTACCCGTCACTGTAGGACACGTCGCACAGACATTGATTGTGGTTGTCGCCACACGAACAATGGTCTGGACAGGAACTGCAGTTGTGACAAGTGAGCTCTGTCCGTTGACAGTAGTGGTATATATCAATGTAGTATAGGTTGTAGCAGCTGGAATGATTGGGCTGACAGAGGTGATGGTGATGGTCTGGCCATTGACAAGTGTCGTGTAAATCGAGGTACTGTAACTTGTAGGGCTTGCTCCAATTGCCACCACAGTTGTAATCGTGCTGCTCGTGCCACTTATGGTGGTTGCGTATGTCACAGTTGTGGAACTTGCCAGTGGTGATGTCTGTGCAGATAATGTGTTTGATTGTGTCAATGATGCTTGATCAGCAGCGATCGCGTTTCCACCATTCTTCACAGGCACATCCGGACTTGCTGTGGTACTAGAAACTGTGTTCAATTGCGCAGCTGAAGTTGCGACCAACGTAGTTGTTTGAGCTATACTTGGTGTGACAGTAGTGCTCGGCTGAGATGCAGAACCACCTGCCACGCCAGCACCACCAGTTGATGCTGTGACCGAGCTCGACGATGGACTCAACATTGCAGACGTGCTCGTTACTGCGATAGTTGTGGAGCTTTGAACCGAAGAAGTCGCGACACTTTCTACAGTCGGTGTCACAGTCGTCAGAGAGGAATTTGAACCTGGCAGCATTGCATACAGGACATTGTTTTCGTTGTAGCCAAAGATAAGTTGCTGATCGTTGGTGCTTGACACTTGACGTTTCTTTTGCGAAGTCAAGTATAGCGCTAGAGTTTGACTTTGAAGCACGAATCGTGTATTTAGACCCTGAGAAGAGAGTATGGTTGCTATGTTGATACTGAATAGTGACTGGGAGCTCAGAACTGGCAAAACAACTGCATTTTGTGTGCCGCAAGCAAGCGTACCATTGCTGTAAATCGTCAAAGGATCAGACTTCGTGCCAACAAGAAGTGAAGTGCCAGAGCAAGAAATGCTTAGACCAGAGCCAACACTGACAGTCACCACGCTGGAGGCCACGGCTCCCGATGTAGTTGCTGTGGAGGCGGAAGTTACAGAGTCGACTGGGCCGACGATGATGGACGAGCTTGGAGTGCTAGTGTCGGTGGTTTGGATACTTGTAGACCCTGCCGCGAAAGGTACTGATGTCTGTGTAGATGAGGCGGAATTGTCTGCGGGAGGGCCACTAAGCCCTACACTGCTCTCTGAGTTTGGCACATTGATGGCAGAGCCAGTGACACTTGCACCAGTCACGGTTGATTTCGTACTCGTTGTTGATAGTAAGGACAAAGTCTTCGTGAAGGTGGTGGAGGTAATAGAAGTGGAGGTGGAGCCCGATGTCGTAGAAGAGGATGTCGAGGCAGAAGAGCTCTTCGACGACGATGAAGCAGTACTGGTACTTGTTGTCGTTGTGGTCACGGACGTGTATCGAGACGAGCTGGAAGAACTGGTGAAAGATACTGTTGATGGGGTGCTGCTGCCGCTCGTCGAGGTATGACTTGTGGATGGAGCCCTGGATGAAGTACTACTGATAGCCATCGAGGAAGTTGCCGCTTGTGTAGACGACGTTTTCGAGCTAGAGGATGTGCTTGACTGGCTATATGTGCTGCTTATGGAGACCTTTGGGACTATCGGCGCAGGATCGCCACCTAGACCTGCGGCATAAGTGAGATACCATGTCAGAGATGCTCCATTGTCTAGGTATGATGAGCTGAAGCTGGTAGAATTGAAAAATTCGAAAGAGGCTGTTGCGTTGTAAATGGCATAGTTGGCCATAAGAATTCCAAGCCATCCATCAGTGACGCCAGAAACGATCGGCTTGATGACCGCAGCCCATTCCTGACCAACAAAAGTTGGAGTCCTGATGTAAGCACTGACGGGTGTCAATGGAAGCATGTGAATTCCCTGAATGTATTGCTCGGCCTGCCCGAAATAGGTAGTATGATCAATTTTGTTCATGAAGGTGATGCCAGCAACGAACTGAGGCACGATTGCCGATGGCTCGACGGTATTGTCAGAAGACATTAACATGTAACTCTGCATGGACCGTCTCATGACGGCCAACATTAAATTACCGCGACTCTCCATGGACGCATCCCCAATGACATTGCCCCAAAGTTTCATACCGTATATGGCATTGTAATCTTCAGAACTAGACTCTTCATCTTTGCCATCAGTCGCAGCTGTGATTCCATGGGCCCATGAATGACCGGCGTACCAATCGAACGATCTGAACTGAGGAAACGCCGTATCAGATGTCGATGGATTGGCGAAATCACGAAGCATAGTGTTGATATAAGCCTTGTTTGTCGTGGTCAACCACGAAGGATCCAGATGGCCAATGACAGCAGCTGTATAGACAAAATAACCATAATGGAAATGATGGTCGTTATACAAGGGATTACCGTAGTCGCAACCTGATTGACTACAGCTAGAGATAGCTCCTTTCCAGACTGAGTCGTACACGAGTGGGTAGGTATTCGAGTTGGAGATATGGAGGCCGATGCTTTGCTCGAGCTCCGCAACACAGCTGGAAGCATCCTGACCAAGCACGTCATGTATGGTCAGACAAATTTGTGCAAACTTCGCTAGGATCTTGCCATCAGTGTAGAAGCTGCCAGTGTTCGCTTGAGCGGCAATGACTTGTGCGGCTTCGGCATTTGCTGCCTTTGCGATTGCTTGCAAAGCATCAGCGGAATAGTTTGTCACTTGACCCGTAGGTGACCAGGGCAAGAACTGGATATCAATCGGCATGTTGGATTCGGTGAAAGACAGAACATTACCGACAAATGCTTGCATCAGTCCTTTCGTGTTTGACCAGAGCTTAAGCGTGGTTGCACTGCCTGTTGTCACTGATGCGATTTGATGAGGAAACAAGAACGAGAGCAAACCATTTCCGGCAAGGGCTTTGGCTCCAAAATCGAAGTTGTATGTTCCGACGGCTCCTGTCGATGTTCCGCTGATGACATTCTGAGTCGCATACGTTCCTGCACCAGCATCGTATACTGCTTCGTCGGTTGTGGCGTAATTTGCTGGCAGTTTTGCTATCTGAATCACTCCTGAGAACCCGGTGGGACCAGTTATGACATTAGATGCCAAGGTCAGGCTCGAAGTAGAACCAGTAGTTGTCGGGAAGACATAAATGAGCCAGGTATCACCATTGTTTATGGTGACTCTATACTTACTTCCAACTGAACCAGCAGTCGACGAAGATTTATAAGTAACGGGAACCAGGGCAGTAAAGGCACTGTTACTGAAGAGTTCTGGTGTCAGACCAGAGTATATCGAGGTTAAAAAGGCATTACCTTGCACAAGCGGTATAGTCATCGTGCCAGAAGCACTGCCTGGTGTAAATGTCAGCTGCACTGATTGATGGTCGATGTTTGAAGCAGTCATAGTTTGTGAGGACGACATTTCGGTCGAGGAGAAACCTATGGGACATAATCCCACACCATTGAAGTAATAATGCGGACCTTGAGTGCTTTCCACTCCAGCAGCATATGAGCCGAAAACGTAATCACTATCATCTGTATTCCATGCACACAAACCAGTGCCCTTCTTCCAGAAAACTGTGTATGGCATGACATAAGCTGCACTTGATTGATCGCCCAAGAACAAGTTACCATAGTAATTGTTCGTGGCCACAGGAAGTCCGGTACTCCCTGAGTAGGCAGATGCGACACTAGAAGGACTGATAGGATGCTGCACAGTTCCCGACAGAACAGTCGCTGGGTTGTCGTTGGCAATTTGTGCAAATAAATTCTGCGCTGCCACGGCTGCGATCGTTTGGGGAAGGATCTACGAAGATTAGTTGGTCCAGAGACATGGATATCAATGAACTGACAGTGTTGGCCGTTAGATCGGACACAGTGATAGACGTTGACCCAGAAGTCGTGGTAATCGTGGCACCTGGAGCAGTAGCAGCAACCGGATTCGTGACCGTGGTCTGATTAGGAATCTTAGAAGCAATGGTTGTCGAGGCCGCAGGGACCGATGTAGCGGTCTGCGGAACACCAGTGGCATCTGTAACTATGATTGAAGCTGAAGTATTGCTGTCTTCGACCGCCGCGGCAGAGGACAATAGAACCAAAGCTGCCACGAACAGACTTCTTGCAGCCATTTTCGAAGTGACAAGCAATAGAGCGTCGACTGGACCAGCCAATATCAGATGAGTCTAGGAATTAGACTTGAACCGAGTGGTGTCTATGGTAAAGAGTGTGAGGATCGATGATGTACGTTGTAAGATGTGCAGAACCAGTCTGATATCAGCAAGAGTATGCCAGCGACACGGTACAGTGAACCAGCACCGTAACCTTCTTGCAAGGATACAATAATTTTTGTTGCCGTCTTCTTCAATCGAAGGAGCAACTACATTGAGCTATCATTGTGTGGCACAGCCTCGTGGAATGTGAGGTGTTCTGGATCTGTGGTCAGTGGCTCCTGTCCGGAGTTGAATCCCTGGCCCTTCCAGCCAGCCATTCGATCCAGAGTACATCTTCTGTCACCTTCTCGAAGGTTTCTCCCGACACTAATTCATCGCTAACAAAGAAATCGCACTTCAGCTTGGCGGTATATGTACCGCTTCCGGAACTACTGCCAGCCCCATTTTTCTGCGTCTCTGCTGTGTAGAAAATGCCATGCTCAATTACATGAGACAATCGCCGGACTCCCCCCTTGAATAGCACGTTGAACTGGGCGTATAACGAATTAGTCAAGATCAGACACCGAGAGCAAGTGCAAGCATCAGTCTGTGAATGGCCTCGATGGTATATGGGATAATCAGGCGCGAGGAGGCCCGATGAACGGCTTATTTACTCGGGAGGCTGAACCTTAGTGAAGACCTCGAGTGGAAGGAGCCAAGGAGGCGAACTCAGGAGATCAGAGGCTGGTGTCGTAGCCATCAATTCTCCGAGGTTCTTCCAACGAGCAAGATTGGTCTTCTCCAAGGCCAGCGCTCTTTCTGTAACCAGGTATACCGGTAGAGCATGTGAATGTGTTGCGTAGCGCTCAAAACGGTACTGATCCTTAAGTCTTGTCATTGTGGAGTTCTACAGCTATTCCATCAAGAACATTGCGTAGGTACTTGTTTGCAAACATGTGAGCGTATGCACCTTTGGGCTTTTGTCCTTGAGCGCTTCGAACAGACATGACGAAGCAATTCTTTTAGCATGCAACATGTTCGCATCTTCGATCTGCGTCTGTGCATCGAGATGTAGACAGGTGATGCTTTGCATCAGTAGGTGCATATCTTAGGTACTACGCTTGTCTCCGATCTGGCATGCTCAGAAATCTGCTTTAGCGTGCTTGTGTGTGAGGCGCGAGATTCAATCGGGAGCAATAACTATAGGCCTCAACTAAATCAGTCGATAACTCTAAGAATTGCTAAGTATTTGCCTTAGTAACGCAGAGGCGCATTTGCTCTTGTGTGGCTCAACAATAACACTTATCGTCGACAGGCAGTACTATCTTGCACAGCCCCATAATAAATTGTCATCTGAGGAATATCGCAAGCTTGGCAACGCTCAATCACTTGCAGATCTGCAAGTTTCAGACGCTGGTTTCAAAGTTCATCTTGGTAAGCCGAAGGAATTTGTCATCAAAACTGGACACCCATACATGTGACTGTCTCGGTGGTCAAATCTTATCTCATATGGTCCATCATTGAGATGTCGCGTGCTTCGGAGGCTCAAGACTTGGACAAGTTCGTTCGAAAATCGCATTCGCAGCAGAACTCTTTTGTGGCCCTAGACAGCTTTCAAATCTTACTGCCTAACAAAGTCAAAAGCATGTCATATTGACTCCAGTTCACTCGAGGTGCAATGATCAACGACACCGTGCTGCTTCAAGCGAACCAAGTCTCATATCGTCCAGATTGCGCTGAAGCTTGTCTTGGCATCTGACAGCTCAATCTAAATAGATTGCTCTCTGATTTCGCTATTCTTGGAAGTCCAGCGTGAGAACTTGATCGAAGCAACATTCTGATCGCATGGTCAGATAAAGACTGGTCCTTGTCCGTCATGAAGTTGAAATCCTCCTCAGAACAATTTGTCTCCATCTTATCTTGAAAAAACATTATCATACAAGATGCAATTCAGTACCGTCTTTCTTGCGTTCGTCGCTTCAGTTGCCGCACACAATGGTCACGGAAGCTCCTATACTTACACAAACCGCACGAGCACGAACACCACTGCTACAGGTATGAAACATCGCGCTGAAGCATTCGATGAGACTAATGCTGGCAGGAACCAATTCAGGAGTCACAGGTAGTGTTCCATCACACACCGGTATTGCGTCCAGTAACTATGTCTCAATCGCAGGAGTTTCGCTCTTTGTTGGTGCTCTAGCCCTTCTCTAGATGTCTGTCACATGGTGAGAGAGTAGCAATGATCAATTTCTTCAAAATCTATTCTCCAGGCTCGACACAATGCTTGCACATTCACAAGTCACAAATATGAAGATTCCTGGTCGCCTTGTAACTCTCGATAACTATCTTGAGGTGCAACCATTACGACATGATTTATAGACATTTTTAGCCCTAATTCACTACTTTTCAGCATGTTAGGTCGTTTCTATGAAGTGATGTGACATCTGTAATGTCTTTCTTACCAAGTAGTGCGGTTTACTCACATTGAATCATCAACATAGATGCACTCTTTCGTAGCCGAATTTATACCGATCACTGATCAGCACTACTTGATCTGCCAGCATAGGGACTCTTGAACACCCGCAGAATATGCAGATATATGAGACGAGAATCGATAAAAGGTGGATCATTGATTTGTGGTACTCGTGATTGTTCTTCATGGCAGTAAATGAGACGAGCGACGTAGTTTTTTAAGTAATCTACAAGCTCAATCATTCACGATTGAGGTAAATTTCCGTACGATGCGATGCGTAGAGTGTGGAGCTCGAGTAGACTCGCTGTACACGGAGTACTCAAAGGACAATTTTCGATTGACACAATGTGTAAGTGAGACGATCAGATCGATACTAGGACATGACATTTTCTGACAATGTCATCTAGCCTGCTTGCTTGAAATTCGCAGACAAGTATATTGAGTTTGACTATGTCATTCTCACCATTGATGTCATGCTGCTCAAACCTCAAGTGTATCGTCACTTACTGTTCAACTCACTCGCACGTAGCAGAGACAGGATAGACGTGAGTACGCGATGTTTTGAAGGGATGAACGTACTGATCATGTGTAGCCATCAGTTGTAAAATTGGGCCTACTTCTCGTCTTGTTTGACGTCTGTATATTGACCTTGACGTCTTGTGAATCTGGAAGTGATCTGATGTATCCTAGATCTGACTTGGTATCGAGTCAATAGGCAGGCGCACATCCACTCGCAATCTTCCAAATCGGATTCACGCACTGATCTCTCAAATACACGACTATACTTGTATTATTTGGCACTCTCACTTTTTGAGATGGTAGTTTTTCATGCATCAACCAGGCTACTATCACAACTCATCGGCAGGACACGAAAAGTCTGGTGGAACATGATTTCTACCGCACTTTTCGTAAGCTCGTGTACGGTTCTGCAATTGTCACATTACACACAGACTGATCAATCAAAGGTGCCAAACTCGTGCCTGTATTCATGGTGATTTGGGAATATGACATTCCCGAGGCAGCTGTACTGATTGATTGGGTCGTGGTTATTTACAATATTGAGGCCATTAGAAGTACGAGGACCACAACCACGAAAGCGGTATGATGACTGATTGACGATAGTCTTGTTGGAAACTGGATATCTGTCGGCAATTACAATTATCCTTACAAGCGTTCTGCTGCGGACACTGGCTGTCTGGACATTCGTAAATTGTACTGCGCTAGCAAAGCACCCTGGCATGGGTAACTCACTCTTGAGCGGAGTTGCAGTGTTGCAAACCTTGTTTACTACTTGATAATATGTACATAAAAGCGATGGCATATGTGACGACTTTCAAGCCTTGTGTTCTCAGAAGTGATAAACGTGGTTGTTTCATTAACGACCGACTTAGAGGGTTCGTCGTTTTACAGCAGGGAACGCCGCGTGAGCACGAGCTGGCAATGTAACTTCCAATGATTGTCGTAAGGTCACCGTGCGTAGTGTCAAGACTTTACAGCTGCATCTCTCGACTAGTGTATGTCGTCTTATAGAGTGTTTGAGCAATATGGAAGAACTAGAATCCACTCTTCGCGATATGTTCGTTTGGTATCCTGGGAGCGACAAGAGGATGTAACTGGGCGACGTAGGTGAGCATCCACATGAGATACATGGACACGAGCGTGAGTATCGATGTCATTCGCCATACACTGAAGCAAGTCAGACACAACGCAAGATCCGTCATCATCGCAAGACTCACGTCTGATTATCGCCTTTTGGAGACAAGACGTAACATGCTGCAGACAGTCCGACAAGGATAGCGAAAACTACCAGAATCGTGTAGCCAGACATGTTTATAGTAAATATGACCACGGATATTCAATTCGACTTATATCTTGACTGTCGAATACCCTGAATCCATCTTGGTAATGTAGGTCGGCAATGAAATGCTAAGCTGCTGCATGACATCTCACTGCTTAACGGACCGCCTCTTGACTTGTGCTGACCCTAATCGCTCCTCCACCAAAAACCCGCTGTGCTTCGTGTGAATCGTATAGAATTCATGAATTGGTGGTTCGTCTTTGACGGGAAGCTCCGGAGAAGTCAAAAGTACAATCTCCAACCAGCAAGCATATTCTAAGAAACGTGCTAGATTTTCGATAGATTCTCGTAGGACTCTTTTGAGCATAGATTTTCGTCTGAGCTCAGTCATGTTTTCCCGATCTTTGTTTAGTCGACAAATCACAAGGTCCTCGAGGACTTTTCTGCGCAACAATTCGACACAACAAAAAGCACAGGAAAAAGCTGGCGAAGTAGCATCGAAAGCGCAGGATCAGGCCAAGGCAGCTGCCGCCAAGGCTTCCGCAGCAGTCTCTGGCATTACTAGTCGTGTATCGTCGGTCGCCGGAAGAATCGCCGGTCTTCAAGAGCCGATCCTGTACTGGTCAAAAGTTACTGGTCAGGTAGCGAAACAGGTGTACCAAGCAGAGAAGATGTCACCACCTTCAATGGCTCAGTTTGAGTCTTCATACAAGTCACTTTTCAAATCGGTCAGGACCGGAGACTTCGTCAACTCATTCAAGAATTTGTCCACCAAAGATGCCGTCAAACTAGGAGCTGATGGTCTCGTCATTTACGGCTTCTTCGTGGTTGGAGAAATGGTCGGACGTCGTCACGTAAGTCTCATTGCATTCATTCGCTCTAATGAAGGAACGAAAGGCTGATATGTCTAGCTTGTTGGTTATGAGGTTTAGACAAAAGAGGAGGTTTTCCTATCCGTGTTGCAGACTTTGAAGCACATATATACATCAAAATTGCTTCATCCTGCACAAACAAGCTTCACCCACTCAAATCTCTTTCATGATACAATTCTCCCTGAAGTGACTAGACACTCTCCGCGGATTCTCTGCCTGATTTTCGATCCCGATGAGTCTTGACAACGTGCAGCTATCATCATGTCATCATCTGAGCTACTTAATCATTTTGTCGAATCTGTGCTAGCTTCGCAGAAGTCTATGCAAAAGACTGATTATTCGTTGATTTGAGTGGTTGCAAATTGGTTGGTAATTGCACGAGCTCGAGTGAGTCGGCTCAAACCCCCGCAAACTGGCTCAAAGGTTGTCCCACATAATACCTCATCCCCCCCATCCTTCCCTACCAACATCTCACAGACCATTTTCCCCTTCAACAGGAAGAAGACTGCTCAATAGCACACAGTCAAAATTTCCCTGCAAGAATTCAAAGATGGCTCCCGCGACTCCATACAAAATCAATGTCGCCGATGACCTGCTGAAATCAATCCACTCGAAACTGGAAGATGCCCGATTTCCTCGAGAATTAACTCTGCCATCGACCGAGACATGGTCATATGGCACACCACTCGATACCGTCAAGACGCTCGTCAGTTACTGGAAGGATTCCTTCGATTGGCGCAAGATTGAAGCACGACTCAATGAAATGCCACAATTCACGGCGGACGTGACGGCGCCGGGTCTCGAGACTATCAACCTTCATTTCGTGCACCAGAAGAGTTCGAGACCTGATGCGATTCCCTTGGTGTTTGTACATGGCTGGCCAGGCAACTTTACCGAAGTGGAAAAGATCCTGCCACTGTTGACGGACCCCAAGGATGGCGGACAAGCATATCACGTCGTCGCTCCCTCGTTGCCAGGCTTTACTTTTTCCTCTATGCCCACGAAACCGGGCTTTGATCTCTACTCCATCGCAGCGACCATCAATCAGTTGATGCTGGACCTGGGATACTCGACATATATCGGGCAGGGCGGTGATTGGGGTTCCTTCATCTGTCGGTTGTTGGCAATCAAGCACGCAAATCATTGCATGGCGATCCACCTAAACATGTTTGTCACTCCTCCACCATCAAAGTTCAATCCGTTCGAGGCGATCAAGTACTTGGCCGGCGGCTACTCTGCTCAGGAAATCGAGTTTCTCAAGGAGACGTTGCACTTTACCGAGGCCGAGACGGGGTACCAACAGATTCAAGGCACGAAACCACAGACGCTGAACTATGGGTTGACAGACAGTCCCGTCGGCATGTTGGCCTGGATCAGGGAAAAATTGGAGACGTGGACGGACGAGTATCCATGGACCAGCGACGAGATTTTGACGTGGACCATGCTCTACTACATCAACGCGCAACCCGCCACACACATCTACCGGGAAAACAACAAGCGACGGAGAGAGATGCTCACTTCTCACATCTCCACCCCCGTAGGCGTCTCCATCTTTCCCAAGGAATTGTACAAGGTCCCCAGGTCCTGGGCCAGTAAAGTCGCGCACATCGTCACTTGGAAAGTCCATGAGCGAGGCGGTCACTTTGCCGCTCACGAGAACCCGGAAGTCTTGGCTGCCGATGTACAGGAATTCGTGTCTACCTTGAAGGCTAGTAAACAATGGACACAAAAGGCAAAGTTCTAATCAGATATGCTCATGTTATGAAATGGTATGTGGTTGGTTTTTGATTTAATAGACAGTTTATCGAGTAAATTTTGGCAAATATCTTTTGAATTTTTCCAATTCTCCTCGTGCTACGTCAGAAGATAATATCAATGTCTAGACTGTTAATTTTGCACGCCACAGACTCGCATACATGTTGACTGCATCCAGCAAGTCACGACCATCACGATTAGCGATGCACCTGACTTCGAAACCTGCCAGACTCCATCGATCTGCATACCACGGAGCCTTTGAAGCACTCCGCCACCATACCTCTCCTCCCTGTCTGAGTACCTTTTTGAACAATTGAATCTCCTGATCCAGATAACTCTCAGGCACCGGGAACGCGGTACCAGACGGAATAGGGTCGAACCAATCTTGATGATCCATGACTATCGCCTTTGAAAGTGATTGTGCTGGCATATTCGATAAAACGTTGTTGATGGTATCTGTATGTAGTGTCAGAGCATTCAGTAGAGTACTTGAACGAAGTAAATCAAAGTTGTGAGCTTTCAGGTATGCTGGACAACACTCCGGCGTGTAATGCTTGAGTAGTGGAAGCAAGTAGTGGAAATTGGTCTTTGACAATAGCGTCTTTTCCGCGACAGGATCTAGTGTGTCGATCGCGTATTTAAGCGGTGAGCCCTCCTTCTGCAGCATCTTCAATTGATTGATTGGCACGCCCAGTGCATTCCACAAGAACAATGGGTTCGCAAGCAGTAGTGTGCCGATAGTATTGCTGATAAACACTTTTCGTAGCTTGAGCCAGGCTTTCCGTTGACTCTCGAGATCGGGAGCGTTCACCATGTCCGTTCCTGCCTGTGTGGTGCCTGTAATCCAGAGAAGCCACTCCAGGATCTTCACAACATTCCCTGCATAACCTGATTTGTAGAAACACGATTCGAAGCAGTCCTCACGCTGCGTCCAAAACTGGTAGGCTGGAGCAGACATATATGGAGCCAGCCTGTCCAGCAAGACTGGAAACCCGGCATGACTTGCTTCTCCAAACATTTTCCAGAAATCTTCATATGTCAATACCTTGAGAGCAGCAATCTTTAGTTCCAATAGATGACCTTGACATGGGTTCATGTCGACACAGTGTATAGATGCCGGCCCTGCTCTGACTAGATAGTCCAGTGCATTGTCGCCTGCGGAAGTGATTACAAGCATGTCATCGGAGGATGATAGCTTCATCTGCCGAATGTCTTCATCCGGATCTTCCCAAACAAATGAGTAGATGAAATCAGTGAATTGAGCTTGATCAGCATTCAGTGCATCATATGGTAATCTATGTGACGACCATTGGAGACCTGCTGTTCGTACCGCCGTCAGAGATGGCTGTGGCATGTTGAGAAGTGGGAGCTCGTCGGACATGGAGTGCTTCTGTTGCTGTAACATAGGGGTGGCCTCGGGAGTTGGCGGCATCGTTCGAGCAAGTTTTTCTTGTCCGATAGATGCTATAGAGGATTCGAGGCTTACAGGGCTCGATACATTCGTGATGGCTGTCTTCTGTCCCAGGTAGATATAATATGGTATCGAGACCACGAGTGGGATTGCAAAGGCATTTCGGCACGACACCGACTTGATCGGCTCAAACTTGTGTTCCAGATATTCTCTGCGCGCAGGATTCAAATCGACGTGATCAAACTCGAACCAAGTCTTCCAAAACAGCCTGTTAATAAGATTGCCTTGTCGACCCAGCTCTTTACGACCACTTTCGTCCTTGTTCGAAGTAAAGAAATCGACTACAGACACAAGTCCTTCCGGTCGAAGGATTTGTAGAACACGATCGACCACTTTGAAGTAAGACGGAATCATGGACAAGGAGTACGACATTGTGACGAAATCGACCTGATCGACATCTAATTGCAAGAGAGTGGCGTCTGCCTTGACAATATACACGTTCGAGAATCGCGCGAGTCTCTTTCTAGCCACCGCGAGCAACGGCTCACACAAGTCGACAAGGTAGATCGCATCGAAGTTTTCGAGGGGCACATACTTATGCATTCGCTCGATATTCCACCCTGGTCAGTGTCAGTAGAAGCTCCATAGACTTCCTACGTCAAGCCTTACCGGTGCCTCCACCGATGTCTACCCAGATGCGACTGGTCAGTCGGTCCTTTCTGCCATTGATTTCAGCAGCTAAAAGTCTGAGCATCTTCTTCCTGCCCTTCAGGAGACCTGTCCTTGTCTCATCATACACTGCAGCTTGGCCTTCATAGAATCGATCTAGACGAGATTCTTGAAGATCAGTCTTGCCAAGCGGCTTCAGAAAGCAGAAGTAGACGAATTTTGCCAAGCTCTTGATGCTCGTAAGCGGCAAGGAGCCAACGAAGAAGAGCACGATTGCCCATAAGTATATAGGTGCAAGCTGCAAGAACCTGATGAATGAGGTTGTGCATATATACTCGACGATGAGTGCCTACCAAGCGATACCTGTAGCGATTGACCAATTGCTCAACAATTTCAGCGTGCTCGTTGACTTTGCCATTGGTAGTGAAAGATGACTGAGGATGTCCACATATCTAGTTTCTGTAGAGACGACCTGTAGCTTATATATGGTTCTCTAGCGCAGACCATGTGCAAGAAGCTCCCGCAGCTCGTTCACGAGACTCGAGATTGACGCACGCCCGAAAGGCCAGTTCAACCACGAAGAGATCAGCCGCGCCATGAAGGCTCCAACAGTTGCAGGAGGGAGAGAACGAACTTGTTTGTGGTTGTTGTCTTCTGGTCGACGACGCTCTTCTTTCCTGAAGCACCAGACATTCCATCACGTTCACACCTCATGCTCAATCACGACCTCTGATTGGCCAATTGCTCTGCACTGCTGCTTTGGCTCGTAGATTTTGCGACAATCAGACGAGACAGGTGAGGAGATGTGTGTGTGTGTGTTGATCAAAGAGTCCTGCAAGTTGCTCCTATCATGTTTATGAGCACGGCGAGAAGTGTCCACATATACAGCTACACTAGGTACAGCAGGTCTATCTTTCAGAATTCAAGAATGGTCAAAGTGCTCCGGAGATCTCGCGAACATGAACCGGAAGCTTGAAACTGTGGAGCCGCTAGCTCTGCGGACTCCACACATGTTCTGACACATACTTGTATTGCAAGACTCTTGTTCGCTCATCAGGTATATATGTGTAGCATTATTGAATTTCTATAAACAGCTCAATATACATGTCATGCTTGTATACAAAGTTTGAGCACTCAGAGTTTCACGAATTCTCCAAAGGCATTCTCATCAAAGTCCTCCGAGTCGTACTCATCAGTACCGCAATCAGATCCAGAATCGCTATCTTCTTCAATGGAAGGAACATCACAACTATCTGTAAAGGTCTGACTGTTGCTGGCGCCGGCACGAGCAATGTGAGGCAGCTTGCAGCCTTTCAAGGAGCAATTGCCAGTATTGCTAAACTGTGGACATTCCCTGGCATGTCGCATACCACAGTTTTGTCCCACATCACAAAAGCCATTTCTAGCAAACTCAGGACACACTGGTGCACTAGGAGACACTGAAATATGGGCATATTTACAGTCCGTCTTCGTGCAGACTCCATTCAAGAAGTGAGTGCATGTGGGAGCATTGTGCGGAGACGGTTGATGTGACAGATTGCAGAGACGACTTGCATCACAACCGTGAGAACTGAGAAAATGAGGACAGACCGCGACATGATTGCGATCATGTAGATACGCGCAATCTTTTGCCTTGGTACATATACCTAAGTGGTCAGTAGAACGAGAAGGAATAAAGAGTAGCTCTGTAATTTACCAGTACGAGTGTAGAACTTGCAGTACTTTCGTGGTACTTTCTTCGTGCCTCTATTGTTCTTAATGAGCTTGATTGTGGTTTTACGAAATAGATTGTTCGACTTGGGACTCTTCAAGAACTCTACACCATGAATCATTGTGCGCAAGGGTGTCGGGGTATCTATGACATTATTCAAGTTCACTCGCACAAGTAGATTCGCCTTTCTGTTGAATCTATACTCGATGCCATTGTGTGTCAATGTGGTCGAGGCCAAAGCCTTGAGTCGTTCAGCTTCTTTAGCCTCCTTCCGAAGCAAATTAGCTTTCCGCTTTGTCTCTCTACTTTGGTTGATGCGACTCAATTTACTGGCGGTCGCTTGATCGTAAGCACTAGCATTGGTCAAGGTCATGTGGCCTCGATCTCTCGAACTAATCCACTTCGTGGACGTGGCAGTAGGACCCTTCGTGTTTGCAAGACTTCCGCCGCTCAGAACTAGTGTGCGGTTACGACTGCTGGACACCCGCTCGCTGTGAGCAGATTGTCTGTCGTATGGCGTGTGCTTAGTGTGTTGAGCTAATGTGGCGTGACTGCGATGCTGATGCCTGTTTATCGCACCAGCATATGCAGCAATCTGAGCCAATAATTCTGCATCACTTTCACCCATACCTGACAACAAGCAAGTTAAATGTAGTGTGACTAGTGTGGTTCAGAAACTAGTACATCTCATATCATGGACAGGTGGTGCAACAAACTGATTTCTAGCCTCAGAGATCATCCTCAATCTCAAACGACCAGGAGTGTCGGAGCTCCCCAGCAAGTGCTGCTGATCAGAATGGGTGAATTGATCAGAATCCATGTGATCAAGATGAGTCCATCCCAGGTTGTTGAGAATACTCTGGTTTAGCCTCTCAGAATGTATATATTGTACCTACAGTAGGTAGTGTTTCATGTACATCTTTGCAGTCCGACGATCCCCAGGGCCCAGTATTTGGTGACAGGGTCCAAGGAGTTTGCTATTAGTACCTGTCAGTATGTTCCTCTTAATGCATCCTCCCTGAGCAGTCCAGTCTCATACCCTGGCAAAACAGATGGACGATTGCAGATTGAGACGTCTGGGAACCGACCGAAACGTCACACCGCATAAACCAGGGAAAGATCATGCGCAAAAGATTATGTACGACAGCAATGATCGATTATAAGGATTGTGAAACTGTGATGCTATGAGATGTGCGACTTTAGCTACTGCAAGTAAAGTCAAACCTCGGAGGTATTATATTGTTTCACCACGCTTGAGAGATCATGTTGGTGATATTGGAGCCATCCTCATCTCTGCATTTGTCAGAGTGGCAAGCTATAGAATAAGGACGCGCTTTCAAGAACGAAAAGAAAATGACAAATTACTTCAGACGCACAGTTAAAGCTCGAAGACCGACCAGTGTAGCCTGTGATGTCAATCAAGCCAAATACAGAAGCGTTACACATTTCCAATTCAAGTACCTGGTTTGGGTCCAGCTCTTTGCCATGCTTACGGCCGGTTTACAAGCTGAGATTATGGGAGATGCAGCTCCAACGATCGCTGGCAAGTTCCATGCCGAGTTAAAGCTTTCTTGGATGGCCTCAAGCGGATTTCTAGTTCAGGTCTGCTCTTTGTTAGTGTTCGGAAAAATGTACGATTTCTTAGAGCCCAAGAAGATTATGCTATGCTGCAGTATTTGTTTTCTTTCTGGTTCGATAATTTCCGCAAGATCAAAATCGTTTCTCATTCTGATCGCCGGGCAAGCTTTAGCAGGATTAGGCAGATCCGGAATTACAGTCGGCGCCGTTCTGATTCTTGCGGTGATCTGTCCTGATAGAAAAAAGCGGGCTCTCTACTTGAGCATTGTAACGGCAAGCTATGGGGTCATGCTCAAGGTTGCACCGGTCATCTCTGGACTACTGCTACAAAATCACGATACGGAGCGCTGGCGCTGGATTTTCTGGATCTGCGTACCATTTCAGGCTACTTTGATCTTATTGGTCTGTGCCTTTCCTAATATGCGGAGACGCACGGAAAGCTGGCAGCAATGTAAAGAGTTTGACTATGTTGGTGGGTTTCTGCAAGGAGTTGCTATGGCCTCTTTTGTCTTGCCACTTCTACTTGGTACTAATTCAGGACGATACGCTTGGAACTCACCATTTCTAATCACATTGTACGTACTGTCGCCACCTCTATTGGCATTGTTCCTCTATTGGGAATTGCGCAAGTCAGAAGAACAAAGATTCATCCCGCTGAGCGCAATCTATAAAAATCGCTCAATCGTGGCACTGGCACTGATTACTGCCTCATCGTCTTCGATCATCGCCGCGACTACCTTCTTCCTGCCTCAATATCTTCAATTAGTACGAGGCTCTTCTCCGGTTTTGTCTGGTAAGCGCAATCTGATAGTCAAGTCGACTGATCTGATTCACTCTAGCTCTACAGCTTCTTCCAGGAATCTTGTTGGGCTCCGCTTCAAGCATTGCCGTGGGCAAGATTCTTGCTGTAAAGGGTTCCAATTGCGCACAATTGATATGCATTGTAGGATCTTCGTGTCAAATTCTTGGAGGACTCGCATTCTATCTTATCCCCTTACAGCAAAATATGACAGTCTTCTACATAATCTCATTAACAACAGGCTTTGGTGCAGGCAGTCTTTTTGCGATCGGTCTTACTCTAGTCTTAGAGATATTGCCCGACGTATCTTTTGGACAAGTTACGGCGTTCATGAATACCGCCTCCGCCCTCGGCTCCGTCCTTGGTATCTCTCTACAGGGTATTGTTGTTCAGACGATCATGGAGCGCCTGTTGTCCAGCATAGGTGGAATAGAGTCCTTGAGGCTGTTGGATAAAATGATACAGGAGGATCACGATTTCTTGTTATCAAATGCGTTGGGCATCTCGTCCGGCGTCTCAACATACTCACAACTAAGTGTTTTTTTCGCCAACTTCAGAACTGATTATCACAACACACAACGGCAAGCATCCCTTGTGTATGCTTGCTTCGGTCTGATGTCCTTCGTGGCCAGTCTTTGTCTCAAACCAACCAGACAAGCCAAGAGTTGTGGCGTAGTGACAGAAAATGGTGGTTTCGACGAGGAAGAATTCAATGCAGCAAGGTCACGCTCGCCAGTCTCGGTCCCAAGGCGCAAACCTGTGACAATGAGAGTCAGCAAGCCGCCTGGGTCAGGGGACGATGTGTTAACGCTTGTTGTCGAGGAAAAAGTGGTCGTGGAAGAAGTTGATGTCCACAAAGTTGTAGAGACTGAGAACTCCACTGTGAGCGAAATCGATGTGACTGAGCAATCTAGAAAGGTCGAGTCAGTTGAGTCGGGTACGCAGTCGTTCACTACAGTCAAGTCCTCCGTGGCTATAGACACGAAAACACAAGAACATACGATCGACACAGAGGAGGCGAGACTACGGCACGACATGGAAATCGCTATTGCAATGGACATTCACGCGGCAGACGTCAATTCAGGAAAGCTCTCATAGACAGACTAAGCACAATTTTCATGTAAAAGTACGACTCTCATTACTTATCCTTTTTTGACTCGTTCTCTGATTGTACGGTCCGCTTGACGACAGACTGACTTGGTCGAGTGGCATCATGTCGCTTGCCTTGTTCAATCTTGACGAGATACCTAAAGTACAAGAACGCTTCGATGCATCCGAGCGCAATTGCAGCGGCAAATGACGCTAAAACTCTATTGCCTGTCGTCCAATATGGAGTCCAATACCAGGTGGCCATTGCGGCCGTAAAGATTGAGATAAGGACATTGATGATGGTCGAGAGTTGATTCTTGACAAGTCGAAGTTCCGAAGAAGTTTCTGCAAGTGATGAATGAACGTCCGTGGCTATGATGGATTGATATTCGCGCTCTTCGAGTTGAGTCCTCAAGGCATCCATTCGTGCTTCATGTGCCTGATTGATCTCCTGGACTGGTTTGGGAGGAAAATAGACACTTGTACCATGTAGAAGGACGTGCAGATTTTGTAATCCTAATGCGGAATCAGAAAGCAGCGCTATTGGGAAGGAAAAGTCGTAGTCATGGTCCGGCAGTTTTTCATTAAATATTTCGAGCAATTGCGGCGTCGTTCGTAATCGTAAATTCATGGGGAGTTTGTTTTTTTTGTCGTTGGAGGATGTTGGAAGAGGAATCGGAGACCTGGCATCAGGAGCCAGGGAACTGTCAAGAACAGATATCATCTCAGTATCGATCTTCCCTTCCGCCATATGGGCCACTCTGTTGTTGTCCGTAGGAGTCTGAACCCCCGAAACCACTTCCTTGTCGTCCCTCAAATTGGTCCTGTCGACCGCCTTCTTGTCGTCGGCCGCCAAATTCGTCGTCGTCACGTCGACCGCCTGGTGGGCCTCCAAAGCCTCCGCGTCCGCCGGGACCTCCGGCACCTCCATACCCAGCTCGGTCGTCATCGAAACCAGACTGTGCACCGTACTGCTCATCACGACCTCCAGGTCCTCCAAATTCATCAGTGCGACGTCCCTGGCTTCGACCTCCTTGAGCATACTCTGCATTGTCACCTCCAAACTGCTCTCCGCCTTCGTGTCGACCACCGTGATGATGCTTGCCTTCATGATGTCCTTCTTGGCGTCCCTGTTGTCGTCCAAATTCTTGGCTGATACCATCTTGACCTCCATAATCAGTTCGACCTTGCCCAAATTCGGCTTGTTGTCTGCCACCCGACTGGCGACCAAACTCGCCCTCCTGGCCATACTGCCCGACTGAGCCACCAGAGTGTTGGCGTCCTTCTTGACCATAGGACTGACCTGGTCGACCCTCAGAGAATTCACCTCGACCCTGCCCATGACTACCCGATTGCTGGCCAGCACCGTATCCCTCTGCGGCACCGTAACTCTGTTGCTTGGCTCCGTATTGTTGGCCTTGCTCTTCGTACTGCTGACGACCTCCTGTTGAACCATACCCAGACTGTGGACCCGAGGGCGAGGGTCTGTTGAAGTTCTGACCCTCACTCACACCGACCGATTCGCCGTAGCCAGAACTGAGTGCTCCAGTCTGTCCACCCTGTGGAGGAGCATAATTGTCGCCAGTCTGATTGTAGGCCGCATTTGGCTGACCAGTATAAGCCGATGACTGGCCAGTACTGCCGAGTAACTGTGCCTTGACCTTCTCCTCTGCCATACTTAATAATTTATCCATGATTGTACAAAAGCGTGATTCCTGGTTTGAACTTTTGTGTGGTTTAGGTCAAGTTAGTAATGCACAGGATGAGCTTATATAGTTTGTAGCAAGAGTGGAGGATGGGTCAGGAAGGGACGATGGAGGAAAGGAGAGAGGGGTCAGGGATAGGGAGGGAGGATTGCGTCAGAGGTCAGGTAGAAGATGCCAAGCAAGCAATCAATCAATCAATTTGATCGATTTCAATCGATCAGAGGGAGACTCTGGGCCCACACTCTTTCCCACACTCCTTCCTTCTATCCTGGGCTGTGGCTGGTGCCCCATGACGATGCGAAACGAATTCCAGACTCAAGAAGCGTACCGGTACGTAGTGAAAACACAATAATTCAGCAACTAATTACCACTGGTATTTATTTGTACGTACTGGAATTGCCTACTCGTATCCCACAATGATCGATCAGCATCACCGTCATCATCAGTGTCAGCTGTGAAGGTACTGAAATTGGTCATGTCAGATGAATCTTCCTGCTCCTCCTCTTGCAGGCACTCATGTTCCTTCTTACTGGTCGCTCCATTTCCTTTACAAACAATTGGACACATGGTTAGGTACTTAAAGCAAGATGACGCCAGGTCAGACAGCATATATAGCATATATTCAGGAATGATACAACAACATGTTACAGGTCGGCATGCACATGTGCTGGGTTATTGATACGTCGGCTGTGGCTGCTCAGTGGTCTCTTGTGGCAACAAATGCCTGAAATCAGGAGCTATGAGACCTTCCAATCGTTCGCATTCCGTGCGACCGTAATTGCCAGTCCACCAAATCTGTTCTTCAACCCGTCGTAGAAGATTGTAGAAGTAGTATGCAACCACCATCGCTGACTGGTCGTCTGCTTCCACAAGAGCCAGGAAGGCGTCGTCAACCATTGCTGGCCACGCGAAGATCTCCTCCTGTGTAATCTGCTCCAGGCTGTAGATACGTGCCAAATGTGCGATGGGCTGTGTCAAAGGTCCTTTTGCTAGAGGAGCCAGAACGAATGTATTCGGCGCCGCAGGGGTATCCACTCTAGGTATCAAGAGACTAAAGGCATCGTAAGCGATGCACAAAAGACTGGCAAAGATGCGTCACTCACCGATCCCATATGCTTTGTGTGGGCAAAACTTTCCTCAATTCATGTGCAACAAAGCGTGTACCGCGAAACATCCTGATCCATGTATGTGAATCAATAGTGAAGCTCTGAATTGCCAATAAAACCGCGGTTGCAAATAGTGCCTCAGCATTCTCTACTGTGACACCCATATTGAGAACAGTACGGAATTCTTCGAGCGCCTGCTGCCTGTGTCGCGCGACAAAATCGTCCACCGACATCTGCATTTTGGACTGTAAATCAATGCCAAGAGCTACTTGATGTGAAGCCGTGACACTGAAAATGGCATGCAGAAGATACGAGTTTTCGAAAGCGAGTGTCTTTCGAATTAGCCATGACTGCCAAAACAAAACTTCCAAAACTTACAGGAACGTTGTTGATCCATGCCTCACTGTCGAAGAATCCTTTTCCAGTTTCTGTCGTCCAGAAGAACATCAATGAACACTCCAAGATGGGCAGTGGCATCGCCGATGAGGCTCCATTGCGCACTTCATAGTGACAATCAAGTCCCAGTTTGTCACATTGAGAACAAATCTGTACAATTGTCAGTCACTCACACATTGGAGACGACTGTACACCTACAGGTTTCTCCTCTGCACACTTGACCTTTCTCTTCTTACAAACCGTACAGCCCTTTCGCGACTTTTGATGAGATCGACGTTTTCGTTCCGGAGCGATTGGCGTTTCCTGTGTGACCTCTAACTTTTGTGCTAGCGCTTGTGCATCATGCTCTGTCGGAGCAGGGAGGTCTTGCATGGATGTCATTTGTTCGGGTCGCTCGCAGTACGAGGACGTTGTGAGTCGTGAAATTCGGAAGTGTGTCGTATAGCGCTCGTTATCAATATCGCGACGCAGGAAGTAACAATTGCGAAAATGTCAAAGGAATTCGTACACTATTGATCAGATGCAGCGAACGGCGGTTGGCCGGTTTGTGATTGGCCGATAAAATGTACGCGGCGACCAAGACTTGGAGAGGAGCCCCTTGTTGCGCGTGCAATACGGCTTCAATTCGTGTTTTGACTGATCAAAATGTTCCTCCTGGCAACGCAGATACAGTGTGGTTGCCAAAATAGTGCCTGGAATTATTGCTTTTCAAACAAGGTATACACTTTATCATGATACAACTTATCAGTGATACGAATGTGATATGAAATTGCTACGTGCTGTAAATGATGTTGTGCTGCACAAACATGATGCTGGAAATCTAGTATGTCTTTTAGTCGCTATCCGAATCGTCGTCGCTGGAGTCTGTAAGTTCCTCCTCACTAGAGGACTCGTACTCATGATCCCGTTTCACAGTTCCGCCCTTCATCGCGGCCATCTGGCCAGCAATTGTATCCTGATCTGGTTCGCTAATTTCGTCCTCCTCCTTTCGAATTGCTACAGTTTCATCTGATACATCCAACTCCATATGAAACGTAGTATCCATACCCAAGTAAGTGTCTGATTTGATGTGCACTTGAAAGGTGTAGAGCCCTGCAGACGGCGGCGCTTGGAAAGGAATTTTGAAAGTGCGCAATTTGTCGCCGATATCTTCAACCGGCAGGGGTCCAACGATGACTCGATCTTGTTTCACATCTGCCATTGACAGCCATAGCTGTTGCTTCTGAGCGACGGGCAAGTACGGCGACCAAGTCAGTGTGTCTTGCACAGCAGTGGCAGCCAGTGCTTGATCAGCATTTAATATTCCTGCCACGTCATCTTCATCAAGTTCTTCTACAGCGAGATCAGAAGCTTTTAGAGGCTCTCCGCCAGCTTTACGCAATTTGAAGACTAGTTGCACGATCGCATTACTGGTGATATGATTGTCACCTTCTACTTGAAATGCGACCTTGGCCGCTTCAATCAATGGTATAGCACGAGCAACCTCCAAAGCTTTGTTGAGTTGCGCATCGTTCAATCCTAGAGCTTGTTTTTGTGCCTCATAGTTGAGTCGACGAAATTCTGCAAGTGATATATCAGAAGTCGGAGCACCAGTCGCTTCCAGATATTCTCTCTTGACGTATGGCAATTGGAGAAGAGGTGATTCGCCTGGCAAGACAGCTTGGACAATGGCCGGCGACAATTCGAGAATTTTCATTTGTGTGTCGAGAAAGCCATAAGAGAGTGCTACACTATATAAACCTTTGTGTAGGGTGCCTATGTTGTCCAAGACATCCATCTGGAATGCGATCATCGCAGCACCTTTTACCTTCGTTCGTGTAAGGTGAGCTCGAAGCAAGAGCTCAGCACTGTTCCATGAACCACCGTCACCAATGCTACAAGCACGTTCAACACGAGTTAAAAGTTCTTTTCTGTCGTTCTCGTTACATTGAACATGATCCAATTCGGCTGCACTGCATAGTAGTGTTACGAGTTGATCAGTCGTCATCTTGTCCTGGATTCCTTTAAAATAGCGTTCAGCTGTAAGATTGAGTAACCCGTCTTTCGTCATCTTCGCGGAGTGGTACCACCATCGACCGACCAAAATTGGTAAACCAAGAAGCAAAGTGACACAATATGCAGCCAAGACCCATAAGCTGTGACCTCCTTGGACCATCCATGTTGGAAGAGCGATTCCGACTGACATATCTTGTTTACCATCGGGATTACCGTGCTCCAGGAAATTTTGTCTGATTTCATCATCCGTCAAGGCCTTATATGCCTTGGTCATCTCGACAAATTGCTTTTGAACTTGTTCTACGGTCTGATTTACTGCAAGTCTTACCTTGTCAGGATGGAATTTGATTGACAGTTTCTTGTAATGCTTTTTGATCTCCTTCTCGGTTGCGCTTTCATCAATGCCAAGTATGTCGTATGGATTCCAGAAACTCGTTACCCGCTCAGTCGTAGCCACTTTGTAGGATAGATAAGCCACAGCAGTCCATCCAAGTGTCAAAACTATAGTCTTTGAATTGAAAATTGACTTATAGATGAATCCTATGCTTGACTTCTGAGGACGACAGCTGGTGATATCTTGATTCAGCTCATCGTCGCTGACACGAACCGGAAACGTTGTAGTTGCTGCATTCTTCGACTTCTTCGGCCATATGACACGTAAAGAAGTAGGGATTAAAAGTACCAGGAGAAAAGTCATCAGGACCAAGGAGGAGAGGTCGCCATCAGCATCATACTCATACTGCATACCAGATCAGGGCCAATTAGGTATACAGACCAGACTTTCAGAGAGTTAAATAAGAGGTCCACTAGCTCTTTCCCTGTGCCCCTGAGGAAGTCCACTGAACAGATGCAGTGAGCAAGTGCTTGAGCGAAATTCAGCATCTTGGACCACGCTTTGACACTTCACATTCGCTGTCCAGTGCGATCGTACAGAATACGAAAGTCTGATCTCCACATTCAACAATCATAGAAAGGCTCGAGACACACTTAAACAATATAGCAGAGACACACTTCATTCGAGACGATTAAGCGGGCGGCACAGCAGAGGACTACTATTTTTATAGCTCACGGAAATCATGTCGAAAATGCTCGAGTCCTCCGAGGAAGTCACAGAGACTGGTGAGTGTCACAAGGGTGTCGAGTGATTGTGTGTCGCTGATTTACTTAGTTTCATGGGCCGATCAATCTGCAATCAATACTTTTTCGAAGCTAGTCAATCGCCTTACCAATCGTGAAGATGATCTGACAACCAAACGTCAGGATCGAGAGTATCTGGAAGACCTTGAGAACGAGCTCGAACTTGTTGATGAAGATGAACTCATACCCTATAAGATAGGAGACGCATTTGTCAACTTGAGATTGGAACAGGTCCAAGGGCATATAGAACAGGAAAAGTCTATTGTTAATGGTCAAGTTGAGTCCTTGGAATCAGAACTCCATTTGATCAAGCAAGAAATGGATGATCTAAAGGTTCGACTGAAGTCGAAATTCGGGGACTCCATCAATCTGGACAGTTGAAACGACTACGCCTTGAATTTCAAGGACTCATGGTCTTGGGAGTAATTCTGAGACGTGTCATGGTTTAGTGAACAACATCTAGAATTGGTGCCGAACGGAGGACGAAACCTAGCATTTACTGTTGGACAGCTTTATAGCCTGGAAGAAGTGTCGCCTCACAGTCGCATGTCCTGGTATGACTGGTAATGATAATGTCGCCACGATGACTGGAGCCCACAATTGCAACTTCGTATCACTTCTATCAGTCCAAGATCAACATTATTGGGATTTGTCAAGGCAAACTGCAAGTGATTTTGACTGAATCTGTCGACACAGAGACTACTTCAAAGCAGAGCGCTGATAGACTCTCAACGTCTGTGCAGTGAGTGTACGGAATGGTGTCGACATGGATCACACAATGACAACAATACTCACTATGATGAGGCTGTAAAATAGGTAGGATTCTGTGTTGTGCAGTCAATTGATAGTGCGACTCAACCAAAGTGGATTCATTACTCGCCGCCTAGGTGCGTGTGAAACCACTGCTGTGATGTAGACTGTGCACCCATTAATTGCCAGCTAGTCAGCTGTAAGTAGGTATATGTAGGGCACTACAGTACTGTACGCTATTAAAACCGGTAGTGTGCCAATATTGTTCTATTCCTTAGGGCTCCTCCTGAAACTTGTTCAAGCCAAGAAAGATGCCGACCTTTTACCAAGCAATCTAACGATTTGGTATGTCCTACATTGCCTGGGTGCAACAAGCTAATTGAACCAGTCATCGCGTCTGTCGCCGAAGACCAGCTCTATCTCATGTCAAGAACATGATTGGGCATCCTTAGCGGAAACTCTTGTACATTAGGCGATCCGGTATAAGCACTAGCAGGTTGTTCCTGATCGTGCAAGGTCAAAGATGCCAGCAGTAGTCAAGGCTCGGTCCTCAAAACATTCTCAAACACCTTACACGCGGCCAAGACGGGCACCTTTTCAACAGGTGAAGTGCAAAATAGTTTGGTAGGATATCACTGACAAGTCTGTAGACTGATGTCAAAACGGCCGATCATGCTTCGAAGACCTTGTTCGAAAATGCCGCAAAGGGCTTGTACAAACTTGTGTCCTGGGTTTTTACAAGTGGAGAAAATCTCTCCAAGAACATGGGTGCCTCGGCGAGCAAAGCTGTGCACGGTGACCGTCCAAAGCGTAGTCAAACATCACAGATGGAAGATGGCACATTGAAAGGTGACATTAGCACATCAGGAAGCATGTTGTCTCCAGATCTTATGCCTCATTATCTAGGAAAAACTCCGATAGCTGTCAAGACACGACGAGAAGGCCAAGCTCAAGGTGGAAACACTGGCCCAGCTTTCCGTGTACCGAGTTTCAATGCCACGCAATTCAAGATACCTGCTCTGCCCACGCCCCCTAGAAACTGTATGAGTGCAAGGCAATCACTCAATACGCAGGCGGCGACTCAAGAGCCCGCCCGTGGCAGGAGTTTGAAGTCTTTGCAGGTTGATGCTAGCACGCAAAGCAGACATGATGCAGAAATAAAAGATTGGTTGTCGCAGCAAAATCTCGAGATACAGGATCTCGCCAATTCGAATTCCGTAAACAACCTTGTCGTTGAGGATATGGATAAGCTCAAAAAGATCATGGCAGATGCTGGTTTTTTCAGACGCCAAGGGGTCCCCCCACCACACTTAGCAGAAGAAGGCGGACAGCGAAAAGCGACGAGTCAATTGACCGATCCGAAACCACGATCAACCAGTCGAACTAGCGCAATAAGTCCTGAACATAGTGCAAGCGGGGACTCTACGAGTACGTTGCGCAGCCACAAAATCGATTCACGAGATTGGCAAACGAACACCAGTACGGGCATCTTGGCTGCCTGGCGAGAAATCTGTGAAAAACAAGAGGCAAAGGTTCAGAACGAGTCACTCGCTTTGGCTCGCAATAGTCGTAATGAAGTCGGTCCATCCAAGCGTGACTCTACATTGTGGCATGATGAAATATCCTTCCAAGCCAGTCATCTGCCAGGAGCATTTCTGGACCCAGTACAGGAGGCTGAAATCGAGCCTCGCGATATTCAAGAACGATATTGGGCACCTATAAGATCGTATCCAATGCCATCTGAGCGGTCTACATCCCAAAATAGAGACATGGACTTCAGAGCTGTTGCAAGCCTTGTTTCGAATGGACGCCGTCACACAAGAAATCATTCACGGCAAGCGAGTCTTGCTAGACGTAGACGCCCGCAGAAGAACCTCGAGGAAGCTCCCACTGCATCGAATCAAGGTACTAGTCCGCCTGGTAGTGAAAATTCTACAAGAACCGACCAATCCAGACGACCAACCAACGCCTCGCGTAGTGCTAGTCGTGCGCGTCAACCTAGTATCGAGAACCAACCACGAGAAAAAAAGAAACCCTCGATGGTAGATAGTCAAGTCCAAACGGGGGACGAATTGATGTCCTTCTTGGTAGACGACAGTTCCCCGATTATGCACGACAGTCCACTGATATCGAAAGAGAGACGCAAACGGCCAGGTTGTTTTTCAGCACTTGATGAAGATATGGAGGATCTATTTGGTCCCTACTCCGACCATCCAACGAAGCGGAATAAATTTGAAGACATGGATGAGCTTATCAGTCGTCCTAAAATTCCAATCTTACATGAGGATGATGCTGTCAAGCAGCTCCGGGCTCAGAAAAAGAAAGAAAGAGAATCAATGCCCCCTCCACCGGCTGTAAAGTCTACGCATACCGCAGTGTCGAATATTTCCCCTAAGGAAGATACCAGTGAAATGCAGCAGAACTCGTCAAGTAATGGGACATCCAATGTGAACGTTGTTTCTGCCGTCACACCGTTCAATGAAGCAGCTCTCGTTCAAAAAGAAGGCCAAGCAAGTCGATTTGCCATGCCAACATCACATCTCCAAGGTTCTGATGCTGAATTTACTAGCTCCACGAAGACATCACTGGCGGTTCCATCAAGCACTGATGTCTCGACCCCTAGGTTCGATTTTGGTCATACCCCTACCAAAGCCGACACTTGTGCTTCGCAAACTATGGAAACAATGATACCGAAGTTCTCGTTTGATGCGAATATTGCTAAGCCGGCACCATCGATGACGAACCTTCCACAAAAATACACATTTAGCGGTTTCGCACCAACAAAGGACAAGCAAGGTGACATTGAATCGGAGCCGGAAGATATCAGCAAATCTGCGACAAGGTCCACGCCCATCTTCGGGACAGATATGGTTGCAAAACCTCATTTTGACAGCAATGCATTGAAAAGTGGTTCTCAGGTTGAGCAAGCACATATCACATCTACTAAACCCGTGTTCAATTTCCAAGCACCCGCAGCAAAGTCAGACGTAGACGTTTCTAGTGTTCCAGCAACATTGGAGAAGAGCAACCAAGAAAAATTGAAGACGCCAGGTTTCAACTTCAGCTCTGCAACAACGAAACCTGAAACGCTTCCTGGAGCTACTACGGGATTTTCCTTTGACACTACGATAGGGACAGAAACAGCCTCTCTAACGCCACTCAATGACCCTTCTGTGTCTGAGATGAACGTTACTTCGACAAATGCTCCAGCATTTTCGTTCGGCGCTGCTGAAGAGGTCAAACCTCAAGAAAATCCGAGCCCGAATGCATTCAAACAATCCTTTGCCAGCTCCCCCGCACCTGCGACATTCTCTTTCGGTAAGCCAAGCCTTATGTCTACAGAGACAAAAAGCACAGCGGCCCCTCAACACAGTATTCCACAGAAGTCATTTGCTTTCAGTAGCTTGGCAAATTCTGCAGACAACGTCGGGGTACGTACTAAGAATGGTCCTGGCAATGACGCATCACAATCGATACCGACTAAAGCTCCTGATGTCAATTTCGGTAATCAGCAAAACGTGCCTCTATCCGGAAGCGCAGCAAGTACACCAGATCCCCCCATCTTCAGCTTCGGTTCCCAAGCTAAAGCGCAAACGTCCACGTCCGATGCGGCATTGGGTTTCGGAGCGCAGCCAAACAAAACAAAGTCCTCGATTTTCGACACCGCTCCACCCACTCAAGCCAAGCCTATATTCGGCTCCGGCGGAGCAACAACACAATCTAATGGATTTGCTTTTAATGCAAGTTCGCTTTCCAATAGCACAGCGCAAGCTCAAACACAGAGCACTACACCCACGTTCGGACAGCAATCAGCTGCCATGGATGTATCGCAATTTGGCACGGGCCAAAATGCAAGTGCTCAAGCACCCATCTTTACTGCTTCACCAGCTACAACCTCTGTTCCCACATTTACATTTGGCGCGACGTCAAACACGGGTACACCTTTCAACAATGGATCTGGGACTGCAGGAATATCAGCATTTGGCAACGTACCCTCGAACAATGAATTCAAGTTCGGAAACACCCAAAGCAATAGTATGCAAATGTCTGGAATAGCACAAGCTCCGACTCCAGCTTCCTCATTCCAATTTGGCGGAACCTCACAGAATAATGCACCTACATTCGCATTTGGTCAAATGCAATCTAATTCAAATACCGGATTTGGCAGTCCAGCGATGCAATCTCCTTCTCTGCCCTCTGCGAATGCTGCCCCTGGATCTCCTAACCCGTTTGACTTCAGCGGTGCGCCAGGCAACAACGGCACTGCGATGGGCAACACCCCAAGGAAGGTGCTGCAGCCACGTTCACGACGGCCGAGAAATGCACGATGAATTGAGCTCTGCCTGTACTTAAAACTCAGAACATTGAAAAGTAGTTGCTGTGTATAGAAATGGGAATAAGAAGACTGATGTTGCTGAGTTGATGAATTGACAATGGCATGAGATTACTTTGTTCCTCTTTACCTGTGTACCGCCGAACTTTGCATGATGCGAAACGGCGAGCTGTCGATCTACTGCAGGACTTGACTTACGTCATTGATCATTGATCGTCAGTTGCCGGACCCCGCGAGATGCTGACCTCGATCTTCCCTACTCTACTACTCGTACAACTACTTTGGATCCAGTACTTACGACGCAATGGCAGCACATCTGAGAGGTCTTCTGTTGTCCAAGCATTTAGCCAAGCCTGCAACAATGTCCTCTTCTGCAAACACCAACGCAGCATGCTGTTCGATTGTAAGCCAGACAGACAGATCATCATGCAAGTCGACTAATTGTGGCTAGCCTCCCGTTCAATCTTCATATCAGCCAAAGGGAACTTACAAGACCCTAGGAGGTCTGAAGACCTACATCACTGGTGACCACAATTCGAATAGAGTCATCACAGTCATCTATGATATCTTTGGGTTCCACCCGGCAACTCAGCAAGGTGCAGATATCTTGGCTGATCAAGGGTTCCTTGTCGTCATGCCAGACTTCTTCAAAGGTGAACCACTGCCACAGGAATTATTCCCACCACAGACAGAAGACGCCAAGAAGAAAGTTCAGGCCTTTTTCGCTGGACCTGCCGAACCCTCGGCAAATTTAAAGGCTTTGTCTACCTTTGCGACTGCAGCTTCAAAGGAGTTCACCAATGTCAAGTATCACGCCATTCTCGGGTACTGTTGGGGCGTACGACAACCTTTTGCAAGTGAGATGAGTCGTTATTAACATTCGCAGGGCAAGATTTCCACGCTGGCAAGTGACAAGAGAGACGTCTTCCAAGCGACCGCGGTAGTTCATCCAGCCATGGTTGACCCAGCGGATGCGAAAGCGATCAGTAACCCAATCATGGTGTTGGCATCAAAGGATGAACCGGCAGATGACATCAAGAAGTTCCAGGACGGTCTGCAGGATGACATCAAGGAGAAGAGTGTCTTTAAGACCTTTGACACAATGCACCATGGATGGGCGGCCGCTCGTGCCGATTTGAACGATTCGGAGAATAAGAAGAAGTTTGCTGAAGCCTACGAAGATTTGGCCAACTTTTTCAACAAGAACGTATCCAAGTAGTGTTTATGATGAATTACGAAAATATATACATGAACTGATAATGCCGAATCGAGGCTCATTAGATGAAAGTCAAGGACTGACCAATTGATCGGGTCCTATTGTTTTCCACCATTCCGGATCCTTTAATAAATGTTCGTGGGATGTCGTGATGGGAGTACTCAAATCAATTTCTTCCTCGTGATGTGTCTTTACAAACACAAAGGTCCCATCTTGGTGGACAATGTCTGGAGGACTAATCACGACGAGTCCTTCTTTCACGAGGTATTCTTCCCATATCGACACGTGACTAGTGATGCCGGACGATTCGCGAATGATTTGATGCGTGGCGATAAAGTGGGAGGGAAAGAGAACGGTGGGTACATTCAAATCACCTACCACGTCCCGACCATCTGTCCGCTTCTTTGACGACTGTAAAGTGATTCCATAGACCTTTTCCATCCGCATCTGGAATTCCACGTATCGGTACTTGAGGAGGGTCATGAGGAGGTAATGCCAGAACCAAGGACTCACTTCGTCCGTGCCCTTGAGAAGTAAGAGGTAATGGTCCGGATTGAGGGGATACCATGCGTCAAAGATGGATTCTTCAGTGTTGCCCGTGACACTCTTGAGGATGAGTCTATCGCGCGGCCATTGATGAGACTGTGAGTTCGCAAAATCGTACATTGATTCGCCAGCCAATGTGGCATTATAATTCAATAAGAGCAGGGGTCTCTCGTCATTCACGTAGTGTGCCGCCGTCAGCGATTGGAGTAATCTCTGTACGGATCCTGCGGCGCTGCCGGGATCGATGAGGATGTCTATGCGTGGCTTGTTCCACGCATTTAATGCCTTGGCGGACAGGGACGCGAGCCATTCTAAAGATGGAAGGGATGACTGTGAAAATTGAATGATTGTCGCTCGATCCTTCTGGGGCTGTAAAGCTGCAGTGAACCAATTCGGTTTCGGGATCGTACGGGAGTGAGTGTATAGAATGGCTTGGGGGGCATGAGCGTCCACTATGAGTGTGATGGCATTTGCGGCATAACTCGCCAACATGCTCGACTTTTTTCCATCGTCTTGAAGGTTTTGAGATGTGATTCGTGCGTCGTGAAAGTACGCTGTACAGTCGTCACCGAATTGGTTCATTGTCCGGTATTCCTCTATCGTCGTACTTCCCATCCCGAGGATGATAAAGTGCACCCTCGTAAACGACTGTTGCAACGACATCTCACAACCAAGTGCCACTAGATTGGTGTCTGAAGTAGTGAGGCCATTCAGGAGGACAAAGACGTTTTGTGAGCCAGTCCGAATGTTGGCTTGTCGTGCATCCGCCAAAGTCTTTGCCAGGGAACTTGAATGCCACCTCTTATCCACAAACAAATCATCCTCCATATGATTGTCATGTATGTAACCACCGTCCTTCGAGGCCCAAAAATATCGAAGAACGAATATCAGACATGAGACCATGATCATCAGCCCGCCTTTATTCGCGATTGATTTTGTGCGAGGCGACTTGATTCGCCACGACCTCTTGACGGGTTTATCTTTATATCGCTCATTAGTGTATGGCAAGTGCAACATCCCCTAGGAGATCAATTATCGTGCTAACATCATTATAGATATAGTCTCGATCACGGCGACACTCAATGTCAGTTGCAACATAACGATTTATCGAGAATCATCAGATTGCTGGGTCGTTAGAGAGGGAAGTAAAGTACAAACCATTGCGAGATGTCACTGCCGGCTCCGCACCTTTTCAGATGTGGAAAATGGCACGCAAATGGTATTAGATGATTAGACACTGTCTTGCCTGAAATCCTACTGACCATACTACACGATAGTACCATCAGCAAGAGCTACCTGATATCATGTCGAATCTCCAACGCATCTGGCTTCGACTGATGTCTACTAAACAGTTCTACGCAACGGCCCGCGATGACGTCGCGTCAGCATAGTCTTCATCCACTGCTTCCACAACGACACTGGGTCTGCGGGAGGACCAGCTTGCCAGCCTCGATGGCAGCACATCTGAGTGTCCACCTGGTGGTGCAATCGTGATGCTTTTCAGGGATGACGTAGAGGAATCATGATAATTCGGCATGGGAATGGTCGTATTGGCAGCAGTAGCGAGGGCTTTTTGTCTGAATAGTTCCTGCAGTTGTACGACAGGCAAGGTCTTCAATTCGTTCCAGTTCTTGTCACTACACGGAAACAGTGGTCTGTTTAGTGGATTCTCCGCCCACTCTCTCGGATGTGGTCTTGGGGTAGCGGTCAAGGTATCGAGCTCGAGTGCAATGTGTTGCGCATATTCGTCCAAATCGAGGTCATTCGCATCGAAACCAAACGGATTCTTGATTTCAAGTCCGATCTCTGCCATGCCGAATAGCATCGCCCCGGTCTATATCAATCAACAAGTCTTTTCGATTGGTCGATTCGATGCATACGATTATCGTCGCCGGAATGGAGATCCATCCTAATGTAGTCTGCAACTGAAATGGCAAAAACAACATAAAGACCCAAACCAGTTGTGCAATCACAATATCGTACGCAAGTGGAACCGCTATCATATCAGTATGTCGGAACAGTATCGGCCTCTCTTCATCCCTTACGACTTCTCAGGATACGCTCACATGTCGCCATGACATCCATGAGACCACTCATCTGAGCGACGGCTTGTCCAAAGGACTGTACGTCCATGGCTCGCTCATGCTTCAAAAAATCGAGATAACCCGCCAAGTGGAAATTGATGTCTACGGGTAGACAGCCATACTCTATCGTGTGAAGCGCAGTGGTATCGTGCTTATGTGGACTGAACAAGCGATGGTACGACTGCCCGAGTGATGGCTCAGTCACCGGTACTCGTCGCGCCAGAGAAAACGTATTCAGATGCGGAATCAAGTCTCGCACATCTGCCGCCTCATGACCTCTCTCTTCCCTCAAGTGGTGCTTGAGCGCAAATGCAAAGGCAGCCAACAAATCTCTATAGTCAGTCTCGTCCCTCAATACCCCGGTTGCAATGTCATACTTATGGCACTCTTCTTTCTCAAAAGATCTTCACTAGTCTCATTCTCCGGACCATGAATCCAAATGAGCCTTGCTAGATTTCTGGAGATGGACGCCAGCTTGTCCCAAGCCTGACGAGCCTCCTTCCAATTTGCATATGCACTTGTGGTGCGGAAACTCAAGGACAAGCCAACGACGAAACCAAGTGTACTGATCATCGTGCTCTGCATTCCCAACTTGATCGAGGTCAGTTCTGAGATGCAAGTGATGCTTGTAGAAAACATAGATATCAGAAGGACTTGGATCCACACACGCGAGAGGACCGACCCTTTGAGTCGCATACAGTACGGTACCATACTTCCGTCTAATGGATGATCATGCAACACTCCCATATTCAGCACGATTTGAGCTCTACAATGTACAACATTGGCTTGTCAGGATAAAGCGCCAAAACCATTATTCAAAGAAGTCAATCAGCATGGTGCGGCCTTAGAATAAGCAGGTCAAGTTCAGACGACCAGATGTTTGACATATATTATGGAAAGTTGCCAAAGCCCCTGATTGCAGATACACGTCTCAAACAGAACCAATTGCAGCTACTATTTTCGGGGCGACTGCACTACGAAAGGGCACTTCATTGACTAATCTTGGCTGCAGCTTGACATGTCGCGAGCACTTTGTAACCTGTGCCTAGCTCCACCACATGCTCTGTGACTGGAGAGTCTCCTATAAGTTGTCAGAACACTCTCGAATGATAAGATGACTGGCATACCTTTACGGGTGCGTAATATCGTTTGATCTCGGCTTCTGACAAGTCTTTTGATTCCGATCCAGAGGAAGGAGAGACTTCTGTGTACGAAGCAGTCTCTGACGCTGAACGACTGGAACTATTGTAATGATGTCTCTCCAAGGCTGCGATTTGGTCGGCATATCGCACTGCTGGCACAATCGAAATTGATCTAGAACACCGTGTATACAGATCTTGAAAGTCAGTCTGATAGTGTTATGTTGCAGCTATTCTTACAGCACAAGTTATAAGTCAGCTCTTGTAATTCATCGGCACCAATTTCATTTTCGTCAACCAAAACGCGATAGTGTGTTGGTCGAGAAGTGCCCTGGAGACCAGCGTGGGACAGAATATAGAAGTCGAATTCTGTAGGATGAGTGATGTCTGTATCTACACAGAATCCGGCAGATAAATTCCCGCTGCGATCAGCCCCAGCTGCGCTGGCGGGAAACAATCTTGTGTGATGCCTTTTCTGACATACCACGAATGTGATCTTCGGACGGTAAGTGGGCTCTAGCGTTGCACAAGCACTTCGAATAGCTCTGACTTCGATGTCTAAAGCCTGTTGAAATTGTCCTTCGGACAATCCATCACGGTACACGAGAATCCTACGGATTTTAGTACAATTGAGTCTTTGCTCTCGTCCAGATAGAGCGTACCTCTCCGGTTTCTGACCACAAGAACCATAGAACTTCTTGAGCAATTCTATAACCATCCCTGCCCCATTAGCGAGTCGAGTACATGTTAGAGAGTGCTAGACTTACCACCAAAATCGGTGATCATTTCAGCTCGATTGGTTTGAGCTCGACTCGCAGAGGCGTAACGACTTGCTCTAGAATCCATGGAAGCAGTAACAGCACAGAACGAAGGAACGTGATCTTCCCCCTTCCCAGGATGGTTGACATCTGCACCTATGACAATTGTTGGCACTGCCGAGATGAATCGAGTGTATGCTGGTGGTAAAAACACATTCGCTCCACCTAATTTTGCGTTAAGTTTCAAGCAAACGTTTCCACAGTATTGAGCCACTCCCTTGGGATTTGACAGCTTGGTGGATACCAGACACTGACTTGCGCATCCTAGTTCAGTATTCATGACTCGCTAAACCATCAGTCAGTGAACAGCAGATATGCAATTGAAATACCTTGATTTCGGCATACAGGGTCGCCTCGACTGCTGGCACCACACAGACAATTATTTGAGGTTGTGCTTTAGCAAAATTTCCTGCTTTTACCCAAGCCTCTCGTAAGGCTTGTGTGATATTACCGGCCGGATTTGCGTAGATAATCGGTGGAGTCCGATTTTTGATGCTCATGCCGAGCTCTGTACAGGCCTTGACCAATGCTCCCACAAAGAATTTGATCTGTTCTTCCGGAAATCTTCGTGGTTGCACGAAGCTAACAACACTCCACGAGCCGAGGATTGCCGGAGTACACAATTTTTTGCCTCTCGTGTCCCATACGCCGGCTCGAGGCTCGAAGATCGCTCCAGCGGACCCAGCGTGGTATTCCAGCTTTGGAGGAGGCAAAACTCGTCCTTTGATCTGGATAGGCTTGGTACTAACCTCAAGTCCCCATGCTTGAATGTACTCGTTGTTCGAGAAGTCGAAACTTTTGAATCCTGCTTCGATGGACTTGATTCTTTCCGCGGGCTTAACACAAGTAGTTTTTATCATTTCGGCTACCTGCAGTGGACCGAGCTTATGACTGTACCTTTGACCAGGTACGAGACCGCACACCTCCATTGGCAACCTGTTATCCTTCTGCACGATAACACAAGGCAGACCTGGGAATCTGAGACGTACGTTGTATGCCTTGAAAAAGTATTCTGCTACAGTGACCTCCTCGGTTGGTTTATCTGGATTATCTGCGTGCAAGAGAAAGCGGTCTTGATTGGCTGCAAGCGAGCTGATTCCCTTGTATTCTTAAAACAAATCACCGAACCAACATCGAGACATACCTTGATTTTGATATCCCGAGAGAGTCCTCTATCACCTCGATGAGTCCAGTAGATACGTAAGCCTTTCACGACCCTTTGTAATTTGCGTTGATGCTGCGGACTGAGATTATTCAATTCGCCCTCATCTCGCAGTCCAAGGTGCTTGACACACAGGTGAATCAGACTGCCTCTTTCGTGCATGACAGCTACAGCGGTGTCGACGTTGAGTAACAATTGTCCTACTCCCAATCTGACAGACTGGAAGATACCTTTGTAAATCTCAAGTCCACCGTTTAGTTTCGTGTACGTGTCATGTGTAAAGAAAGATTCTCGAATTTTCAAGAACTTTGAATCATTTTTCTCGTGGAAGAGAATGTTCAAGCATTGCAAGCTCGCGATTGTGTCTACACTTTGTGGTATCTTTGCAGTGACGAAATCGCTGAGAACACGTAATTTGCACTCCAAAGACGTCTTGACTAAGGTCACCTGATAAGTTTCCGCAGGAAATCTGGGGCACGCTTCCCGTAATCTGAATCCTTAGCAGAGTAGCCGAGAATAGAGGGAAACACATACGTTATCGTGTGACGTACTGAAGGACCAAAAGGCAATGACATTGGCGAATAGGCCAAGTTCCTTCCGTCATAGATAGCGAAGCACCCTGGAAGATACTGTGCTTCGAATTTCGACCAGATCTACCAATATCAGGACAGATTCATCGGCAAGATTGGTAGACTTGCTGGTCTGGCCTTGTCCAGATCTCGTTTCTCCAGTTCAGGAGAAATTTTCACATCATACTGATGAATAGTGATGTCTGGCAAGCGCATGCCATAAAAGTTCCCAATAGCGGTAACTGGTTTACCTTTCTTTCCAATGCCTGGTCGAGGACAAAGCTTGTACTCTTCGAAGCTCATGTTTGCGAGTCCTTGAGTATTTGTCAGCGTCTAGACAGATCCAAGATTTACTGTTGCTTGCAGAGACAAAATGTTTTAGATAGCTCAGAAAGGAAAAGACCCAGACGACAATGGGAAGTGTTGCAAGGACTTCAGGAGGTAGACAAAGTCGGACTACGATCATGTCAAGAGGTAGGTGGACATTGTTGATGTCTAGCGATGTTGGTCAGATTGATGCTTTAGATGAATCATGCAAGCCGTGAGACGACGCGCCCGAGGCTCAGTTGTGGATGGTCAACACTTCCTCCGTCTCGGCAACGCGAAAAGAGCAAAGCCTGACTGAAATTCCCCCTTGTGATTCGACAGTCATGTAGCATGCACCAAACATCGAGTGATAGATTGCATCGATTGGTGATGGTCGTGCGCCGTGCAATCTAAAGTCTTTGTCCCATTCCTCCGTGCGAGATTGGCCGGAAGAATATTTGATTGCATGGTCGAGAACGCTCGAGCAGCCGACATCATGATACCTTGACCTCAGAGCTGCTGTGTACTGTTTATATGCTCATAGGAGACTACTCAATGGTATATAGTGCAACATGCTCCTGGACTGATACATGACTTGATATAAAATAACAAGGAACGCGGGAGCACCGCACCATGCTGTAGATACTCACACCAGTGTAATAAGCAGTAAGGTAGACAGACCATAGTTCAGCTCCAAATCAGAGACCTTGTTGGCAGCTGCAGATCACAGACACTTGTATTGTCATGTACCTATGATACCTGTATGTTTTCCAGCTGCCATGCAGAGCCCCATGCAAAGAACGGCTCCATAATTTCGAGTGGCTGGGACGCTTGGCACGACTCCAAGCAGTCGGCTCCCTACTGTACGGTAGAATTACCTCACGTTATCTATGTAGTAGCCACAACGACTGGACCGCATTTATGCTGTTCCCATTCGAGTAACATCTGTATCACAGTCTCTCGACGATTACATGCAAAGCATGCCGAGCATGAAATCATAAGATGGAATTGTAAGCCTTGGTATTGCTGCTTGCATCGATTGGTAAACTGCGAGAAGATCTGACTCCTGAAACCGTGGGATCCACAAATCTACTTTGATATCGAATTTGCCATAACATCGCCATCTGCTAATCGCTCCTTGTAAGCTTCAACAAGTTTAAGCGAGCATGGAGTCGAACGTTATTGGTTCAGCTGTCTACTCCAATGTGCCAGTACTTGAAATTACGATCAAAGGCATACCAATGATGCGACGGCGAAAAGATGATTGGATGAATGCCACACAAATCCTGAAAGTTGCAGGCTTTGACAAACCTCAAAGGACTCGAATACTGGAACGTGAGGTACAAAAAGGCGAACACGAGAAAGTCCAAGGAGGTTATGGAAAATATCAAGGGACCTGGATCCCATTCGCTCGAGGTCTTGAGCTTGCAACTCAATACGAGGTAGCAGATGTTATGCAACCTATACTGAGCTATCGTCAGGGCTCCCGAAGTCCACCTCCGGCCCCGAAGCATACGACGGCTGCTTCAAAGTCTGCCAAGCAACCAGTAGCTCGAGTCCGAAAGATGAAGGCAACTCCGAGAAAACAATTGCTTGAAGCCGCTCGAGCGAAGCCACTAGCCGTACTGGCACCAGACATGTCGGATGCAAGCATAGATGACCTCAAATCAGACCGTAGTACTTCGCCAGACCGAACGGATATCTCGATACATTCTGACATGGAAGATGGAGTTCATGCGATATTCTCCGATCATTATGTGCCTGGGCAATTACAGATTTCTGGGTACAGTGAGAAACTCTTGGAGTTCTTTACGGATCCAAAACGATTTTCCATGCCGGAATTCCTGCGAGAGCCTCCTCCAGATTTTGATGCCAATGCTACTATTGATGATGAAGGCCACTCGGCTCTACATTGGGCAAGTGCTATGGGTCTGCTTGATGTCGTCGCATACTTAAAACAGGCTGGAGCCGACATCAGTTGTGGGAACCACGAGTCACAAACTCCATTTATGCGAGTCGTGGCATTTTGTAACAACTACGATCTCAAAACTTTTCCTGAGATTGTACAGCAGCTTGTAGGTAGTGCTCATATATCAGACAACCACGGCAGGACGGTATTCCACCATATTTCCATGTCGACGTCTGCACCAGCGAAGAGCAAAATCATGGCAGCACGCTACTACATGGATCAATTATTGAATCATCTCACACAATCTATGATTGGACCGGAATTTAAAGCATTGGTAGATCACAGAGATCACAATGGGGACACTGCTCTCATTATAGCTGCGCGTAACGGTGTGAAGAAGGTCTGGAAAAGCTTGCTCGAGTATAACGCAAACCCTCATGTGCTCAACAAGGACGGCCGTTCAGCACAAGAATACATTGATGCTCACGAGGCTAGTAAACGACAGGCTCTGCCATCCTCCTCACCAGTTCATCCCACCGCGCTTGATCGTACCTCTTCATTCTCCACGAGCCACTTGAACAAACAATACCTCAGTGAAGCTGCGATTCGAACGACTCATAAAGTCTTGCCTGAGATAACCGAAAAACTGCAGCTTCTTGCACGATTTTACGATGCGGAGTTCCACGAAAAGGAAGAAGACATCAAAGAATCACAGACTTCGTTCTCGGAGATGCAGAATGAGATGGAGATACATCGGATATATCTTCGGGACAACCCGCCGGCCAAAATATCGAACATGATAGAAACTGCCAAGGCGCAGGAGACAATTTGCAGAGAAGGACTCTATCAAGTTGTCGAGAGATCACAAGCAGCGGCTCTTAAGGAGCTAGTACGTGCGGAAGAAGAGTCTCTGAGTCAGGATGCATCTTCAGATGTTGAGTCATTGATCGAAGAGCTAGAGAAACTGCAGCGAGAAAGGAAAACAAAGGTCCAAGAGATCGTTGAGATTATGGGTTCGTCTGGCTTAGGACCGCGCATGAATGACTATCGCAAACTCATCTCGATCGCGAGTGGAGGAGATATTCCTCCTGAAGATCTTGATGACATCAGGTTGGCAGAAATCGAGGAGACCTTGACGAGTGCGGACGATGGACTAATTAATGAAGTGCTGCTTTCCAACGACGATGTAGAAATGGGCGAAAACGACTGAGCGGCTAAACAGGAACATCCTGTGACGATGTATTTATGTGGACTCTCACCAGTCTCCTCAATCAGTAAAGACTGTAAAATGGCTATGAGCCGATTGGTTTTGTCCTTGGATAAAGAATTCCTACTCAAAAGGAAGGTGCACAAGCACATTTTGTCAAGTTGCGATAAAAGCTTCGATGTCATGGGTTTGTATACACAATTAAAAGAGAAGTACAGCTCATCTACCCACGTTGAATCTGTAATGGATTACGGTAAAAACATTACAAGATGCGGGGCTATCACGTTGCCACGGGTAGCAGCTTGAATAGCACTGCAGATGATACAATGCTTGGAACTCTTCAACACTAGCTTATATAGAAAGTCGATCGTCAGTGATCTCTGTGGCTTCATGGAGTGACGGAGCAAATGACTCGGAGTCTATGGTTTCGGCCAGGAGATTAAAGCATCTACGGAAGAGCCGCATTGTATTGAAGAACAAGAGTTATCGCTTCAAATTTCGTTTCACGCTGATTTGAGATCCTACCACAAACTAAATCGTGTATTACCAATCATATGGACCAGCAACAGAGGGGGTTAGCAAGATACCCATCATTAAGAAGATTACGTTGTGGTGAGTCTAAACGTTATCGTTGACCTTGGCAACTGAGCAGCCAGGCGGTACTTCCCGTGTACCTCTTGCTACTCCCACAGGTTACTAAACTGCGTGGAGCGCAGATTAAGCGAAATAGGCTATCGCCACAGCACTGCGGAGTCAGCCGTCGAGGTTTCAGGCTCTCACGATTGGTGATGGAACGACCTGGGGCGGCTGGGACGAAGCCATAGAAGTGCAGATGGCGCGTGTCGTCAGACATACCTGAATAAAGTCATCTCTCTCTGTGTCTCTCTCGACCGGAATCGAGCCTCATTCGTAAGGAGGAGTCGCATTTCGCAACGGCATCTTTCTACAGAAGTAAGCTTGAGAGGAAGGCATTGCAAGCACAGCAGGAAACCTTGGTAATCGTTTTCAAAACGAGGGCCTGTCGGCCAGAATGAATTGTTTTTGCTATTGAGCAGACCTCTAATGCTATCACGTCCCTCATGACTTCTGCAGATAAGGACAAGCCGAACTATATCACTCTTGGCCACGATTCTCTCTTATGCTATCACAGCGCAGCTTTCTCAGATGGCCTCGGCCATTCCGGCTGTGATATCAATTGTCGGCGCGGATGATACCTGTTGCATTTGGAGCAGAGCAGCCAGAGTAGAAGGAGAGAAAGTTGCTGCTGAACAGGAATTCCCGTCAACGTGGATCGATTTGGTGGCTGCTTCCAGTGTTGTACAAGGTGGTTGACCAATGATGGAGGTTCCTGTACCACACACAATACGCCCTTCCCCGATTAATCCCATGAATTCCATCTCATCCACTCGAGTCCTCGCATTCTCTCCTTCCTCCACTGGTCCCAGCAGACGCTCCTTCGAGGTGACTGGAATTGCTCTCCTACTCGAGACTTTGTTCCGAGGCGGCAAGCGCCCACATGCCATGTATCTTGGTACTTGGTTCATTGGTGCCGCCGGGAAATCTGTTCTTAATAGAATGCATAGACTGATCTGGTACGATAATACGCTACTGCCACAGCTTTCATTGCGCATCTCTACCATTCCAGCATGCATGACACTCATCAGCTCTCGACGTTTTCATTGATGCTCAAATTGAAGAGGTCGTGACGGAGTCTCTGACAATCTGGGTTCTTCTCGAGGCTTGGCACGGCTCAGGGCGGGGTTCCTTGGTCGTGTCATTGGGGCATGATATCGATGCAATCTAGTCTGTCGAAGTCAAACGTGTCCAGTGCTCAGGATCAAGAGGATCAGCTGCCGACAAAAGCGCCCAAGAAGCGAACAAAGAGTGGTTGTCTGACTTGCAGAAAACGACGAATCAAATGCGGCGAGGAGAAACCAGTCTGTAAAAACTGCTCCAAGACGAAGAGAGTGTGCGAACAGCCTGTGATACCCGTCACACTGCCGAGGAGTCGGCCGGGCAGGACTCAATCGTTGCCCAACGATGCAAGCTCTTTACCACAACCTCCAATTTCGCTGCTGCAGGGCGTGGCTATACCGGACGAATATTCCGACTTGAGGCAGGACTCTGGTCCCAGTCAATCACGATCTTACGAGACATCAAGGTCTCCTGAAGCAGCACATCCAGTGGGCAGTCTTCCACAGAATGCCACCGAAATATCTTTTGCATCTACAGGTCATTTACCGATCGCCAGGACATATTCTATGCCGAGCGGTCATGTAGTCGCGTCGACTTCGTACGAATCTCAAGATCCCTTCGCCACGAGCGGTGAGATTGGTCAAGGACCGTTCAATCTTCACTTTGGATCCGAAGTGCTCGATTCTCCAGGTCTGTCCAGCCATCATGGCAGCGAGTACTTTGCTCAGGACCATCCCGTGGGATACGGAGTCGGCAGAGACATGCCATTACACGACGACTCGACTCAATCTTACAGCACTGGGACAAGTTTCCAACAGATCAGCTCGACATCAGCTTTAAGTAATCCCATAACTCAACACAGGTCGGAGCATTCGCATGCACTCGCCGCAAGTCTGGGTGTCGGTGGTATTGCACCTGACGGAAATCAATTTTGGCAGGATTCCAAAGTACAGTTGACTTCTCGCCAACAGCACTACTTTCAGCACTTTATCCAAAATGTCAATCTCAATTTCACTCTCTTGGACGAGGACTTGACAGACTTGCCGGAACAAATACACATACGACCTTCCAACTTTTGGTCGTACGTGATTCCCACCATGGCGACGCGATCTGAACCTCTCTTTCATGCCGTCGTAGCAATCTCAGCGCTACACGAGACGAATGTGGAACGCACGTCGGACCACACGGCACTCATGGACTATCATGTGGCAATCAAGAAATTGGGCAACGCGCTTCTCGAGCACGGTGCTTTCGAGCGTGACGATCTATTGGCTGCCTGCCTGGTGTTGGCATACTTTGAGACGATGCACGGCGAAATTGTGAGGTGGGGGCGACATCTTCAGGGAGCAGGCGATATCGTGAGGAGGCGGATCAGGAATCAGTATACGAGCAATCAAGAGGGTCTCTACAAGTATACTGCGGACCCTACCATCGCGGACCACCTCATCTGGTTTCACATCCACCAGGACACGATCCAATCCATCCTCTCTGGCGACGGTCTCTTTCTCGACCTCGAATGGGTCGAAATGTATCCCGTCCGTGGCGAACCGGGCAGCGTCACTCACAAGTCGGACCAGTTGAGGGTGTTTTTGGCACGTATCGGCGACTTTGCGTGCAAGGACCGGACGCGAAAACAAGGTGCTCCGGACGAGAATGCGTTGATTGCGGCGACGGTAAAGTGGGAGACGCTCATGTCGATGTTGACTGGTTGGCGAGCGCAATTGGGATCCATCTTTTCCTCGTCGGCCGTCCGAAATACGGCGACACCGTTCGGTACCGCCATCATCTTCTCACACCCTGCCATCGCATCTTGTCAGATAATGTCCCTCGCCGCCCTGCTCTACCTCCACCGGTCCCATCCCATGTACTCTCACGTCCCCGCCGAGGCCATCAGAGCGTGCGCCGCAGACACGTACATGATTGGTCACGACGTCGTCCGGATCTTGAGCGGCATCATGGTCGAGGGCGTCAACAACAAGAGTATCGACAATGGGTCCCACGTCAAGGCCATGATCAACGCCGTCCTGCCCGTCTTTCTCGCCGGTATCGCGGTTCAGGGCGAGGAACGACGGGACTACGTCGACAGATTGGTTCAGGACGTCTACACCTTTACCGGCTGGCGAACGGCCTTTCGTGTCCTTCAGGGACTGGACGTCGCTTGGCAACGACCGACGAGGGACTTTGGATGGACGTGCTGCGAGAATGAGAGTGTCGCTGGAACGATGGAACACGAACGTTCATCGACCCTTCGAGAAGAGGCTCCGTACGTCGAGATGGACCGGTTCGAGTTGCTCAATTACGCTTCTGGCGTACTCGGCAGGAAAAAAGTCGTGTCTCAGCAGACGACGCAATCCACTCTCGGTACGAGCACGACCGGACTTCAAATGGCGTCCCAAGATCTCGGCATCGGTATGGTTGAGTCCTCGTCTTCTTGGATCACGGAACCACAACAACATTATGATGTCGACGATGATCGTGCCGACCAGTATCGGTACGGATATGGCGGTGGATTCAGTCACCATAACCAGGATCCGTGGCCTACAGGACCAAAGACGCAGCATTACTAAAGACAGACTTTGAAGTCCTCTTACTCCCTATAATAATGGGAAAGAGTTACCTGGTCTGTTTAAGAGTGCCAGAATCGTGCGGACAAGCGTGTATAAATGTATATATATGTCAATAGAGAGGGCCCTGACTCATGGACCTGTCGAGTACGTCGTAACATATACTAATGACACGGGTAACGAAACAAAGGACACGAAAAAGAGGGGTTGAGAAGCAATGAAAGCAGGAGCCGTGGTGGACTATAATCTTGTATATTTAATTGATTAGGAGGACCTGCTTGTGATGGCAGGAACCTGCAATGTTTAATTTGTATATTAATTATTTCCGACATATCAGCATATAAATGTCCCTCAGCAATGAGCCGAGTGTTTGTAGAAGAAATCAATCATGCCAAGAGTCTCGTTGTGCGTTGCTGTAATGCAGTGATTATTGCCTTCCTTAGTTGTGACACATCTATTGAGTCAATTGAGCCAAGTAGTGCCTCTAATTCCTTTTCCGATATAGAGTTTAAAATGAAGGATAAATCCGACGTCTTGAAGAGATCATAAGACTCCTTCTTTCGATGATTGTGAATCGCAGCACCGATTCTAGACACTATTCGAAAGACGACATGTAGTGATCCATCCAGTCCAGCCGCTAGGATGACATAACGATCCGGTATGATGCTCGACAATGGATTGCTCGAATCGTGATGTGCTATTGGCAATTTCTTTGTACGGATGATGACTGTCGACATCTGAATGGTGCATTTGAGCTTTAGCTTGTGAGAGGCTGCCGACCAATCGTATACAGACAGAGTCTTGAGCTTGTCAGTCAGGACAAGAACTTTGTCATCAATGACACTCAAGGACACAGAGAGTCTCGGATACGGGTCTGCCGCCACCAATCTCAAGAGCTTATCGACAAATTGAAAAACCATTACCGAGTCCTTCTGAGTCGCCACAAAGACGAAAGGCTTTGAAACGTGGATCGCAATCGCAGGCGACCTCAGTATGACCTTTGATTGAGTCGCCAAGGCACGCGATTCAATGTCGAGCATCGTAACCTCGAGAGAATTTCCATGCGCTATGACAAGATAAGTTTCGTCATAGACACAGAGTGCATAAATTGGAGCAGGATAAGAAGGACTAAACTCCTTTCGTACATCAATTTTAGTGCCGTTTTGCTTCAATCGCAAAACAGTCAATCGTCCCTCGATGCTCGATGTCTTGGATACTGTGCGACAAGATCCCACAATTGTCCACAGACGTTCTTTGCCATTGATGACCACTCGCCACTGAATTAGAGCAAAGATTGTGTCGCCACTGCGGAAAATTTCAACATCCTTCCGTGAGTCTCGTACTGGAGATTCTGTTATGACTGATCCATGCTGAACGATACATATGTTCCCGCCACTTTTCAGCGAGTTTGTCGTTCTTGTCGCAATCACATAACAACCGAGGTGTTTCAGATACAGGATCCTTCGAGGGGTTTCCGCAATGTCGATTGCTGTATGTGTGTTTGAGTTGTTCTTTGGAATTGTGTAGAAAGTCAGCCACCCAGATTCGTAACACAAAAGGCCAGCCTCTCTGACTCCACCAACATCTGGGTTGAAAAAGGGATCAAGACTGTAGATTATACTCTCCGGTTGACGTTGAGGGAAGATAATCTTGTCAATTGTCAGCTCACCATTGTGAACATGTACTCGACCACTAGATTCGCCACTAAAGTACAACGCCGTATGATCTTGCTGATCAGGCATTAGCTGAATAGGTCCCCTAGAAAGTCTTCGACAACCTTTATATGCCAGATGCTCAGAGTTGACTTGAAAATGATTCATATAACCATTGTGGTAGGTTAGAAGGACGTGCCACTTGTTAGCACTTACGAGAATTGAGCAGTCGTGGGCAATCATTGAACAGTCCGGTACATCGAAGCAATCTGATTCATCCTCTAAAATCTGGTTCAAGAGCATCGTCAATTCGTTGGCGGAGTACTTCCATAAAATGAAGCGATTATCTGCGAAGCACAGCATCAGAAGTACGTCTACATCATTTGAATACGCTGGTGGGGCTTGATAGCGCATGACTGTAGGCTCTACTGCGAAGTTGTAACTGTGTGGAATCTCCTGAGTGGCGAAACCGCCGTCTTCAAGCTTGATAATGATGAGGAGCTTGAGCGAGTACATTTCTCCGTCCCAAATCGTCACGGCAATAACATTAGCATAGAAATCTGCCAAGGTGATTGTTTGTGCCGCTTCCATCACGAGGATCGGAATCTTTCCGGTCTGCAAGTCCTTGCAACTATATATTCCGTTGGCACAGATTTGTAAGAATGACTCGCCGAAAGAGCAGAAGAGTATCGTAGGAGACCCAGAGTCGATGCCAAAATCATCACTAACATCGAATAACTCCTCTTCCTCGTGTGAGTACTGTAATAACTGAGTACCCCACGGCATGCTGACCAGTAGAAGTGCTCTACCAAATCGATCAAGAGCAGAGAACAGGCACTCGGGAGGTCTGTCGAGCCCTGACAATTGAACATCGCGCATTGGTACCGGTACCAAGGCCAAGTATTGCAGGTTCAGAGATCCATTGTGATTTCCGGCGATTGTGACAACTTGGCTTCGTGCCGGGTTATCAGCAGAGTCATGTACATGCACATCCACGAGTGGCAAGTTCTCGACAAAGATTGCTTTCGCCTGAATTTTTTCATCCTTGTGGAGTTCAAATAAGCCAGACTGTCCATTATCGCTAGCGAGAAACACTACGAAAGCATCTTGAGTCTCTTCGTCAGGTTTCAGCAAGCACCAACTGGAGGGCGTGATGGGCAATGAGCCGATGACATTGACTGACAAGTTTCCATAAACATCAAGATTCACAAGCATAATGCTGCCATCATCTGATGCAAGAAGTGCAAGGTGTTGTTCATCACCATGCTCTATCTCGATAACGGCAGTCGGTAGAGCGGCACCTAGATTCAGCGGACAGCGTTCAAAGCTTAGATCCCCACACTGAACGTGATATGAAGAGATGAGTGACAAACTGGTCGCTGTGATGTGCAGGAAATATCCAGGTCGGCGATGTAGACCTATCATGAGCAGACAAAGACTCAGCTCACTATCGAGAGGCATCTCACGCGGCTGCACGCTGTCCAGACCTTCTCCAGCTTTCCAATGAATCAGCAGCAGTCTGGACCATGTGCCAGCAGAGATATGAACGATGAGAGACACTAGAATGTTATTGTGTAGTAAGAAACATGATTTAAGCATGAATCCAGGGACCCTAAATATGTTGCGTGCAGTCAGTTCAATACCATCTACAGTCTTCGAGAGACTGTAAATAGTGATCTCCTCCTCACTGGAAACAGTACACAGAGCACGTCCCGTCGGATCAGAGGATAGATGATGGTTCTCGAGTGGTGTAGTCCGATCATTGAGCTGCACTGCTCCAAAGCGACGAATGATCTTGAATGAAGTCTGTGCAAACACCAGGAAGTAGATAGTCCCGTCATTATCAGTTATGGCAAGAACATCTCGTCTCTTCGCTGTGGAGACTATTACAGCGTGTCTGATCGGCCGTTGTAGCTCCTGTTCGAGCTCGGTAAGCCATACGTGTTTGTCCTGCTGACACAACAGCACTATGGATTGTTTTTTGATGACCAAAATGTCTTCCACTCCGGGGTCTCGAGGACAGCATTTGAGAATTTGTAAAGTCGCGGCGGATCGTGTTATGCCCTCCTGCACGTAGCAATAATCTTCAGCGTTTTCCATACATAGAAATCCCGTTGTGGAGAAATAATCTTTTTCAGCTCTCAAGCATCATTCACTCTACTGTAGATATACAGAAGTTCTATAATTTGCCCGTCGCCCACACTGCCGGAAGCTCGTCTAGCGAGCAGTTATTGTACATGCACCTTCCAGGTCAACAGTCTGCGATGAGGCTGAAGCAGATTGAGACAAGACCGGTAGATCTAGAAGTGTTGTAAGTTTGTTGGAAACCCTACCGAAGCTTTCTCCAAAAAATCACAGCACGGTCATCAAACTGAGTGGTGTGGAGTGTTCTACAGTGAGACTTTCGACCGTCGATCAAGGCATCATCAAGACACGAGATATGCACCTTGGTTGAGGTGACATCACGCACAGAGAGCATACCACACTATTACAGAGTATAGCTACCCTAAGTCCACTCCAATATGAAAAACCTCTGGATCTATACGACAACAGATTAGCGTTCCTACAAATCCCGTGCTGACGTTCTCAAGTTTTATATGCTGATGATCTTGTGCATATATAGAAGACTGATGTAGCTATTCCTTCAAACATACTCGTGCTTGATCAGTGATTGGCAGGAATGAAAATCCTGCTTGTCCGGCATGGAGAGTCTACCGGGAACCGAGATCACATTTGGGCTGGCATCACTGACAATGAGCTCACTAATCATGGTTTTCAACAGGCAACGAGATTGGCAGCATATTTGCAGAAGCAATACGTGCCGTCGGATCAGGAATCATATGTGATTGAGGGAATCTTTTGTAGTGACCTCATACGGGCTCGTCGTACTGCAACGGCTATAGCTACAGCTCTGAAGCAGGAAGCCACAGTCACCTCATTGCTGAGAGAACAAGATCTTGGATGGCGTGAAGGTCGAAGTCTGAAGGACGGAGACAAAACAGCAGCTGGTAACCAGGCTGCTTTAATAGCAAAGCCTGGAGAGTCGAAGAACGATATGGACAATAGAGCTCAAACTTTCATTCAAGATTTCTTGCGAATCCACCTTGCTCAACAGACAAAACTCAGACCTGGAATATCGAGTCAGAAGCATGCAGAGCGCGTGATTATAGTGGTCTCTCATGGACTATTTCTTCTGCGCCTCTATTATCAGCTCGTAAACCATCTTGCCATCTGTTTACCACCATCGCCATCCTGGAGCAACACAGGATGCACCACGATCCACTTGAGAGAGGACGGAGTTGCCTTCGTAAGCGATGTCAACTCCGTACAACACCTTCAAGGACTGAAGCGAACGAGGGCAGGAGGTAGCTCCCAATATGATACAAAGCAACAGAAAATGTCAGACTTTTTCGGCAACAAGCGGGCCAAGCTCAGCATGAAACCATCCAAGGCTGTACAGCCGAGGTCACCAATACGCTACGAGACTGATGCGATCGCACCAGTGCATAGCAAGACAGAATCTGAAGAGCTTGGTGAGCTTGATTTAGCAGCACAAATCAAGGCGATAGATGCAGCTTGTGGTGGCTAAAGCTTGACAATATAACCAGGAGATTAAAAATCACACTTTTACGGCTTCGTTATGATGTGAAGCACTAACGGGAATGTAGTCGAATATTTGGCGAATGCATTCTATACGACTTCGGCATCATTTCATTAGTGCAGGATCCATTTTCAGGTTTAAAGCTATTCATGAAATATGCGCCAGGCACATGAATGGCGAAGGTCGAGTAAAAATTCGGTGCAGATCCATGCCGACGCAGATATTCGTGTATATTGTACGATTCAGCGAAAATAAACCACACTTCAGGGACATGTTTGGATCATGTACACTAAAAATATTTTTCTCCCACGATCAGACAGATCTGCGGCCAGCAGGCCTGTTCTAGGATGTGGAAAGACAACGGACAGCACTATGGAAGCCACGAAATTGCTTGGTATGAAGGATGTCTCTGACCATCATATCACTATCACACTCAGGGGATATCGTCGATGGCTCCATCACACTTGTTGCGTGTAGCACTCGATCGGTGATTCACGTCAGGCTGGTCCTGCTAGTCGCGTGCACTTCTTGTAGATCGTGCTCAGATTCGAGACCAGCACAATGACAAGATCTTCTCGTAAGCAATGGTCAGCCGAGCAAGGCTGAAACTCGAGCTGATTCGGCCACTGACTTCGTGGCTAAATTCGCATCGATATCTCCGCGGACCATTTTTCACACCTGCAGCCAGCACTTGGACAATAGATTAGTACTCGGTCAAACCACGGTAGTAGAATTTGAGATGAAATTCGCGGTTCTCGCGAAGGTTTCCAGAAGATTTGTGAGTATAGATTCGAGCTCAGTGGACCTTCACTCGAAGAACGAAGATGCGAAAGAGGAATTGAGAAACTTCGATCGGTTCATGTGGAACCAATAGAAAGTGGTTAGAGCGCGCCCAAAAACCGTCCACGCCTCAGCTGCGAGCAAAATGAAGAAGAAGAAGAATCCTTGGCTCAGCCTGCTCAGTGACCCGCAAATCTCTCTGTGTATCCAATGAGTGCAAAGACACAATTTAGTGAATCTGTCAAATCATAATCATTCTCTTGAACTACCATTAAACATGCGGAGAAAAACCGCCCGTCCAGTCCAAAGTGAGAAACTCGAGTGATATTGCTAAAGAACATTAAATCGCGATACTATATATTGTAAGGACGGTGTAAACTGATCATGAATCCTGTTCACAATCTATCACGTTCATCATTGTAGTGTTATTCAAGTTGTGCGTGCAAACGAATTTCTGGCATGGGTTGAGATGGAATTACGAATGTGGTTCGACTGACGTCTACATTACGGTAGGCCGAGGATCCTGCGGGTTATTGCCGGTTTTGCCTTTGGAGGCTGAAGGGAGATTCGCTGCAGATCGAGAGTTGGGGCGATGAGAGACAGAGCGAGAGAGAGACGAGATGAGTCTGTGAGAGCAGATTGTCTGGGCTGAAGCTTAGGGAGGCGCTTGTCCACTTTCCGAAGCCTCAGACATCTGCTCCTCAATCTTCTTTTTCCCACTTCTCTCATGCAGTCGACACTTTGCTCGCTTCCCTCATCTCAGACACAAACACTCTCCCTGCAAGTGGCACTCCCTTCCGCCCTCTCCCTCACTCAGAACTGGTGGCCTCACCTCTATATAGACTCACTCTTCGCTCCCCTGGCCGGCTCATCATACTAACCTGCACGGGCAAGCCTAAACCTCTTTTGCCAGGCCATCATAGCAGGCCATATATCACTTTGCCTACCGAACAGAACCACAAGAAAAGAGCCACCGCAAGGATAAGCATGCTCACAACTCCTTCACAATCAGCCAATCTACAAAGTTCGAATTCTTCACCAACCACACGACCACGATCGAATTCGACCTGCCCAGTATCCATCGAGTCCATAGATCTCTCCTTCATCATTGGTGTTCGCACGTTGCAGCATCTCAAATGTCTCTGCAGACGTCAATATCCGCGCGATCCCAGACGTGCCACGTTCGTCTTTGCGACGCTCAAAGACGCTTTTGAGGAGAATAAGGATCTCCCGATAGATCAGATACCAGTCATGTATCGTCCCTTCTTCACGGATTTGAGACGAGGCACGGATTAGTATCGCATTCCCTCACGAGTATCACATCTTGAAAAAACAAAAATCTGCTTCCCACTGGTTGGCATTAGCAGTTCGATCTTCATTCCGGCATCACGTCTCACGATCAAGCACTTGTATATACATCATACACACCATACACACATACACATTTTGACGACTTTTTTCACGGACAGCGATAGCAAATTTTACTGGCGCGGGTCATGGTTGCATGGACAACCTGGATTCACCTTTTTCATTACATATACATCCACAACAAAACTATACGAGGCGCTTCAGGCAAGGAAGTTTCTGTACATATGCACTTCACACCTGAGTGGCTGGACCGCTTTACGGTGTGCATGACTTTGCCCGAGATCTGCGGGAGCATGATTGTAGTTTACAGTTTTGAAGGAAATCCCTGCTGCTCGCTCAATGAAATCTCATCTCCTTCACCTATCGTCCATCGTATTGACTTGATTTGTACAATGAACCAGCGTTCACTTTTGCTAATTTGTCTAGATTTCTGTCACTCAAATTGAACTCATTCGTGTTGTCGTAATCAGCTGGACAAACAGATATACAATATAGAACGTCAAGGGACAATCGGTAACACTGATCGAGGAGAGTGGAAATTGTCAAGGAGCAGTATTAGATTGGTTTCTATTGAGTAAGTGATACATTATCAAGTACTGACATGTCCTTCTGCAGGACCACATTAAATTGGCAATTACAGAATCATCCCACTCGTCAAAAAAACAAAGACTCATCCGCCGACTTTCCGAGACTTGCGCTCCTTTAAAATCACACACAGCGCGCGCCTTTGCATTGTATTTATGTATTTATATATATTCGTTTGTGTATTGTCTTGCTCGTCTGTCCTTCCCAAAATAAATGGCTGCACCCAATCGTGTCATGGACCACTCTCGTCACGATTTAATGACAATGTAGTTCTTGCCGCTCTTCTTCAAGGTATATTCGCTGCTGTACTTGTGCTGGGACTGGAGTACATTCTTCCCGGACACAGCGGGCAAGGTGGAGACGCGCAGGATGGGAGATTGTATCGGAGAAGGATTGACGCTTGACTTGGCGCTTGTGAGTGCGACTACTTGCGCGAAACTGGGTCGTGCCGTCTCCACGAGATTGAATTCCTCGTCGCCGCCAGTCGCGTCCTCAGCGGCATCGACCACGCTGATGCGAGTCTGGGAGTCGAGGTCAAGTAGTGGATTAGCTTCGTGCTGCTCCACAATACACCAATCTGCGTCGCTTGTGGCCCGGTTGTGCGCGGATTGTTTGCTTGACATTGAGGGTGGTAGGTACAGCTAGAGTCGCGCTGCTTGATGTAGGACTAAGAGTTGCCGAGCGAGAGAGAGAGATCGTCAAGTCTGCGAGGCAAGGTGTGAGTGGAAGAGTGAGTCTGTTGTGTTTGAATATGAGATGGTTGCGTGGGAGGGGGAGTGTGGGAAGTGATAAGCGGACCGGGTCTCGGTGCATGTGGTGGAGTTGGTCACCGGCTGGTTGGAGCGCGACTTTTGTACCGGTAAAGGAGGAATTACGTTGATTGCACTGATTGATTGCAAGTGATCAAATGTCTCGCGCGCCGATGAGCGCAGGTGCAGCAGCTGAGCTCTTCCGAGATCTCGTCAATTCGTGGCTGGAACGCCTGATTTGCGTGAGGTGATGGGATTTGATCAGTGAGGAGTGCTGGGCGCGATGACAGCCAAGGCTTCCGCTTTCATCCTTCGCTGCTCAAACAACTTCTTCTTGTGTCCAGACTGTATGGACTCAGTCATTGGCGAGTCTCGGAAACCTGCACGCGATGTAGCTTCAGAATTCAAGATTTTTGTGCGCTTCATAGCTGCATATATTTGTCGGGCCGTCTAAGCTTCGGAAGGGTCGTCTCTGTACGTCTCTCCACCACGGGAGCTGCCCATGTTCTGCAATTTGATATTGCGATCCTTTCTGCCGGTGTAGCCCCTCTTCTGATTGAACTTTGGAATCTGTCGATGCCCTTTGTTCCACCACATCACAAAAGCAGCTGTTCCTACAAAAGCTATGAGAGCCAGCGGTAGACCAATAGAAAGACCCAGGATCTCGCTCTTGGACGTCGCCTTGACGGCGGTGACTGGGGCTTTATTGAGAAGCTCCACTATAGGGCCAGACGATGCATCGACAGTCCCATTTGTGCATCCGTATGGAATCAATTGGACTTGCGCATACTGAGTAGCCTGACCATTGAGCCACTCGCTCTGGACAGTATAGTTCCAAAAGCCAAGCTCATTGGAGAGTTGAGCTGAGTCCACCAACTGACCATTTTCATTGCCATAATAGGAGAGTGCAACATAGACGTTGGCACAGTGAGGTGCATAATCTGGATTCCAAGTGACCGAGTATTCTTTACCCTTGATCTGTTGTGTGCCATTATTGGGGAAGCAGAATGGCCCGGTAGCATTGACGTATCCTGAATCACAATAAAGAGAGGAAGGCAAACCAGTCGGCCTTCCCATTGCAGAAGTTGTCGTGAATGTCGTTGTGTAAGTGGTGGTAACGAACCTGGTCAGACTAGACACATAGGTCGGTTCGACAACGATGGATTCGTTTTCAGCCAAGCTCCTAGTACTTGTGGCAGTAGGAGTCGATGATGTTCCTGAAGCAGAACTCAGGGCAGAAGCGGAAGCTGTGGTTTGAGCCATGACTTTGATGCTATTGGCAGCCAGCAGCAGAACACCTGCAGCAAGTAGATTAAACATATCAATTTTGTGCAGCTGCAGCTGGACAATCTGAAACCGGAGGGTTCTATGTATGTACCTCACTCGGCTTGCTAATTATGACGAGGAGATCGTTGTCTCGCTATGGAGTTTGTTGCAGAGTACTTCAGAATGCATCTTTCATGAATTTCTCGATAAAAACGTTTACAACAAGCGGAGATCGGTGTCCTTCAAGTGCCGAAGAGAGCTCCTAGTCAAAAACAGCCTCGGAACGCTGTGCAGCTCTTGATTCTTTGAAAAGCTCGTATTTCGAGCGAGCCAATACGAAGTGTGGTGAGCAGAGAGACTCGAAGGAGAGAAGAGCAGCAGGGAGAGCCGAATGTTCTTCCAACCCGTGGAAGCTCTCCAGGGCTGCTTGCCTGGACCGGGCAGCATGTAAAACTGGCTACAACCCCACGTTCCGTAACGCGGCCCCCTCACTCAACACTCCGGACTTTCCAGCCGATCACGGTCAGGATTTTTTAGTCACTACATTCTTGGCTCGACCCTACTGTGTCAATACTCCTAGCAATCGAGGCGATTCGTTCAGAGCTATATTGGCTCAAGCATCAGAAGCAGCGGTCCTTTTGCACGTGATCATCTGACCGTGGAGAGAACAATTCCGAACACAATTGAACCGTGATTAGTCTGGCATCGTAGTGGTCAAGTACAAATGTCGGGTCTACTGGGAGGTGCCGATTGTGGTCCTTCAAATGCGCTCAAGAACTTCTCGAAGCATGTCGATAGCGACAAATCCCTGCAGCAAGACCGAATGCGTAATGGCCGCCAAGGTCCCGGCGCATTCAGGGAACAACGGGAGATGCGTGGCGAGGACAAAGCTATGATGCAGGACTTCATGAATCAGAACAGACAACAAGAGCCACAATTCGCCCATCAGCAAGGCAGGGCACAGCAACAGCATCACAGTAACTGGAATTCTGATTTTGCCAACTTTAATGTTCCCGCACAGGACAAGGCCAGGATGGAACAAGCGTTTCGCAACGCTCCGCGACAGAATCAGATGGATCCTGCTTGGAGGAGTGAGTTTTTCAGCCAGCAGCACATTCCACCTGAGATGCAAGCTGCTGCTACATCCTCGTTTCTCGATCCTTCCATGTCCAGTCAATATAGCGGTATGGGGATCAACATGGGATATGGTGGGATGAATAGCATGAACTATGGCTCGATGAATATGTTTAATAATGGTCTTCAGCAAAACCATGTTCCGCAGCAAGCCAATGGAATGGGCAAGCTCGTCGAATTGACGTCCGAGAATTGGGAAGAACAATTCAAAGCATTAGATGTTCAGGAGAGTGCCGAGACCGAACAAGTTCCCGCTGTAGAAAAGGAGGAAGACTTCCGAGACTTTGAAAGCATCTGGAAAGATATGCAGGACGAGAATCCAGCTTTGGCAGAGGAATGGGCTAATGAATTCCAGTCACCGCTCGACGATCAAGGTAGACCTAATCTCGGTGAATATATGTTCGAACCAGAGAATCCATACTTGACGCACGATAACCCGTATGAAGAGGGTCAGCGGATGCTTGCAAATGGACAAAGTTTGTCAGAAGCGGCACTATGTTTCGAAGCTGTATGTCAACGCGAGGGTGAGAATGTTCAGAAGGGTTGGAGTGCTCTTGGCCTCTGCCAGGCTCAAAACGAGAAGGAGGAGGCCGCAATTAAAGCTTTGGAAAATGCTGTCAAACTTGACCCGAAAGACCTACAGGCACTCATGGGCTTGGCTGTATCATACACGAATGATGGATACGATACTGCTGCATATCTCTCCCTCGAGCGGTGGCTTGAAGCGAAGTATCCTAATCTAGTGAGCGGGATAGAGGTAAACAACACAAATCGAAGGGAAGTGCATGAAAAAGTGACTGCACAATTCATTAAGGCTGCACAGCTTTCGCCGCATGGGGCAGAAATGGATGCAGACGTTCAAGTAGGTCTAGGTGTCCTTTTCTATGGTGACGAGGAATATGACAAGGCGGTAGACTGTTTCACCGCAGCATTACGCATCCGGCCAGATGATGCATTGCTCTGGAATCGCCTCGGAGCAACGCTCGCCAACTCTGGAAAGAGTGAAGATGCGATTGAAGCGTATACTCGTGCTCTGGAAATTGCCCCTACCTTCGTGCGCTGTCGCTACAACCTGGGAGTTTCGTGTATAAATATTGGATGTTACGAGGAAGCTGCACAGCATTTGTTGTCTGGACTCGCCATGCACCAACTGCAAGGAGACGCTGGTGGTGGTGTAAACCTGTCTACCAATCTGTGGGAGACTTTACGCAGAGTGTTCTTGGTGGGCATGAATCGTCCAGATTTGAGTAAGCTTGCAGTCAGTGGTGCTGATATACAACAATTCCGAGGTGAATTCGAGTTTTAAGATTGCATAGTAATGATACCCAGCATACGCATATACATAGACAGCTAGCACGATCTGTTCAATGCATACTTAGAATGTTTGGAGAACACCTGACGTCCTGATCAATCCGAGTAAATCACTTCAATTTTTATAAAGCGACTTCGGCTAGCATCATGCATGTCAGCACTACTAGTGCCTAAGACAAGTGCAGGACCTAATTCGGCTACCATATCATGTTTGTGCTCGTCCTCGTGCCTTTCTAATAGTCTACTACGAGCCCTGCCTCGGGTTGTGCTTGTATTTGACCGTCCAGGCAATTTCGCGCTTTGATGCGAATCAATGGTTGCACGGCTGTCATCTCCGGAGGTTCTCGAGGAATAGGTCTCGGGATAGCCAAGGCCTTTGCAGACAGAGGTGCAAATACCGTCTTGTTGGGCAGGAATGCTGAAACACTAAGTAATGCGTGTCAGACTTTACCTACACGAGAGCCTGGCCAGCATCATGAGGCTAAAGATATGGACGTTTCCGAGGCGGCATCATGGGAGGACCTATTCAAGACCATTGATGCACCAAAGTTCTTGATCAATGCTGCAGGTACGACTTGTCGCATCATACTTTGCCGGTCGCCGACATTGATATCAAACAGGAATCACACAGTACAGTCTATTACCAAGAACGTCCATCTCAACTATTGATGCTATTTTAGCTACGAATCTAGCTGGCGCGATATACGGTAGTCGAGCAGCCAGTAAATACATGATGCGCACGGGCGGATGTATCATCAACATCTCCTCTGCTCTGGCGCATCGAGGCGGTGCTGGATCCTCAGTCTATGCGGCGAGTAAAGCAGGTCTTCACGGGTTCACGAAAGCACTTGCTGAAGAGCTCGGTCCACGAGGTGTGCGGTGTAATGCCATCGCGCCCGGTTATATTGACACGGATATGGTCTCTGGTACTCGGTATTGCGAGATGTAGTGATTAGATTGTGCTTACGACCATAGGTATGTCGCAGGAGATGAGGACAGGTACCATTGACAGGACTGCAGTGCGGCGGATCGGAACGGTCGAGGAAGTAGCACGGGCGGCCATCTTTTTGGCCGACAATGATTTGATGAATGGTTCAATTCTGACGATTGATGGAGGACTAACTTATGACTAGTGGTCTTTACATGAAATGACCAGATCACAAAGGACATGCGAGGACAACTTTTCGATATAGCTTGCATTTGTAGTCAAGCCTGTTTCACTTTGATATATAGGACAAGCATCGGTCTTGACAAGCTGTGTGAAATGACTATGACCGTAACTATGTTATTATCGTACGTGTCGTCTATAGCTATGCTCGTTGTTGGACATGTCATCTCCTTCAGGCTCCATGTTGTTATTTAGACTGACCCACAGATTAGATTGAGTTTACAATCTACCCGCAATCTACCCGTGCACGTTACAACTTCAAAAGGCTCTAGACATTCCTAGGCCTGTTCAGCAGAAATAATAACAATCTTGCCTATGCGTGACACATAGAACTCGAGCTTGGTTTCGCGCTTATGTATCGTACTTCTATCATGTGACTATCAACTTATGAGTGTGTTTCAGATACCGTTGCGGAACAATACCTTTTCGAGACGAAAACAATCTCAATCTGGTGCAGATGTGGAGGAACGCACGCCAAAGATCGCCGTCAATGCAGATACAAACGAGCATGAAGAAATTGGGATTGTCAATCATGATGACAATGATGACGGGGAGGTAGATCGAGGTTTAGAGGACGAAGAAGAGAGCAATGATAGTGATGACGATGATGACGACGATGATCAAGAATCAACCGAGACACGCTATATGCCTAGTGCCGCAGGAAAGCATCGTTCTTTGCGGTATCAACACATCGAAGTCCTCGTGACACTGATTCACAAATCGATGCTGGACGATGACTGGCCACGCGCGGAACGAGCATATGGCTTGTTGTTGAGAAGTAAAGGGATCGATGTGCGACTTTGTCACGACATTGGTCTCGAGATTTTGAATCATGCGGATCCGTCTGGCGATCGCGCGTCTGAATTCTTGTCTAGATTGATTGTCGCCTATCCGCCCCTCAAACCACGACAGGGCAAGAGAGACTTTGATCGGGCAGAGGTCTTTGTTCGATCACTTGTGCAATTGAGAATGCGGCAGAAAAAGTACAGACTGGCGATGCAGGAACTGGAGACTTGGTTACTCGTGCCACCCTATAAAGATGATCTCTCCCTGTGGCAGTGTCTGGTCGACATCTGTGCGGCCTTGAAGAAGGAGGAACAGGATGGAAGAAATGATAGGGAGGAAATCAAACGACTCTCAAAGAAGAAAAGGAAGGCCATGATGAAGATCAATGGGGAAAGTTCAATGGAACTAGACAGCGATTGAAGTTGCTGAAGACTCACGAGCCAGACTGTCAACATCAAAAGGGTCACATATACACCAATCTCTCCTGTTCTAGAAGGGATAGACCGTCTAAACTGTTCGATACAAGATGCCAGACACGACCCATCTGACATGGCGTGTTTACGCTTATTGTGTCTGCAACCACTTGAAAATTATATGTATAAATATTTGCATATATGCAACCTGTTCTGCAGTTGGAGTACGCTTGTGACTGGAGATGCTGGTATGCATGGCAAAAATGAGAGATGAATACTCATCCTGATTGAAGTTGGGAAAGATGGCTCGCAAAGAGTGAGCATCTATGCCTTCTGGGTATCGAATTCCTTCACACGCTTTTTGAAACTATTTTGTCAATCATCTCTGCTCTGTAGTCCTGTGTAGTAAGCTCACTCTTCATATTGACATTTCTCATAACTGTGTCGTTCGTCCTCGCACTTGTACGGTAATGAAAAGGTTGCGGAACGGCACTACATATATCAGACCCTGTACAATTTGATACGAACTCTTTTGGATTCGAGTGGGTCGTACTTTATTGAGCGGTATCAGTAGGTGAGCACAATTATCGCGATATCCGAGCGGTAATTTTGCTTGTGCCATAGCCTCTTGAGATGGCATATCAGATCCGCCACCAAATATCGATTCCAACATGTCGACTGTGCTAATCAACGTCCTTTTAGCTATGCTGAAGAACTCCTATGTATGACAGTATGGCATAAGACCCAGAGATTCGTCACGAAGTAGTATCACAAACGAGCTATGGATTGACCTTCTGGGGACGAGACGGCACGATAGCGGGCACGAATTAAATGCGACTTGCGGCGTTGGTGGCGCGTTGTTCATAAGATTTTGGTCATGCACATATATCTGTCAAGAGTATTGATCTTGCTACTCGGATATAGTCCTGGCCAGCTTGCGTCATGCCGCCAAAGAAAGGAAAGAAGAAGCAGGTGGAGGATGATTGGGAAGCAGAGCTAGGAGAAACTTTGGATACTCCAGCCGAGCCTACAGAATCCAAACCACCTGCTGCAACAACTGAGATTGCAGATGAGGATGACGGTGGATTGATGAGTCAACTAGGCAAATCAAAGAAGGTATGTAGACGACGACGCTTCCGAAAGTGTAAGCAATGTTGACATGGTCTAGGGAAAGAAAGACAAAAAGAAGAACAAGAAGCAGGATGATGACTGGGAAGCTGAGCTAGGAGAAGATCTCACAAAACAGACTGTCGTCGAAGAAGAGGAAGGTAAAGTTTCGCAAGAGAATTCGAAAGCGCCTATCGAGGTAACAGAGCTGGATGAGGATGATTTCGGTCCTGTCAAGAAGAACAAGAAGAATGCAAGCAAAGCAAAGACATCATCACCAGCTCCCGAGACTGATGAGGAGCCTGAAGACGTGCCAGAGATTAGAGTCAAGACCAAGGCCGAGAAGGAGCGGGAAAAGAAGGAAAGAGAAAAGGCCAAGAAGAAAGCACAAGCCGATAAGAAGAAGGCAACCAAAGCTCCCACTGAAATTCCGGTCGAACGAGAGTCGAAGCAAGAAGATCCTACTCGTGACACCGAGCATGAACCAGAAACCTCTTCAGCTGCAGCCAAGGCCGCCAAGGGAGGTAAGAAGCCAAGTGCTAAGGTTCTTGCTTTGCAAAAAGCGATGGCTGCTCGTCAAGCAGAGGAAGAACGAATTCGTAAATTGGAAGATGAGGAGAGAGCCAGGATAGCAGCTGAGGAGGCTGCAATCGAGGAAGAGGAGCGCAAGAAGGAAGAGGCCAAGCAACGCAAGAAGGAGAGAGAAAAGGCCAAGATCGCTGAGCAAAAGGCATCCGGCACATTTATGACCAAGAAACAAAAGGAGGCAGCTGCGTTGGCCGAAAGGAGAAAAGAACAGATGTTGGCTGCTGGCATGACCGTGGAAGGTCTCAATGGGGCACCAAAATCGAAGCGACCAGTATATGACAATAAGAAGAAGAAGAATCAAAAGCAGGCAAACGGTGGCTCTGGAGCAAACAGTCCAATGTCATCCTCTATAATTGCGGAGGCTCCAGTTGAAGCACCAACAAAAGAGCTCGCGAATTTGACCGTCAAGGAGGAAGCGAAGGTTGTCGAACCTGAGGTCAAGGAACAAGACAAGGAAGAAGATGAGGATGCTTTGGAGAGTTGGGAAGCAGCGCTCGACTCTGATGGCGAGGTCAAGGACTCTTGGGATGCTGAATCCGACGCAGAGAAGGAAGACGAAGCATCCATCGAGCCGAAAAAGGAGATTCAGTCAACACCATCACCTGCACCAACCCGTGAAAATGCTCAATCTGAGAGTGATTCTGCCGATAATGACTCTTCATCTGAAAAGGATGACTCGGATTCCGGTTCAGAATCAGAGTCGGAATCTGAGGACGACGAGCGGACTACCGTTGCTAAACAAGTGGCTGCCAAAAAGAGACACGAAGCTCAAGTTGCAAAGGAAAAGCGTATAGCAGATGCAAAGGCTGCACGAAGCAAGGATGATCTGAGGTCGCCTATCTGCTGTATCATGGGTCACGTCGATACAGGAAAGACTTCGCTGCTGGATAAAGTTCGACAGACAAATGTACAAGGAGGCGAAGCTGGAGGTATCACACAACAGATTGGTGCTACTTATTTCCCGATGGAGAACATCATTAAGAAAACCAGCGTTTTGGCAGACGCGAAGGGCTTTGATTACAAATTGCCTGGTCTCTTGGTGATTGATACTCCTGGTCACGAGTCTTTCAGTAATCTCCGATCTCGTGGAAGTTCCCTGTGCAACATTGCAATTCTGGTCATCGATATCATGCACGGGTTGGAACCTCAGACTATAGAGTCCATCAAGATGCTTAGGGACAAAAAGACTCCCTTTATTGTAGCGCTCAATAAGATTGATAGACTATATGCATGGCAAGCAATCAAGGACAACGGGTTCCGAGAATCGCTTGCTAAACAGAAAAAGGCTGTCAAGAACGAATTTGAAGATCGCTTAGCCAAGACGAAACTCGCTCTTGCTGAACAAGGACTGAACTCCGAACTGTACTACGAAAACAAGAATTTAGGAAGGAATGTTTCGTTGGTGCCTACTTCTGCTTTCACGGGTGAGGGTATCCCAGATTTGTTGCAGCTTCTGGTGACATTATCTCAACAGAGGATGACGGAAAAGCTCATGTATGTTTCCGAGCTCGAATGCACTGTTCTGGAAGTGAAAGTTATTGAAGGTTTGGGAACGACCATCGATGTCGTTGTCGTCAATGGTGTGCTTCGTGAAGGTGATCGTATCGTCGTCTCTGGTCTGAATGGTCCGATTGTAACCACGATCCGAGCTATTTTGACACCACAGCCACTTAAAGAACTTCGTATCAAAGGATCGTATGTACATCACAAAGAGGTCAAAGCAGCGTTGGGAGTCAAAATCGCTGCAAACGACCTCGAAAAGGCTATTGCAGGTTCTCGCATGCTCCGCGTTGAACCTGGCGACGACGAGGAAGAGCTCAAGGAAGAGGTCATGGAGGATTTGCAGGATTTGCTCGAATCAATCGACCGAAGTGGCGTGGGAGTATACGTTCAGGCGTCCACACTCGGAGCCCTCGAAGCTCTCTTGGAGTTCTTAAAGACAAGCAAAATCCCAGTATCAGGTATCAATATCGGACCAGTCTTCAAGCGAGATGTCATGCGGTGTGCGACTATGCTCGAAAAGGCCAGAGAGTATGCTGTTATGCTGTGTTTCGATGTCGAGGTTGACAAGGATGCACAGACGCTAGCCGACCAATCTGGAGTCACTATTTTCTCGGCGGATATCATCTATCATCTCTTTGACGCTTTCACTGCACACCGAGCAAAGGCACTTGAACAGAAAAGGACAGAAGGTGCCGCAACGGCCGTGTTCCCTTGTGTACTCAAAACGATCGCAGTCTTCAATAAGAAGGATCCCATCGTGCTTGGCGTGGATGTCATTGAGGGATCACTCCGTCCGGGCACTCCAATCTGTGCTGTCAAGCTGAATGCTGCCACGAACACGCGCGAAATTATCGAGGTTGGCAAGGTATCCTCGATGGAGAAGGAGCACAAAGCTGTAGATATCGCCAAGAAGGGAACTTCTGGGGCTGGTATTGCAGTGAAGCTCGAGATGGGAGGTCAGCCCCTCTTCGGGCGACACGTAGATCAGACCGACATGCTCTACTCGTTGATCACGCGAAAGTCGATTGATGTGCTCAAGAGTGAAGCGTTCCGAGAATCAGTCACTAAGGAGGAATGGGCTTTGATTGTAAAGCTCAAGAAGACATTTGGCATCTAGAGTTGAGCCTGATTTCAAAGCGTTGGTGCTTGTCGGAAAGCAGTTGGCAGAAAAAACGAGGTGTTTGCGTGTCAGTATCACCGCTCTCGGGACTAGATTCACTTCTCCGAAACGGATCCGCGTCCTGTCTCACGGAGGTCGCCCAGATTCTGGTCGGCTCGGATTGCACGTTACCTCTGATTCGATACAAGATGAATCGTTGATCAATCTCGTGGTGGCTAATGTGGAAGAGCGCTCGTGTATGATATTCGGTACCGTGGAATGAAGCATACTGTAGGTATTTGGAATCATACGATCGACAACCAGGTTGTTCGTCAAAGAGTCTCATGAACGGAGGGAGTGATATGATAATGTCGATCCTGGTGGACGGCGTGCGAGGCATATGGATGGACAGAAAATAGGAATCTCAACCTATCATATTTGCAGCGCAGCGTAGAGGAGCATGGCGTATATATATACTATACTCGAATATCTGATGTGTAAACCCCATCTTGCTTGATATGTCTAACCATGATGGTTCAGCTTGAAGGATAATAACGACAAACAAGCGTTCTAGATAATGTTTGGGAAAGACTCTCTGACCTGTTTGAAGGATGATTTACTGTGAGCCGCGGGAGAATCAAAGAGGGTCCGGAGTCCGATGAGAAGACCGCCCGGCGACTCGTAATTGCCCGATCAGCGGAGAGCGAGATGATCTTGTGGCCGCAAGTGTAGCCGCAAGTGGGGTGCATGTGGATGCGGGAATTGTGCTCAATCGATTTGTTACTCGCAAGCTTGGGAAGCTTGAAACGGCGTGGACGAACACCGATGCGCCGATGCATTTTTAACACTTTAAGCGAATCCTTCTTGAGCCAAAGCTCGAGCTCCACATTCAGAAGTGGAAGGAGACCCTCTCTCTCATCCGTCACTTGTATACACGTACAGTACCGACCTGGCTATACTTAGTCACAGTCAAGATGTATAGTTGAGTCGAATTGAAAAACAATGAAGAAAGCTCGTCTTGAATGGTATAGAGAATGTAGAGATAGGCAGAAGAATGAAAAAGGGGGAAAAAAAAGGAGGGAGATCGGAGCCTCCTTTGATTGGCAGAAAAGAGGCTTCAGCTTCACCCTGCATGCGTGTTTGCAATTTGCATTTGATTTGATTTGATTTGCAATTTATTTTGTTGTTTGATCGGTAATCAATCACTTCAACCTCCGCGATCGGTCTTTTCTACTCACCATTCCTTCCATCCTTCCTTCCTACCAATAGTGAGTGAAGGGAAGCTTCCCCCATGTCCAAACACCGACCGATCGTCCGTAATCAGTCATCTCCTCCCTCTTCCCATGATGGTCCTTCACGCTCATCTCTCGTCATACATATAAACACACACTGCTCCCTCCACTTTCAAACACTCCATCACCATTCAACCTTGGAGACATCCAACACGCGAGACTACCGACACAGTCGTGGGATCTCCTTCTTCATCTCATCGACAAGTCACACGCTCGAGCCCACCGTCTCAGACACAAACGTTACACGGTGTAGAGAATACACTGACCCCCAATCGTGCGCATGGAACATTTCTCATTGTGCTCCACCTCTACCAAAAGCACATCGGCACAGACCATCCTCTGTCCAATCCTGAACACTGCCCTTCGATTCTCCACACGCATGAGCAAGTCTATCAACAACATGAGCACGAACCAGAACTCGGCGGAATCGACCAGGCGACTCCTTGGGAACGTCTACACCTTTGTGATTGCGATCTACATCCTCTGGGTAGCCATCAGACAGGACAGCATTAACACGGTACAGTTCCTGGAAGCGACTACTCTTGCAATCCTCAGTCCAATCGTGGTCTACACCATCATCTCTGCATATCTGGACGACGCCGAGGTCAACATTCCAACGAAAGAATCTCCACAACAAGAGACTGAAAATCCAGGCAGTCTACTTAGAAGCGAAAGTGAAAGCTCTTCCAAAAGCGCAAGCTCGAAGAACAGCACGAAGCTGAAGGTTGATCCCACGCCAGCTTCTCCCGTCACACATCAGCATCAGTCTGTGCTGGACAAGGTTCAGAAAGTGGCTCGTCACAGTCTGGATCTTCACAAAGTGGTAGCCTCGATACCACGCTCGAATTCCCTGCCCAACTCCTCGGCCACGAAGGAATGTCATTTGTCACTGCCGCATCATGTGTTTCACCGCCGTCGATCGGTCGAAATACCATCACCAAGTTCCAGACGGACCAGCTCGCCGGGTCGTTGCAGCACGCTTGCTTCCGCTCGATCGATTTCTCCAAGCAAAATAAGTCCCACGCGCACCGCATCGAGCAGTGGTCAGGGGAGTTATGGCACGACGACCGCAACCACGTTTCATACGCCCAAGCTTCTAAAGTTTAAAAGACTGTTCAAGTCGAAGAAGCAGCACGCATGAGTAACGCAAGTCTTTCAGGACTGATGTATGATGAAACGTATAATGTATGACATATTAACACGCTTGTTTTGATGATGACGAAACAGCCACGGCATTCTTTTTCTCTTTTTTCTTTTTTACTATTGGTATCAATAGTACTTTAATTGTATCTATACATATACATAATTAGGCCGAACAAAAACATTTCTCCCTACTTGTCACTTTACAATCTGAATTTTAGTGCTAGAGATTGTAGAGTTGTTGAGCCACAGCGAGCACAAATTACGGAGAAAAGGAAGCCCGCGGGACGGATGCACCTCTTCCAAGCCACACCCTCGTCATTTCTTCATCCTCTCTCCAAAGTGCTCGAACCCTCTTCACATGCGACCCCCTCTGCCCATCGTATACTCCTCTTGCTTCTTGAGAGCGATTGTTTAAATGGACACTAGTGGTTGAGCGATCGAAAGCAAAGAGACATGCCGCAGGATGATCTAACATGTGCCTTGGATTCTGTCAAGCTACAGCCTTCGGCGAAAGGCATGGCGTCAGACATGCCAGACAGTCATCTACACGACTCGAAACGTAGGCATTACCTGAAGAAGCTTCTCCTGACGAGGATTATCGACGATGAGATTGCGAGTCTGAACGATACGAGACCATTGGAGAACTTTGGTGCACCGTTCAGGCAGACGTCAGATGCCGTGATTGATGGTACCAACACAAGTTTGCCCATCCTTCGATTCGTATTCTTGAAGTTTGTTTGTACCTTTCCGTTTCTCTTGAAAACAGATCAGGAAGTGTTTTGGAGAGACAAGGTACAAGTCTTTTTCCAGGCATTTGCGAGCAAACGTATTTCGTCATCGGAAGATCGGGCAGAGTCTTCGAAACGTGCCAAGTTGTCTGCGAGGATTAAATCTATGCTCGTCTTGCTCATGAATTCTGGTCTGCACGCTGGTGAGGAGGAGTCAATCACGGTCGACGAGGCAGAGCGAAGGAGTGCTGAAAGTGTCAAGAATTTGGAAATCAACATGACTGAAGGTCACTTTATCAATGGATTCGATGTGAATGTAGCAGCTGTGCGGACCATGCAAAAGAGTCACAAGATGAGGCGTAGAGATCATCATTCCGAATTTCTTGTGAGGACCAAACGAAAGGGCATGGAAGACGTAGATGTGGCACGAAGATATGGGGCATTCAAAAAATTACATACAAATCTGAGGGAAGAGTTTCCTGGAAAGCAGATTCCTAGACTGCCCATGAAGAACAAAGCACCAGCAACTGCTGCTAGCTATTTACCTTCTTTGCCCACCTTTGGATTTGGGGCGGCTAGAACCTCGATGGACGAGGACTCTGGTGAATCAGCAGATGATGACATCTCCCCGCCAAAGACTGGTGAGTCGAGTCCCGAGACAGTCCGCATACCTCGGGAGAAACAGAGATTGACGCTACGTTCATTTATTAGAAGGCTTCTACAAGATCCACAGATCGCTCATTCGACGTCCTTGAGACATTTCCTATTGGACGGTCGTATCAAGTTGTCGAAAGAAGATGAGCAAGACTGTAAAAATCGACGTGATTTGGACAACCTCAGGCACGACGAGCAGATGAAGTTTCTCGAAGTCGCGCGAGAACGAGCCAAGGAGCTCGACTCGCAAATGGACATCTTCAAGAAACAACTCATCCAGGAGAACGGGCTCAGTAAGATCTTTGGCGCGATCCGAGATTGTGATTGTGTGGAAGATTTGCCCGAACAATACATCAAAGTTATTGAGTGGGGTCGTATTGAAGTGGCCGCGACACTCTATCAGCTCTTTGTAGCAGATGACAATTCCTCAGAGATGTTTGCACAAGCAAAGCGAGTTCACAGCCTGTTTCCCTACTCTATGCTCAAAAACATCATTCGGTTCAGCAACCCAATGACCATGATGCGCGCAGGAATCGATCTCTTCCTTGCGACACCCTTTGGTCGGGCCTCGCTCTTTCAGCGCATGTTTTCTTCGACTCTGAATGAGGACATCAAGGAGATCGTGGCTTCGATCGAAGCCTTGAGACAAAAGATTGGCGATGATGGTCTATGCGACAAGATCAAGGCCTTTGTACATGCGCGTGAAGACCAACAAGCAGTGATCCGGCTCATGGCACAAGAAGACAAAGTCGATCTCCTCGTGTCACTCATGCGCAATGAAGATGTTGACGTTGGACCAAAGCTAAACGGACAGCAAATGTCAAAGGTGTTTTTGGCCAATGCGGCCTGGAATGCAGCGCTCGAAGGATCTGGCAAGTACAGTCTCAAAGACGCACAATTGTATGGCTACTTTTCGCAATTATTGAAGCTCTACACGAGACAGAGAGACAAGGAACAAATGACGGAATTATTGTTTGACGGAGCGACTTCGAGTCTGCTAAAGGACATTGTGGGCATATTCTACGAACCTTTGGCCCGGGTCTACAAAGCGGCGAGTATTCACAATTCCATCATTGACTTCTCCAAGTTTGTCGACGACACGATTCAGACGGTCAATAAAGCCGAAGAACAGGACCTCAGCACGAATCCAAATGCGCTCGTCCAGACCTTTATCGACCTGACTGGTCGACATCAAAATAGTTTCTTCCACTTTGTTCACGAAGCACATGTCCACGACGATGGCTTATTTGACGGGCTCATGTCATGGGTAGAACTGATTCTGACTTTTCTGCGAGAGGGTGCCTCGAAACATCTGGACCTGGAAGGCATGTTTGCCGCTTGTCCAAACCTCGATCGCGACCTTGCAATTTCGGAGATTGACGCGTGCATCAAGTGGAACGGCAAGATGAAGATTTGGCGACAAGAGAGGTTACGGAAACGAATGGCTGCCGATACAGACACCATCAAAGAGTCCCCCTCCATGGCGCTGGGAACACTCTCCGGCGCCGATTTCGGATTGAATCAGAACGATCTCGAGGAAATATTGTATGAGGAATCGGACGATGGAGAGGAAGATTTAGAGGAGGAGATTGATGATTATGATCCCCTCGAAGCAGAGATGAGGAGGAAAAAAAAGGCCGCGGGACGATTACAGCGGAGATATGGGGAGCCGGAGATGCCCGTCGTGGCAGAGGTGTACAAGTTGACGCCATTGTTTAGAGCTGCCGCGAGAGATGTCTTGGCAGGGGGGACTATATGATGCCCGCACACGGATGAAGCGGTGGGAAAAGGTAGGGTTATAGATGATGTACAGGTAGAGGATATATATATATATATATGTACACGATATATGCAAATGACATATAGATTATTCTCGTCATCAGGCCTAGTGCGGCTTGTTCCACACCATTGCAGGGCAAAGATGACGAGTCCAAATTCTGATGAGCAGACTTGTTGACTTTAGTCTCGTATTTTAGGGAACGTCCGACCCTTATGCCAACGACGATGCGCGATGACTTTTTATTTTCTCATTCTCCTGACAAGTCCGCTAATTATATTCCGGCTTGGCAAAAGTCGTCGTCATTTGCATGAATGACATTGATGGAGTCTTTCTGATAACCTCTATAACCTTATGCGTGTGTCGCATGAGAAGGAATCGAAAGTGAGCATTTGCCGGCTTGTGTAGTGTCAATCACTGTCTTGATCATCCTGCATATCTAAATCTCGCCCGCCGTTCTCGTCGTCGTCATCGGGTCTCGTCTCTTGTAATTGTCGCAAGAGGTCCATGGTACCGCTAAAGATGCCTCTAATCTCATTGACTTCCGTGGCTCCAATGTTGTCCATGTGTAGGACTTTATCCTCGAGTTCTTCGAGGCCCAAGCGGGCTTTGGCCTGTCTCGTCTCCCGGAGGTCGCGGAGTAAGCGGCGGACGAGGTCGACTTCGGGAATGTCGTCCGAGGCGACATCGAGGAGGAGGTCCGAGACTTCGATCCAAGTGAAGGGTAATTTCGAGAATCCAGACACCTCGCCGGTCGCGTCGATTTTTTTTTCCTCGTCGAGTCGTTGTTCGAGTTCCTCCACGCTCAACCACGCAGGAGGGACGATACTCGCTCTCTTTTGCCGCTTCAAGAGGAGTGCGAGCCAGATTGGTACTTGGCTCCTTTGAGGTGGTCTCATGCGCGGGATCGTGCCGTCCATTAATTCCAGTTGTTCGAGTTGTTGACGAGGGATGATGGAGATTGTTTCATTCTCGGCGATGAAGGAAAGTTCAGAGGGAAGAAAAGTATCTTGAGGATGTTTGGGTAGAGCCATGCAGTGTCGAGTGGTCCCGAGTCGAGGCGGCTACGTTGAGTAGATGTTGTTGTTTGGACAATGTTGGAGAGAATGACACAATGTTGTAGGAGAGCATAAGCAGTCTGTCAGCATTCGAGAACAGACATATGGTGACCACCAGAGATCTTGTGATTGACTTTTGGAAGTATGCAAAGAGTTACAAAATCATTTCTTGGGAATAGTTCATATTGAAATCGTATTGAGACACCGAGATTCCGGCTCCACGAATTTTCATGAGAGTCATTTGAAGGGCATTCTTCTCAACAACCAAACCTTCGACGTCTATTGCAGTCGTTCACCCAATCTTATAGCTCAAGGATGTCTGAGCCATAGAATCTCGTCTCACAGTTTCAAAATCAATCGTGATAAACTACAATGTGCTGACATTCAATACATCGGCAACGGCGAGACTGGAACATCAGAACAAGTCAGATAACCATGCAGGTGTGTGTAAAGGTCTCTAAGGTCACGAAACACGTCCGAAACATAGTGACGCATCACAAACCCTCCTATGCAGAGTCTCAACTCAATCGTTCATTCTTTCTCACAGTCTTGGCGGCCACTGCAACGAAACGAGATGCAAAGGCATACATCGAAAAGTATCAGAAGCCGTACAGCAAGGCCAAGATCATCAAGGTTAAAGAGTCTCAGACATTGGATGAATTCTTCAAGGCTGAAGATGGGGCTCTGATCGATGTCGAACCTTCTCTAGTAGAAGCGAGTCCTATTCGCGTGGCTCTCATTACAATCAGAGACTGCCCGAATACTTCAACGAGCCAGTTGAGGAGGATTGGCGACACCTTGGCTCAACTACATCGTCTCGGTCTACAACCAGTCGTGATAGTCGATTCTGGTAAGGACGAGACTGCCACGGGTCATTCGCCGCAAGTGGAACGTCTAGCATCAATCTTGCACACCATCAATCTAGAAACGAGACCAATCAGTGAGGGTCTCTTTGATCTTCGCATAGACCCATCAATTCACAAGACGATACACAAGAAAAGAATAGTCACAGTTTACGACACGAGGACCTTGAAAGCTCCCGTCTGTCGTCGACAGATACCAATCATCCGTACATTGGCTGTCGATCACTTGGGCAAGAAAACGACCATCACGGCGGATTCTGCCATGAAGGCATTGTGCAAGACATTCGGAGCGAAACCCACCACGGTACCATTTCAGAAGGACCTCAACCGTTCGGCACTGGTCATTGACAAGATAATCATCGTTGATCGAGTCGGCGGCATCTTGTCGCCGCAACGAAAGGAAGGAAGTCACGTCTTTATCAATCTCGATCAGGAAGCACTACAACTACAACGCGAATTGGCGACGCTCTCGTCCCCAGAGATTGCAGATCGACACTTACGAAACCTGGATACGTGTCGGGAGTGTCTCGAATTACTGACCGACAGTGCCTCTGCCGTGGTGACGACGCCAGACATCGCGGGCTCGGTCCGCGGCGTGCAACATCCACTCATATACAATCTCCTAACGGATAAACCAATGTTTTCCCCTTCGTTACCGGTGAAAGGATCACGAACACCCACGACCGTCACGACAATCTTGAGAAAGGGAGTTCCCGTCACCATTCATCGCAACGTCTCGCTGCGATCCTCGGCGATTGATTTACTCAAATTGGAAGCCCTCATCAACGATTCTTTCGGTAGGAAATTGGACGTGGAAGCATACCTCGCTCGCCTGGGTGGTTCCGTGGAAGCAATCATCGTGGCGGGCGATTATCAGGGAGCAGCCATCATTACTTCCGAATTTTCCACGAACGAGTCGACGGCGATTCCGTACCTCGACAAATTCGCCGTCTTGAGAGCAAAGCAAGGTGCCGGCGGAGTAGCCGACATTCTATTCAATGCCATGATGAATGAATTTCCAAACGAATTGACGTGGCGAAGTAGGGACGAGAATCCAGTCAATAAATGGTACTTTGAGCGTGCCATCGGTACCTTTCTCGTCCCCACTCTCCCACCACCATCATCGTCAGTTCCAACTACCGACACCACGACAAAGATTGAGAAGAAGCAGACAAAGTGGAGACTCTTCTGGACAGTTGCGCCGAGTACACAGGAGAGATTCAAAGAGTACATTGACGTCGCGAGAAAGATACAGCCTACGTGGCTGGACTGATATGATAATGTTGGATCTTGTATAAAATTGTACATGAAGTTTTTTAAAAGGTATAGACTAGAAAGTGCAAGAGACATAGATACAATGGATAGAATGCGTGCTCGCCATATGCAGGAAATTTTTATACAAGACATGCCGGAATAGAGTCCGTCCTTTTTTTGCTGTTGTGTGCTCCATTGATATGCAAAAGATGCCCATGAGTATTTACTTTGATGAAAAGTATGACTGTATGAAAGAGGGTCTGATCGAGTGGGATTAGAAGAGATCTGGAAGGTATCCATAGAGGTTCAAGCGACAGACGTCCGCATCGGGACAATTGATGAGACTCTTGCCAAAGATGATGTGCCAAGTATATTCCAAAACCCTGCCCAACTGCCAATCCGTCCCATCAGATTCCTCGAGCCAAGTGATGATGCGCCGATAAAAGTCCAAATCTCGCAAGAGGACAGCTTCCCGCGTCACTGCAAATTGTGCACAACAAGTCGCTGCAATCTGACCAAGAGGACCAAACTCTTCTTCAAAGACATCGGTCCACGCTTCTTCGAAGAAACTCTCCATTTTTCCGGCACGAACGAATCCTTGTAGTGGTAAAATGCTAGGACAGTTTGGTTTCCTCTGACACCGAAGATTCACGAATCCTTCTTGATCAATAAAGGGCCACTGAATGTCGCCTAATAAGTGTACGATCGAGCGGTCAGTAGAGTCGCTATTGTGCCATGCTCGTTTGTGGTCGTGCACAAAGACCATGTATTTCGGTAGAGAGTGGTAGTTGTCGACTATATATCGCAAGTAAAACATGGCTTCGTGCCCTTTATTTGTGTAATTCGACGTCGTGTCGAGGACTGGGTAGTATGTCGCATTTATGCTCGAATCTAGCGTGGAGAGCCAAGCCGGTGCCTTACTGTCGAGTCCACCCGTGATGATCATCTTCGAGGTGTCCACTTCATCGACAACGGACCTCCGCTGTTGAACGTGCATGTGTGGCATCGTGCGCTGCTGCGAATCCATATGTCTTTCCCCGAACCATGGAGCATTGAATGTCCAAGGAGCCACATAACACAGCAGACAGGTCATCGCCAAAGCAGCAACAAGCATCTTCCAGACAGTCGAACCACATCTAGACTTTGCGCGCTGCATGGCAGTCAGCTCAACGACGCGTCGAGCCTACAAAAGTGACCCGTGCTAGTCGTTTGAGAAAACAATCGAGTTTTGAGTTGCTACCGTAGACAGTGCCAGGACAATTGAAAGTACAGTTGTGGGAAACGAAGAACTGGCCCTGGGGAATCCCACAGTTAGTGAGAGGTCTAGATTTGAATTTGGGAATTTTGTGTGGAGCAGAGCAGGAGGGGCTCCGTAGAAAAATGTGCGATATTGCGAAAGGGGAAATTTGACCGAAATTCCTGTCGAATCCCTCTGCATCTCTTGGCTGCGCCTGGAGCCTCTAAGAACTCTTTCTGACGTCCGGGCTGATTCATCGTCACCAGATACAAAATTATCAGAGTCCGAGTACGTGCTTCAGTATTTCAGCTTGTGTTCATCCCATGAAGCTCGGTCTTTAGGCGCTTGTCAAGCTTCGGTTGGGCTGCCAGTGAAGAATGACGAGCCATGAAAAGTTCACGAGTCCTATTTCCGGAGGCTGGTTGTCAGTAGCAGCGAATGGCAACTTCTCGAGTCTGGTACTCTGAAGTAGTTTGCTTCGCCAAGCCCTAGCTAGGCCTCTCCACAAGTTACAAGCTTGAAGTGGAAAATAGGTCACTCAATTTCCTGAAGCCTCATTGGCGGATATTAGCGAGTTGTCATGGACCATTCTCAAGGTCGAAAAGGTTTTCCGGAGTACTGCCGACCTTTCGCCAGACCGGTATTGCTCGTATCTCGCCATTTTGACACAAGTAACTACTCCGTGCATGCTGCGCACGCATAGTTGGGTAGACAGTCTGACGATGCATAGTGTTTCAATGGTTGCATTGTTCTTTTCCCAAAGCTGCGATTTTCGAGGTTCGGAATAGCTTGTGACAGTAGAGGACATGTGTCGCGGCTTACTATGCTTGTAGCGGATGCGGAAATGACTCATGGTCGACCATCAGTATGCCATGATTGTGATTGATCGTCACCCTACAAGCCTCGCAAGAGTCTGGTGTTAGGACTCTACACGACGTTGAGGTCTGGAGAAAAGAAACCTCTCCATTGATGCGTATTGTATGTTCGACAATGACTTGTTGACCGTGTCAATGACAAACGTAGCTTCGAATTGCTTGAAAGTGTCGTACTGGCAACGCGAGTGTGACACAAGCCATCATCAGGAAGGGAAGAAGCTCATCATGCATCGCCTTTCACGTCGTAGCCCAAAGAGTGTAAAGAACGCAGACCTTTGATTTGTGGTTTCGGTCTAGCCTGGACCAGAGTGAAATTTATGGTCCTGATCAAATGTCCTCTTTACATCTCAGACAGAACCAGTGCTCGTTGGTCGCACCATGCTCTTTTATCTATGTGCATCGTAGATAGCAATCAACGATCAATTAAGAAGAGGTATGGTTCAAATGCACGACTACACCACTTCAGAATGTTTGCAGGACCTCGAGCAACTAGGCTCTTGACTCATTAGTAATTTCTCGGTGTGGTCGGCGGCGGTTCCCGATCCGCGGAAATCTTTGGTCAACGGCGTCGAATCTGGCGCATCTTCTCCGTGCCTCCCATGCGTCCCTGCTGCGGGGGCGTGTCTGTCTCAATCTCATAATCCACACTATTATTTGGAAAGCAGTTGTAAATCGATAGACCATATCTGTCAGCACTACAATGCAGTGTCTACTTGCTCCCTGGCAGGCTGTTCGTGAACGAGCCCACCTATCATCACAGATTCCCTGTTCTTTGGTTTTGGTGTTGAAAGGAAGTAGTCCATTGTCCGAACCAGTAATATATTCTAGAAACTTCCTTTCAGAACGTGGCTTTGTAATCCTGCAGAAGTGTGAAACACAATTCACTCTGGCATTATCACATATCGCACATCTTCTGCACTGTTCGCCACTACGATGCTCGTGTAGCCGCCCGTTGTCGGGATCCTTGTGCCATAGTTTGTAGGACAACCCTGTATCAATAAGGCGAGTGAAGTCATGAGTGGCGGTCAATATAAAAGTGCTGAAGCGCTGAAGCTTGACGGCAACGCAGCCTTTCGAGATGGCAAGTATGAGAAAGCCATGACTTCTTATACACAAGCAATCACGAAAAGTAATGGACGCGTGCCCACATACTTTACTAACAGAGCGCTCTGTCGTTTAAAGTCTCACAAGGACTCGGATGACCTCGAAATGGTCATTGGTGATTGTCAGCGTGCGTTGGACTTGCTACCCACGCAGGACGTGACTTTCATGAAGGCCAATTACTATATCGGACAGGCCCTTCTAGAAATGGGTCGTCCAAATGAGGCTTATACTACCTTGGTAAAGGCATACAAGACTGCAATCAGGGAAAAGAATGCCTCGATCTTTGATATCAAGGATGCCCTGATGGACGCCAGAAAGCAGCGTTGGACAAGATTGGAGAAGAAGCGTCTGGAGGAAGAGGGAGCACTTGCGAATAAACTCAAGGGACTGATCGAGTCGGAGAGACTGTGGCAAATCCAAACAGCAGGAGATGATCAGGGTCGAATCGAGCTCGCCGATGCTCGAGCAGAGGAGAGTCAGACCAGTCTGCAGAACCTACTTCAGCGATCAGACGAGCGCTTCAGGGTCCGCGAGGTGCCAGACTACTTTATCTGTCCAATCTCACTCTCGATCTTTTCAGATCCTGTGATTACTCCTTCTGGCCGCAGTTACGAACGGACGGCAGTCTTGCAACACCTGAAGCACAACCCATTCGAACCCATGACTAGAGAGCCCTTGATTGCAAGCAAGATTTTTGACAACATCAGCTTGCGCGATGCATGCGAGGACTTTCTGCAGCACAATGGGTGGGCTGTAGATTACTAGCATTGTACGGATGACTGGATGTACACTAAAGGATATCGGGGGGAATGGTCTGAGGCGATACAAGGAGCATTTGTAATATGGTTGTAGCATCATCGAGCAGGAGCATGCATATTATCACCAATTTTGTATATCTTATCATAGTAGCATTTAGCGAGAGATGTGCAGCAAAGCACAGCATGGAGATATCTGTGCAAGGGTAATCAGTCGAGCAAAACAATGTATGACATGGCTATGACGAACACGAAAGAATGCCAGCTGAATGAAGCTTGTCAATGACTCGTTGTATGGTGATTGATGTAGAGTTACTGTGAGTTGAGTGATGGGGAAACGCTACCTGGTGATCTACTGTACAAGCCCATGTCTGGAGAGCAGAGACTCACATGCTGTGACAGTCAGAGCAGGCACTTCAGCGCTCCCGCCAGCCTCGGACCAACTCCGGAGCTCGTGCCAATCACTCAATCACTGAGCCCCGTATGGAGAAAGCGGAGCGATACCTTGAGCCTGCTCTGCTAGGTAGTTTTGAACCTACAGTAGTTCTCGCCAATACCTCTTCCAAGATTGTTATCAGACTGCTCCCTCTACTTCGACGACTACTCTAGAAGATTCCGCTATCGTTATGTCAAGATCCCTTCGTTTCGCGCAGAAGTCTGCTTCTGCCCTGCGTCCCGTCCTTGCACAGCCTTGTGTCAGGGCGAGCAAGCTCTTGCCCCGTGCTTTCACAACGAGCTCAATCAGAAGAGCTGAGGAAGACACCCACACGCCAGGACCGCTGCTAGTCCTCACCGAGGAGGAAGAAATGATGCGAGAATCGGGTATGACAATCGATTCTCAGTCTGCCTGTTGGCATGACTGATGTGCATAGTGGCCAAGTTCGCCAAGGATGTCATCGAACCGAAAGTGCGTGAGATGGATGAAAATGAAAAGATGGATCCCACAATCATCAAGGGATTGTATGGTCAGTGCTACTTGCCATTAAATGAAGCTTGACTAATTATATCTAGATCTCGGAGTAAGACACATCATGGAAACATGTTACAATTGATCAGTCAGATGCTAATTTAACAGCTCATGGGTATCGAAACTTCTACTGAACAGGGTGGTGCTGGCGCCTCCTTCACGTCCGCCATCGTTGCTGTCGAGGAACTCGCAAGGGTGGACCCTTCCGTCTCTGTTCTCTGCGATGTGCACAATACACTTGTCAATACCGTGCTGCGCAAGTATGGTTCTCAAGAACTACAGGAAAAGTACTTGCCAATACTCGCGAATGAGAAGCTGGGATCTTTTGCTCTCTCTGAGCCGGTTTCTGGCTCAGATGCCTTCGCGCTAAAAACATCTGCAAAGAAGAATGCAGATGGTGACTACATAATCAATGGATCCAAAATGTGGATCACGAATGGAGGCGAAGCCGAGCTGTTCATCGTCTTTGCTAATCTCGACCCGAGCAAGGGCTACAAAGGTATTACGGCTTTTTTAGCTGAAAAGGAATGGGGAGTCAAGATTGCCAAGAAGGAGATCAAGCTTGGAATTAGAGCGTCCTCCACAGCTGCTATTCACTTTGATGATTTATTCATACCCAAATCAAACCTCATAGGCAAGGAAGGCGAAGGTTATAAGATCGCTATCGGCATCCTGAACGAGGGACGTATCGGTATCGCCGCACAGATGACAGGTCTGGCAATGGGGGCCATGGACAAGGCTCTTGACTACTGTTTCAACGACAGAAAGCAATTTGGGCAATATATCGGAGACTTCCAGGGTATGCAGCACCAGTTCGCGGACGCAGCGGTCGAGATTGAAGCAGCCCGTTTGTTGACCTACAATGCTTCGAGACTGAAGGAGGCGAATCAACCATTCGTCAAGGAAGCAGCCATGGCTAAATTGTATGCCTCCCAGGTTGCGCAGAGAGTCAGTGGCAAGGCCATTGAGTGGATGGGTGGTGTCGGTTTCACTCGCGAGTACCCCTTCGAGAAGTACTGGAGAGATTCCATGATTGGATCTATATACGAAGGTTCGAGTAATATACAAAAGACAACGATCGCCAAGCAATTGGAGAAACAATTCCGAAACAAGTAATCTGAATTTTTCAATCGGGACTCGCAGATAGCAAAATGTACTTTTATAGCATAAACGCCGGGCATTTATACAGTTTCGAAAGCTCTGGAGAATGCAAGGCCACGAGTTAGGGGTTGATGAGAGTGTATTCGAGCATGTGCATAGATTCAACAGAATGTCATTGTAATAGTATTACTTGGCTCTACTACGAATACGCGCTCGCAGCAAAAAAGATCAAAAGAAAGGTTCAATGATAAATTATCGCCCTCAGATTTCCACTCGCTTCTAGAGCCCTCAAGTTCCCATGAAAAGTGATCCGACTACCCAACGCCCTCTGTTCCATCTCCCTTTTTTTGATACATCTCAGACTATTTTCCCACCTTTTGGTGAAAGTAGGAAAACGTCCTCGATTCCCTCGAAAAGCCGACAGTCCAAACATCTCGCAACGTCAAGTAACCCTCATCTCAATTTTCCACTCTGATTCTTTACATGAAAGACTCGTGCCCTCAATTTTGCCCTCAATTTTGCCCACTCGTGTCGTGATAAAAGAAGAGTCTAGTCGAAAGAGACCTTGGTGCCCTTGAATTCCTGAGCACCGCCAGATTGTCTCGCACCACCAGACATTCGACCACCGCCTCGACCACCGCGGTCACCACCCCCGAATCCTCCTCGACCACCTCCTCGACCACCGCCGAATCCTCCTCGACCGCCGCCTCGACCACCACCTCCTCGACCACCGCCAAATCCTCCGCGACCACCACCGCCGCCGTTGGAGTCGTCTCGTGGTTGACTAAAGTCCAGACGAACCGGTCGGCCACCAATGTAATGTCCATTCATGGCGACCATGGCCTTGGCTCCGTCGACGGACGAGAATTGGACGTACCCGAATCCCTTTGCGGCACCGGTCTCTCTGTCGGTCGGTAATCTGACAGACTGGATTTCTCCACACTCTCCAAAGGCCTCGTAGACGGCATTCTCATCGGCTTCAAAGGACAAGTTTCCGATAAAGACGACGGATGAAGGAGGTGACTGGACGTCTCCGTGCGCAGAGGCACGGTTATTACTTTGTGCTGGACGAGGGGTGGAAATGTCGATATTTACCGGTCGACCATCGATTTCCTGACCAGACATCTCCAGAGCCTTCTTGGCGGCCTCTGGAGAATCGAACTCGACGTATCCGAAACCTTTGGACTTTCCAGTCGCTCGGTCCATTACGACACGAGACGAGACGACGGTTCCAACGCTCTCGAATTCCTTTCCGAGCCATTCGTCATCAATGTTCCAAGAAAGACGACCCACAAAGATGGTGCATGATTCGCCTGATTCGGTTGATGAAGCTGCCTTCTTGGCGGCTGGTGCCTCGGTCGATTCCTCTGCCTTGCGCTTGTTGTCTGCTGGCTTCTTCTCTTCCTCCTCCTCATCGTCAGATGAAGAGTCTGAAGAGTCGTCAGATGAATCGTCAGATGAAGAATCCGCCTTGGCTTCCTTCTTTACTGGAGCCTTTTCCTCCTCAGAGTCGCTGTCAGAGTCACTGTCAGAGTCACTGTCTGAATCATCCGAGTCGGAAGAGTCTGACGAGTCGGCAGTCTCGGTGACTTTCTCCACGGCATTGCTGACGACCTTCTTCGCATCTGCAACCTTCTCGGTGACGGCCTTCTTGACATCCTTTCCAGCCTTGGTAGCTGTCTTGACGGCTGCAACGACGGCGCTCTCTTCTTCGCTGTCGGAGTCCGAAGAGTCAGAGTCAGAGTCGGAGGAATCTGAGGTAGTGGCCTTGGCAACGGCCTTGGCAGCCTTGACTGGCTCGGCTTCTGCCATCTCAGAGTCGGAGTCGGAGTCTGAACTATCTTCTGACTCGGAAGACTCGCTGCTGGACTCTGGTTCCGGAGTTGGCTCCTTCTTTGCTTTCTTTGACTTTTTCTCCTTCTTTTTCTCTGGCTTGGCTTCGACAACTGTCTCTTTCTTGGATGACTTTTTGTCGGCCTTTGATGACTTGTCGGCCTTTACAGCAGCCTTGACCTTTGACTTGGAGTCATCCTTCGATGACTTTTTCGATACGCCAGACTCTGGCTTGACGCTGGCGACCTTGGAGTCCTTCTTGGACTCTTTTACTGGCTTTGATTTACCCATGATGATTTACCCACTGTAGAGGTTCGTATGGAGAATGAATCGCAGACTGGAAGGAATTTTCGTGCTTTATAGTTGTGCAGATAGGTTGGTGAAAGGTACAATGCCGTTGCAGCCACGGGGGCAAGGAAAGTTTGACAACCCAAATTGTGCCAGGCACTCCCGCTGGAAAGTACGACAGAGACGATGGAATCACTTTCTGATTAATCGACACGTGCATCAAAATTGAATGCTTGTAAATGTGTGCGCATGCGTCCGGACATACATGGAATCCGTTCGATCCCCACAGTCAGCCTTACACTCCACCACGCCCACTTCCAGGTTCTTCGGAATCTGCCTTGAGCTGAGCTTTACTGAGTCGACTGGGACGTCATCAGGTCTGCTACAGACAGTATTGGATGAGCACAAGACTATAGCTTCCAAGACTTCTGACCTTGCAAGACGACGACATCAGCCTGTCGGTGTAGGTACCTCCTGGGATGAGTTTTTCGATGCCCAGATTGGTCAGGTGCTTAGATGGTGTCTATCATCAACTTGGATGTCTCTTTCAATCTGCATCAGGACCACGTAAATGTCCATAGCAGGAAAGCGATGCGCGGGGACTTCTGTGTGCGCAACGTAGCACAGATGCGAGATGAGTCATGAAAATCACGTCTTTTGGCTGGCAAGTTAAGGATCGATTGGTCGTGTCAATCGCATCTGCTCAATTCCATTGGTCCCTCCCACCAGGACACTGGCTGAATGGCTTTTCGTGTCAGTCCACTGAACCTAACCTCTAAATCCCTGGATGATTGAATGCTGCATTCTCAATGGAACATTCGCTTGTCTTCGGCGGAGGTAGGAGACTTTTTTTTGAGTCATCAAACCGCATTCTTGTCATGACTAATGCCGTCTTGACCATGATGCATAAAAGTCCTCGGGAGCTGCCTGTCCTTCTATGGCTACAGAAAGTTGTCATACACCATGGCCTCCGTACATACCGAGCACCTGCAGAGGCTTCGAGGTGCCAGGTATACAGAGAGTGTTGCCCATGAACAGAAGACTTCGTTGCTCACTGCATCGACTTTCCCCGAAGAGGTCATGACCATCAAGCTCAATGACGACCGGCCGGTATATACCAACCTCGATGTCATTTCGGGCACTGTGGAGTACTGTCCTGAACTCGAATTCAATGGCAGAGCACTTTTGATAGAACTCCTTGGTGTAGCACACATTGTCAGATCTACATGGGTGGACAACCAATACCAGGACATCACGACCGAGTGGCCTTTCTTACGGCGAACATCGCAAGTGGATATAGATGTCGCAATCCAGAAGTCGGCATTCTCGATCCAGATACCGAGTCTATTGCAGCCAGGTCAATGTCCGCTCGGAGAAGCTCCACACTTTGCTCTGCCCCCTAGTATCGGATGTGCTCGTGCTCGAGCTGATGGTCTCGACGACCTGATAAATGCAGGCACAGTATGTCAGATCACCTACCTCATTCGTGCAGATCTCCGTTGTCTCGATGAGAACACGTCAAGGGGTCATGTCTCCCATCGATTCCAATTCATTCCCAAAACGAACTTGCTCGACACCGTGATTGAGGACGAAATTGACGAATCCACTGTGGAGATTTACGAGAAACCAGTACTGGACATCTTCAAGCTGAGTCATGGCTCGGTAGAGCTATCCGTAAACAAGAACCAAAAGTTGTTTACAACAGGCACGAAAATTGCGATGACCAGTTCTTTGCGAATATCGCTTCGCTATAAAGGTTCAAGCCCGCCATTAGTCAATAAAGTATCGCTTTCCCTGTTGTCCTCGACCATACGTCGCTCGAAGCATCGACATGGCGAAACACACCCGGAACATACGTCATTCACATGCCGTGATTTGCTCAGCATGGCATTTGATACAAAGACAACGGATTGGGAGTCTTCGACCACAGAATTGCACGTCTGGACATTGGACGTGACCTTGCCAGTCACTTTATTAGATGGACAAGACACCGTCTGCCCTCCCAGTTTTGAGAGTTGTCTGATTGCGAGAAGGTACAAGATCAGGTTGAACTTCGGACTGTCATCCACTTCAGGATTTCTTACACTCCGTGGTCTCCAATACACCTTACCTATAAACATCGAGGCAGATCTGAGAAGACATCGGTACAAGAATCAATCACTTCATACAGAGAGTCCGAGTGAAGTGGAGCTTGTACCCACATACTCCGAGACACTCGAATCTGTTCTGAATGCCGCACCAGTCATAGCGGTGCCGCAATATATCGACACAATACCTGATCTCGAGAGGTTGCGCCGACCCAGCTGGCATTGTAAAGCAGAGGAGGCTCCTGGTAGTGCGTACGCATCAGACATGCCCTCGCCTCGCTAGCATATAATCCATCCACGTGATATGGAAATCCGTAAGCGATTCAAGCATTGTATATTTGTTCAGCAATATTCATGATACAATACCTAGTAATATCGTGGCAGCATGTGCGCGTTTAATCTGTTGATGTCGATCAATTTTAAGCGTGCAGATGCGATGGAAACGAAACCTAAAATGCTAAGCCACAACATTTCGCGTCCGAATGCAGGACGTTACCACTCCTCGACCTACAGTACCACCCACCACACCTTCAACACAAGGTTTGTCATTGAGCTCAAAAATTAGATTTCTGAAATTGACCTGTCACCAGCTTATCTAGGCGATATTGTAGTAAACATCGAATCTGGTCGCGAGTATCGAGGTTCGCTATGCCGTCATTTATTGACAAGTTGAGGAAAAAGAAGAGTGAGGATCCTGTCAATGCAGATCAAGTCACTCGAACACTTTCACAGAATGGACAACCGCCAGAATTCAGGCTCTTTCGACAGGGTACACAAGATCACACGCCCGAGCCAATAGATGACAACATCAACGTCTTTGACAAACTCCATATTTCGAGCGCGGAGAAGAGTATTGGCGACAATACAATGCACAATTCCTTCAACGCGACCTCGCCTTCATCACATAGAGTCAGCCCTTCAGTGGCGACGCAATCATCGACAATCACCAACGATCCTTCATCATCATCGTCTCCTCGATCGAGTGAGAAGCAGATCAAGAGGCGGACATTGAGTTCAATCATCCGGCGTCCGAGTCAAATGTCTCATCGGAGTCGCTCATCCAGTTACCTGCCTGATTTCCAACCGATAGATCGCAACGGAGACGTCGAAGCGCAGTGGGAACAGAGGGCGACGATGCTTGCGCGCGCAGGTCCGCCTTCGCCAGCTATTCCTCGTACAGACTCGATATTCGACACTGGTCCGCCTCGTTTACCGCCCGTCGAACTCGTCACGGACACGTCCCCTCTCAAGTCACGCTTGTCGCGAGATTCCACGCTTACAACATCTTCTCCATCTCGCAGTCTAAGCGGTGGCCCCGTCAATCCAGGCACTCCAGTTGGGGCAATAGTACCGCCACCACTTTACCGTCAAGAGTCTATGCGTGCACAGAGGAACCGAAACTTTAGTAATCCCTCGCCGATCGCGGAAGACGGGGACTTTAATCACGAAGAGGGACAGAATAGGGACGACTTTTTACAGAGTGCGATTCGCGAACACGAGCGAGGAAATTTGGAGATTTCCGCACAATTATTCAAAAAGGCGGCTCAGGGAGAAGGAGGTCTGCCGATGGGACAATTAATGTACGGTCTCTCGTTGCGTCACGGGTGGGGCGTGGAGAGGGACGAGGCTCGCGCGATCAATTGGTTACGACTGGCTGCCTCTTCGTCCGCGGCCGTAGAAGAGTCTGCTTTATCGGCAGGAATGACTGGCGGAGGACGGATGAAGGGAGACTTGATTCTCGCCATCTTTGAACTCGGTAATTGTTTTCGTCATGGGTGGGGTGTCCCGGTCGACAAGGACCTCGCGCGAAACTATTACGAGACGGCGGCGAATTTAGGAGATGCCGATGCAATGTATGAAGTCGCGTGGTGTTATGAGACGGGATTCGGACTTCGGAAGAAGGATAAATACAAAGCCGCCTATTATTATCGAAAAGCAGAGACGTATGGGAGTAAAGTTCCGGGCATGCAGTGGATCTGGAAGCCGAAATATAGTCACGATCCGTTCTTGCTCAGTAAGCAGGAACTCAAGCAGAAAGTCAAGGAAAAGTCCTGATTATTCAAATCCGTGGTTTGGTTGACCACCGAAACGCTCTGGGCTCAAGGGGCTCGAGGTTACGAGGACGACAGAATGTGTCATTTCTGCGTTCTGAAATACCGTACACTTGCTCATTCAACATTGGTTGGAATGACATGTAAAAATAGGCGATGGGCGGTCGAGATTGGCAAGTAGTGTCATCTGGATCAGTGTTTTGTGTCGGAGTCTATATGCTGTATAGGCTTGCACAGTCATATACATGAAGCTGACTCTCTGTATATACACGGACTCTGTCTTCTGCAGAATCGATGGATAATCGATATTGCTGGTAAATGTGTATATATTGTCACATTAAGAAAGAAATAGTGGCTAGCGCTTTAAAAAAGGAGAAAGAAAAAACATTAGAGCGGCCATTGTGAGACCCATATCAAGCACGTCTTGCCGCCCTCTTTTTCGAGATGGCAACGTCGGGCCCGAATCCGTAGAGAGTATGTCCGCGTCTCTTGAGTGCGTACAAGACGTCTTGAAAAGCCATCGTTTGGGCTTTTCTAAGATCAACACAGGCACAAGCGTCACCAATAATCTATCAATGTCAATTGAACCACCCTCTTTCTGCTTCTTTGTACATCATGCTTACTTGAACCATAAAGGCCTTCATCGCTACTCGTGCCTCATTGTATATACCCGCGGATATCCTCGTCACTCCTCCTCGACGAGCCAGCCTCCTGATATCTGGTTTGGTGATTCCTTGTATGGTGTCCTTCAACACTTTTCTGTACCGTCGACGATCCTGACCAAGTCTTGAAGAGGTGGCAGTACCTCGAGGTGCTGAGCCTGATGGCGTGGAAGCGTAACCCGGACCGCTTCGTTGTGTTGGTGTGGTAGTAGGAGGTTGACGAGGGGTTTTGGCAGTGATTGATCGCGCCGCGGGAGGCATATCGAGACTATGATATCGTCGCGATTTGTATTTGTGCGGACAAACGCAACTGCTCTCTCGGTTGCTTCACTTTACTCAGAAGTATGGTGACTTGGAGTTGTCAGAAAGTGTCAGACAGTCCAGAGTTTCAGGGAGAAGTGGAGAAGGGTGTTGATGCTGATTTTGGCTGGAGTACTGTGGAAGCTCTGCTCTTCTGGATTTTCATCTGCCAATTCTTTGTTCTCTACTGAAGACTGTGATGGCAACAAAGAACAATTTCAAAACAAGTACAGAGACATCAAGACATTTGGTCATTCATTTCGTAAGGCGATATACTGGTAATCTACATGCGATAAGTTCGATTTAGTTTTGGTACAAAAAAGCGGCCAGCAATAGGTGTACGGCACAATATTTAGTTTCCGACCAGGCTAGCAATTTGAATATTTCCCTTTATTTGGTACGATTTTTATTGCGCCGTTCACATGCAGGCTATCAATGCTATATGATGAATCTATAAGAAAGTCTTTATCCGAACCGCGAATACATTGCAGAATGAGCCGCAACGAGAAAACGTGCAGACTGCTTGCTGCAGTAGCATCTCGTGTATGATCTCGAAAGGGAGGTGATTTTAGAGTATGTGCATGCATTGAGTAGAGCCTCCGTGAAAATTTACTCTGCGTCTGATTCCTCCCCGTCTTCCTCCTCATCACCACTAACCTCAAGATTCTCAGCTTCAGCCTTCTCCATCATCTTTTGTAGTTCCAAATCATCCTGCTCGGATTGAGCTCGTGGGGATGTCTTTACCACGAGATTTCCTCCCTGTGCCTTTATTGACTTTGTGATCTCAGCAATGGCATCTTCGAGCAACTTGATTCCAACCACTTTATCCAGCGCATTTGTCAGAACGACAAATAAGGGTGCAGCTACCAACTTGACCTGAACCTTGTTCTCTTCGGTGTTGACCTTGTCGGCAGCCCGCAATGCAGTCTTGATAGCGTCGATACCTTCATATCCGAAACATGTGACCTCGACATCAGCTCGAATCTTTATAGCTTGTGGGGTCAATCTTCTGGCAATTTGTGATTGCAAGTCTTTCAAGACTTCGGAGTTTGGAGGTGTAATGTCAGCGAAGACGGTATCAGGTTGCGTGATGGCTAATTTGAATGCATCGTAAGCGTGTCCATACTTGCGATATAAAGGCCAACCGACACTCTCGTATAACGACTCCAGCGCGATGCTGTGTTTGTCTGCAACATTTCGCATGATGGAATGCACAGCCTTGCTCTTGTTGTATCTCTCCTCGCACTTTGCAATGTCCTCTGGCGACACTCGTCGCTTCGACAGATCAATGTAACCCTTTTCCTTGTCGACACGCAAGACGACCACGACTTCATTTCGCCCAACACGAATCAGCTTCTGAATAGATCTTATACGACGTCGAGACAACTCCGATAGAAGGATCATGCCCTCAGTATTGTCGTACTCCAATAGGCGGACATAGGCTCCCATCTCGGCAATTTGCCGCACATTTACGACCGTCAATTCATCGACCTCAGGTAATTTGTTTTCGTAATACCGACAAGACGTAGTCGACATGGCTCAGAAGATATCCTCAGCTAATGCCTTTAGTGTATCTATGCCTAGAAATATCTTTCAAATTGTCCTGAATAGTAGTCATGGAAATTGAGTTTTGTGAAGTCGGCATTTACGAGAATACGAAAATTCTTACGAACCGAGGAGTACGACAGACTCGAGTTGTGATTACCTTGCTATGTATACGTAACATGTATGCTGTAGGAACATGAGGAGATGTAATTATATGATTGTGTCCTTGAATATTCAACTTCACAAATGCTTTCACGAGATCCAGGTCTCTCTATTGACAAGCCGCACAGCGACGCCGTGGACTGTACAACCATGTTCTGTACACGATCGGATAGAGCAAAAACCGTGCATAAATCCCGGTGTTGGTCCAGCTGTGCTTGAAATGACGCGACTGTACATGACCTGCATGACAGCATCGACCAGGGTCGAAGACAGCTACTTTAGTGTGTTACCAGTGACCGAGAGCCTATGTGCTGCCGAATGGTGATCCACTCCGGGCTATTCGAACATCTGATTCGATGACTCTGATTTGAAAAAGAGACACAATGTGCGCTCAGGACCAAGACTAGACATTTTGTCGTTGCCCAAAGCATGAGTCGTTGCATTGTACTTATTGTCGAACAACTTTGATCTTGTTGTCCTTTTGAAATTTGACGAACTTCTCCTCGGTATCCTTGTAACTGTTGAGAAGCTGTTCCATGACACTTTTAAGTCCATCTTGATTCGTGATCAACAACGGCTTAACATCACCCACCATTCTCTCGGTCAGCACACCTCCGACCATCCTGAAACATTTCCGCTCCGTAGGCAATTTCGCCAACGACTCAATCACAAGCTTGTGTTCATCTGATTCCGTTTCCAGATCTCCAATCTTCGCGGCCAATTGTTGAAGCGAGGACTTGTAGTTGTTGTATTGTTGTTGTAAGTCGTTCTGGGAAGACATTGTCTTTTGCGATAGAATCGACTGTACAAATTTAGACTGATGACCTTGATTAAAAATGCATGTCTACAGAAGTGCTCATTGACAACCGGTGTGGTGGAGAATATCGTCTTCTTCGTATTGGCTGATCGGTTCAAGGGGCACATGAATGAATGGAGTAAATCTTGGAGGAACCCTTGGAAGTATAAAGCTAAGCTCAAATTGACAGTACATCAGCTCTTGAGGCTGGCAAATGTCAAGCAGACAGATCAGTACGCATAAAACCCAAGTACTTGTCCTTTACTTGAAGATCTGACAGCGTCAACATGCTCTTTTACATATCTAGTGAAGGATGGAAATGAAACATGGTTCCTTACATAGTCCATGAAGTTGATATGAGTGAGCACATCGTTGCTACCAAGAGCATTTCGACATGAGGGATGCTAGTCATACAAGAAGCGTCCTTGCAACATGTCTTGACGCGTCGTCATCTCAGCAATCTATTAACCGGCTCTGAATGTTCAGCTAGGTACCTATACATCAACGTCGTGCCAGACGACCGCTGATCAGTCCTCATAAGACAGCACTGATCCGAGATCTCATCAATGAAGGTACGTCGCCGCAGCGTGAGGCATGCGTAGGTATATTTGCCTTGACAACCACCATGCTTGGATCAGTGCTCAGGACGCTTTGTCTAGATCCGGCTACCACCGACATATCGAGAAATGATACTGCCTGTACATGATAGAGAGTCATCCTCCTACGTAAATCTCATGGCGAGGAGGATATCTCGATTTCGTTCGTCAAATTTCGTTCAACAGTTGTACGCGCACGCTAGGTACTATGCTGAACGAGATGAACCTTGTTCATTTCGATTCGATCGTTCGAACACTACAAAAGGCCTCCCCTCTCCTTCTTGCTCTTAGCACTCGACTCATCTCTCCATCACATTGGCATAAGTTGTGTGTCAATCATCACTTTGAACACTATTCAGTATGCCCACCACCACAACCAGATCACGATCTCAGCAAGACGATAGCACCAGACAAAGCCAAGGACGCAAAAAGTCGGTGCACACCAGGAAGACACTGAGTACAGATAGCCCAGCTGAGGCTGCAGCTAAGCAGCATCAACGGGACATCAATCGAGTCCAGAAGCAAGAGTCTCGAAGGAGGAAGAAAGCTCGTCAGTCCATCTCAAGTACTGATACAAATGCAGGAACAACGCTCACCACACCACCCACAACGTACGAATCGTCCCCGAAAAGTCCACCTCAAAGTGGGTCTGGGAATGATCGATCTCGCGTCCTACCTGAAAGTTCCCATACTCACACCTCATCATCGAGCTCGTTGTCTCAACAAGAGACACCGGCCACTACTCAGTGGTCGAAACGCTCGCACCCAATGCTAGACCTGCGACATGGCTCGCCAGTATCACCCGGACCACGCAGAAGTTCATTCATGTTTCCGAGATTCCAAGAGACTCCTATGTGTCTGGGCGGAGTCCTTCTACCACCACCACATGGTGCACTCACCCCTCCACAGTCTCCGACCTCACTACCACCACTGGCTTTAGTGGTTGCTGGCCTGCGCTAGTGGTCCAGACCGCTGCTGTGATTCACCTGGTGGATATGTTTCAGTATTACGATAGAATCTGTATCAGTAGATTTTGTATTGCTCACGTAGAATTGCATTAATTAATTCCAGCAGTGTTATCCTGAGATAAGCCTGGTGACGCTTAAGCATTGAGGCTCGTTCTGGTCTGCAGCACTTTGATGCTCGTGTGGCGCATATGAGGCTGTGGCTGGTCATTTGGGCTTCGAGACTCTCGAGAATCGTCATCGACCTGGCGAGGGTCTCCTTCGTCAAGCTATCCTCCTCTCCTGTGACTAAATGATCCCTCTAGCTTTTCCTGTTTGCTGGTCGTATACCTCATTGAAACATCATGTCTGGAATCGCAAGTAAATACAAGGAAGACCTTACTGCAGAAGTCAAGAATCAAGCCATCAAGGCGGCGGAAATCGGCAAGGATGCCATCATGTCTCATGCGTACATTTATCCCATCCAAGGCATCTACTATGCCCTCGCCAACAAGTCAGTCTATGGACCGATCAAGGCTCAATTAGTGCCTCGATTCTTGTTGTCGGCCATTATTCTCGCGATCCTGTTTGCGACGGTATACATTCCACAAAGCCTGGCATTGAGTCTCTTTAGTGGTCCATTGGGGTTCGTCTCGGCAGTTCCGTTGGTGTTGAGTGAAGCGAATATACTCATTAGCATTCTCTCACAGATTTTCATCGAGGACAAGAAGGATTTAATCTTTGATACGGTATTGTTGGATAAAGGTCACGACTCGCTCGTCTCGCACGGTCGAGAGTTGGGAGCACCGGGAAAGGCAGGAAAATTGACGGGTGCGATGAAGGCTAAATTGACTTCTCCCTTGCAGCGATTCAGTCCCGAAGCACTCGTCAAGTACCTCATCACCATCCCACTCAACTTTATCCCCGCCATCGGGACGATCCTCTTCATCGCACTCAATGGAAGACGTGCCGGTCCGCGATTCCTCGCGCGATATTTCCAATTGAAGCAATACTCTGCACAGGAAAAGGCACGACAGATTGAAAAGAAGCAAGGATCCCTGACTGCTTTCGGCATAGTCACCGTCTTGCTCGGTCTCATTCCTGTCGTCGGACAAGGGTTCGAGTTGACGAATGTCGTTGGTGCCGCTCTCTTGGCGAGCGATTTGGAAGGAAAGAATAAAGCCATGTAAAAACATTATAGTGTAATGCAACAAAACCATGAAAAGAAAATAGTCGTGTCATCATAATTTCTTCTTTTAGGGTTATCGTTACAAGGTGTCATGCAACAGCTGCCGTCCACCTCGCACTGTACCACTCGGGAAACTTCTTCTCGATTTCCGTGGCGCACTCTTCGACCTCGCTCAGGAGACTTTGAATGGCGCGATCCCAGCGTTCCGTCTCTGTCCCTTCACCAGACAATTTCGTGGGCGTGGTGAATTCGATGATGCCACTGACCTGGTCGATTTCACCAGAAAGACGTCGACTCTCAATCATGCCCCTGGCGAATCGTTCTGCGGCGGCCGCGTCGAGACCGAGCAGTTCACCTAATTCATTGACGCCAATGTTTTCGTATATCCGTGATGCGGCGAGTAAGTTGTGCTCAATGACTGCTCGGGAGAGGACGGTGGTGCCGTCGCTCAAGAGAGCCAGTTGATGCGGTCTCAAAGTCTCGGCAAAGTCCTTGACTTCCTGGGCGCGAATCAATCTATCCAAAAACATCTTTTCGAGAATACTATACGTGCCTAGTCCCTGTGCCCGTTCATCCTTGTACAAGATTCCCAATAACCTCGACCGAGCGGGTCCAGCTGGTCCCAGGACACCGCACGTCATTGCTGCTTCCAAGCACGCGGACCGTTCAGATTCAGGAATTTGTGTGGTGAAGGATAGTTCGTGATACTTTTGACTCGCCTCGATGAATTTCCTCTTGGCGTCAAAGATACGTGCCTGAGCCAACTTGAAGTGCAACAACAACTCTGGATCCGATGTATTGTGAATCAGAAGTGTCGCTCGATTGAGGTACGTGTCTGCACTCACCGCCTCGTCTTCCTCCAACAGACAACGAATGATGCGCACGAGGACTTTGAGACGGTACTCGTCCGTGATGACCCTCTGTCCCGACTCCAACGATATTCCTTGTAAAACCCGCGCCGCTTCCAAGTAATCCTGCTGTGCCTCGAACCTAGTCGCCAATGATTCCCGAATCAGAGCGACTTGTTCCTCAAAGGACGAGGTACGTGGTGTAATGTTGCTCAAAGCATACTGCAACAACTCTTCCGAGTCGGAAATCCTCGTGATTAGGGCATTGAGTGCCGGTCGAGCGACCACCAGTGAAATCGTCGCCGAATCCTCCAGAATCAGTGTCGTGATTTCTCGTAGGTCATTATGATTATTTGCTTGTTGGATCGCCCCCGTGTATGCCTGTAACTGCTCGCCCGCCGGAAGATTCTGTATATCTTGTACAGAAACCATACCCTGAACCCAACTAAGAGAAACAACGAGTGATGATGCTCGCGTGATAGAAGTCCTGTAGACGTCTTGGAAATATGTATATTTTATGGAGCACATTATGCCTTGATTGTGGAGACCACACAATGTGCTCCACTATAATGATCCGCGGCTTTAAGCACACAGACCGATGAATGAAACCACATAAGACAGGATAAGTCATAGCGACAAATTGTTGACCAGAGTATTGATTTAATGCAGTATTTACAGGTTATATCTAAAGCTGAGATTTTCCCGATCCGTCAGATCTAGAATACCAGCTTCTTTGTCATCGACCACCTTCCCAGCGTCCAAATTTCCCGATGCCAAGAGTGCATCCCTTCTCTTGTTCTCTCTCACTGCCAGGAACCGGATGACCAAAAACAAAATCATACACACGGCGAAGCACACGACCATGGCAATCTTGGCCGGCTTGTAGTCGGGCGAGTCCTTGGCCTGAAACGTCTGGGGTCCAATGATGTTTCCCACACAATATGCAATCAAGTTGATGGCGTTGACAGTGACCTTTTTCGTGTACCCAGCAGTATTGGCACTGATCAGTGACAGAATCAGGACAGAGCCGACAGGGTAGCCATAGATCAGGTAGTATCCGATCAAGCCGGTGACATGTTTAGCTGAGGCAACCATGATGAGACCGACAAGAGGTACGATGAAGGCCGCGAATGCAGTGTACATTCTTTGATTGGTTCTAGTTGCCAACCAAGCAAAGAACAGGATCCATACAATCTCGATCGCTCCAGCTGGGGTGCCGAGCAATAGAGAGTCACGCGGAGAGTAACCAAAGGATGTGATGAGGATGTTACCGAAATTGGTGATGGCGCCATTCGGGATATTCGTACACATTGAGAAGAGCGCGTAGAGCCATGTATTGACATCCGTGAGAGCTTCGCGAAATTGATACCACTTGACGGTCTTGTTTTCGACAGCTTGCTGGTTCGAACGGGTTCGTTCCACGGCTAATAGCCTCTCTTCGGGTGTCAGCCAGCGTGCATTTGAAGGTCGATCCGGCAGATAGAAGAGTACAATAAATCCGAGAAGGATGGTAGTGCATCCGGTGAAGATGAAGATGATTTGCCAACCTTTCAGAGCTGCATGTGGGTCTGAGCCAACATGCTTTGCAACCCCGTAAGCGACGGCTCCTCCGAAAATTTGTGCCCAACCGTTGAAAGAGTACCAGATCCCGATTCGTAATGGCTGCTCTGAACGCCGGTACCACTGACTAGTTATCAGGACAAAGCCTGGTGTCACTGTCGACTCGAAGATACCCAGAAATGTTCGTACAAGCATCAGGCCCATCCAATTTTTGGCCGCTGCAGTACAAGCCAGGACGCCTCCCCAAATGATGATGTTGATTGCGAGATATTTCGCCAGCGGTAATCTCTGCATCAGGTAATTGGTAGGATACTCCCAGAAAAGATATCCGACGTAGAACATGGTCCCCAACAACGCGTAATCGTTTCCCACCAAGTGTGTATCCTTTTTGATACCCATGACACTTGCATAAGAGAGTGTCGTCTTGTCCAGGAACTGAATACCATAGATGACACACATCAAAGGCATGAGCCGGAGGTCGATCTTTCGTAAAAGCTGCCTGAATGCGAGACTGTCTTCTTCGAGCATTGGCGACGAGATGGAACCCCTCTCTGCCAAGTCAGAGAGTTCCGCCGCGACATTCTTGTCCTCATGCTTGTCCATGATGAGGGACACGAACTTGTTGAGATGCTATCTGAATGGGTCATGAGAGACGTGGGTACTGACATATATATACTGTATGTGCACAAGTCTGGGAGTATCCGGCGCGTGTCAGAGAGAGAGCGGATCAGTACCTATCTTGACATGTGGGATCCTTATCGCAATGGACACTTCCAAGGTTCCTTCGGCAAGGCGCCTCCCCTGAGTTGTGGAAGATTCCAAAGGTTGAGATTGAACGGAACTGAACGGTGCAGATGAGAAGTTCTCACATTGAAGATTCCTCGTGTGACCCACCTGCACACTCATGGCGCCAGCCACCCGACTTCAAAGCACGGAAAAGGTGCAGCTCGTCCAATCACAATCAAGTGATGGAACAATCCTACAACAGTGGCCGACATACTGGTGTGCCTACTGTAGTTGCTGCACTGCATTTCCATACGATTGCCACCAAACACCCTGTCGGTTCCAATGTAAAGTAGAAATATCGAGATTCAGGAGAATTGAGAGTGCAGTCAAGAGACGTAGCCAGCAGCGTCCTGGCGTTAGATATCAGTGAAGATGATAAATGTTGTCATTGTTACAGAATCGCGATGTTTTCGCAATCTTGACTGTTCAGGTCAGTCGTCCCGATCGATCATCAGTTTTCGAATCAGCTTGATACATCATCTTGCCTCGACCTTTGTAGATCACATCGGGCACGCGTTGTCGTCCGCTAGGTCTTCTATCATAGTCGAATTGCCCGGGCCTTGATTGTCCACCATTATCATATTCATCAAAACCTCGCCTGTGGTATTGATTCACACCATAAGTACGATCGTGATGCGGTAGCCTGGCTCGATCACGGCGAGGTGGACTGCGCCGTGGAGACCTGCTTAGATGCTGCCTTCGACGTGATCGACGTCTGTCCTCGGAGGCTTTGGCTTTGGCTTTAGTGCGGGATCGAGAGCGAGAGCGAGATTGTCTCTCACTTGTACGCGACTCCGAATCATGAATAGCTCGCTTGGTGCTCATCTCGTCGACTGTACGGGTGCCAATTTCTGGAAGTACAGCCTTTTGTGGTCCCTTATATTCTAGCTCACCACATCGTGCAATAGTGATTGGCTCGACGGGACAATCATTGTCATCGACTGGTAGTTGACTGATTTGCTGCAAGATTTGTTGACCTCGAAGTACTTTGCCGAAACAGCAATGCAGGCCATTCAAATGCGGACTAGACCGAAGCGTGATGAAGAACTGACTACGAGGAGGATTTTCCGCCATGCAGAGAAGCATTTCCTCATCAATGTCTCTCCAAAATAAATCTTCTTCCGCAAAAGGGTCAGATTCGTCACCAAATATGTGCATACCACCTGTTCCATTGCCTTCTGTATCACCACCCTGGATTGTGAAAGTCTCCACTACCCTGTGAAATGTTGTACCTTGATATTTGGGTTGACCAAGTTCTCCGGTACACAATACACGGAAATTCTCGACGACCTTGGGTACTTGTTTGTCAAACAGTTCAACTATAATCTTGCCAGGAATGGCGGCTAAGCCTGTGGCTAGTTCCAAAAAACAATAAGTTGGCATTTTGTCATGCACTTGCTTGATTCAAGTTAGAGCATGAAGGTCGGTCAATAAGTTCGCTGCTTGACTGTGGCCATGGCTGCAGTCATAAGTTTCTTCAATTTACTGGGCGAGCGAAATATCTGTTTATCCAACATAGGGAACCGCTGTTCACTAACATCGGGTGTCTGTCAAAGTGGCTACTGATCGAGATCAGCCATCAATCCGACGAAAACCCGCCTGACTCCATGCATCATCAGCGTCTCCATATACATTGTACATGAGCTGCTTATAAGGGGACCCATCAGGCTTATCACAGATAGCAGGATGAGTACGATTGAGCTATCGTCCATCTTTAGCACTTTCAAGGACGAAATTGACTTGCATTACGATCGTCGTGAGCGTCTCATCAAGACGTCTCGAGATGTTACTGCGCTTTCTAAGAAAATGATTTTCAGCCTACTGCGAACGCCTGTGATGCCACAAACCGATGCTGATGGAGAGACGATACCTCCAGAAATTGTCAAGGAAGTTCGAAAATACGAGACACAGATTGGACAATTGCTGAGTGGTGCCAAAGCCGATTTGGAGAATGCAAACACATGGAGATATCAACGCAACATAAGCCCAGGCCTTCAAGAATTTGTCGAGGCACTAACATTGAGATATTATATACAGTTTCAGAGAGTGCCATCACTAGCTGAGACTCAGACTATACTTGGACCAATAGAGCTCACTCCAGCGGATTATATACTCGGTATAGCTGATTTGACTGGTGAGCTGACTCGGCGAGCTATCGTTGCTTTAGCTATACCTGGTCCAGAGGCACTGGAGTACACGAAGACAATTTCACGATGTCTCCAAGATCTGACTGTTCGATTTCAGCTTCTCGATACTGGCAAGCATGCCGAAGGACTTCGCGAGTTAAGCAAGAAAATAACGGTGATGGAAAGTAGTTTAAGAAAGGTTGAGCGTGGAGTCTTTGAGCGTTGTGTTCGTGGAAGTGAGAAACCACATGATTGGATTGTAGAGCCTGATGCACCGAGGGATCAATGACCCATGAGTGATATCGACTATACCGTATGGATCTCAAAAGCTCGGAAATACCGAGCTAGAATGAGGCGCAACACTTCGACATCACTGCCGACAAGATAGTGGGGCAAATTTAAGACAAGTCGACGACAGATTTCACTGGTCCTCTAGCCAGGCTTTCACAATAGCGCAGCTATAACAAGCGAACATACAAGGGCATGTCTAGTAGAAGGACGATACGCTCTGAGACCTTACCAATATATCGTCGAGCCACAGGCGATGTCTCTCTGAGCGAGAATTTCGTAGGTTTACATGTCGTCCCCGCTCCTCAGTATACCGTGTCACCCGCTTCAAGCTCCACGAGAGGCCATAGCACTATACCGAACCAGGCAATCGTCAAGTCTCCCCGTGCTTCAAAGTGCTTGGCACAGAGGGCAGCTGAACAATATTTTCGTGATGTCCTGAAAAGAGAACGAAAGATGGACATCAAAGCAGCTATACAGCATTACAAAGACGACCTGCTTACCTCACGAGTTCACGTACGGTCACAAAAAGCTGCAGATATACAGATCGATGCAATCAAGATGTTGTTCTTGAAGGGAAGAAGTAAAGGACTGCGACACTGGGTAAATCTGGCCATCGAAAATATTGTGGTCCCAGAATTGCAAAGACGTGAGGGAGAAGATAGGAAAATTTGGCGGTCTGAACAACGTTGGCTTTCAGATACGCGCCAGACTGAGGTACTACAAGCTGCATACAAGTCTCGCTTGGACCACATCACAGCACATGAGTCGGAGAAATTCAGAATTTTCGGTGATATTGGCAGTGGCTACCGTACAACGGGAAAAGATGTCCATGAATCTGGACAGGGTGGCATGAACGCTGCTAGAGTTCGAGCGATGAAAATCTTCAACGAGCTCAGGAACCGTGAGGACGACATGTCGTTCGAGTTCAAGAGGTTACAGGCAGTGTGTGTGGAACGAATGCAAACAAAGTGGCGGACACTCATCGATCACTGCATCATCCAAATTTCTCTCGTGGAAGAACGCGGTAGAGTCAGACGCTATGAGCCTGGTCACTTTGAGCTGGACGCTGCTGCCATGACGGCATTGATGGCATATGAAGCTGATAGAATGCGAACGGCACTAGCTTCACTACTATCCACCTTTAGCAGAAGTGTAGAGTCCAAAACGCAAGAGTATCCACCACTGCGATCATTTTTCCAGGAATTCGGTCCTCTTACTGGCTCGGCTCTGCGAGCGGCACGAGAAGTGACTGTATCTCGAGGCATCATATATGACAATACATTCTTGAAGAAGAACAAGCTTGATTTGTATGCTGGAGAATTTTACGACGCTATGAAAGAACACCTAGTGATGCTTATAGTCGAAGCAGAGCTTCGCAGTCATGCCTGGAAGGAACGTCATGCTTCGCTAAGCAGGACGCATACGTACTGATCCGGCCATATACCATCTTTTTATATACATAATTCAATCAGAGCTGTACCTGACCCAAATCTTACTTGCAAATGTGAATATCTCTCAGTGTCTGTATAGTCTGGATCATTTCAAGAATCGGGAAAAATCATGTTGCTTGTGTCTTTTGCTCAACAACGACGTGCTTGTATTTGTTGATTTGCCTAGTCAGCTCTTCCGTCTCAATCAAAGCCCGCTTCTCAATCAAGACTCGTGGATATTTTAGCATCTCACTGATGAGCATCTCGTCTAATCGCACGACCTCCATGAGATAGCCTAGATTGCCACATGCGATTTCCAGGTTCTTCCTCTCGGAATTGATGATGAGCAGTGTCCGACCATCTGGTTTCTTGCCCGAAGCGAATCCATGCGATTCTAAAAATTCGACCGGGAGTGCCGTCTTGTGAGAGGGAAAGTCCATGGCACCGTTGACGACAGTCAATTTCCCAGTCTGGAATAGATAGGAAAAGGCGCCACGAAGCGCGAGGTTGTAGACTTTTCGCTGTAATTGTGTACTGAAATCTCGTGGTTTAGGACCGTGTGCACGACCACCGCCGCGTAACATTGGAGAGGTACGGTCACCTAATCGAGCGTTTCCGGATCCTTTCTGAGGTCTTATTTTTCTCGTCGAGCCGGATACTTCCGCTCGAGTCTTGGTCGATGCCGTTCCCTGACGCAAAGCATCGCGTTCAAAGACTACTGCTCTGTGTAATATGTCTTTACGCAACGGTAAATCCAGGAACTTTGCAGGAAATGATATTCGTGATTGTGGAGTGAGGGCAGGAAAGGTGTGAGTTGTGACGTGCGTTACAGCGAGTCCTATTGGTGATATGGCTTTAGATATACTTTGTGACACTGGTCGCAACATTGTCGGGAGCCCAATTTATGGTTACCGCTAGCTCTGTGATGTGATGGAGAGTATCGCAGATTTGTAAGTGAGTTGATGTACAACGAGAAACGAATTGTAGATATTCCTAGAATCAGCTCGATGTTTTACTGACTGCCCACCGATCTCAAGGGAGTGAAAGAGATGATCTTGGATGAGCAATTATTTCATATATATACGAGATATACGATAATAGTCAAAGTGTCTGGTTGTGATTGCCTTTGCTCTATAGTTCTATATATATATACACAAAAAATAATCTTAGCATCAAAGGACGACCAATTACTTCGCTCGAGGTTCGTGGGGTTCTATGCCCATTTCATAGGATTCTACTCTTTCACGAAATGAGTTATAACTTGTCTCAGAAGATCTTCACCTGCATCCGTGATCTGGTGATGGAATACACATCTACCACCGCCCAGTGTTACACCCAATTCCCGTCCTTTCTTGATCCATTCATCTTCGTCTATGCCGGAAGCCTCCAGATCGAACCAGCACATGTTTGTGTCTGCAGGATGTGCAAGCACAAAGCCCTTGTCTACCGCAAATTTGGCAATTCTCGCGGCTCTAAGATGTACTGTCTTCAGGCCTGCTGGAAATTGGGTATCCAGGGCATAACGAGCAGCTCCTGCCAAGATGCCGACTTGCCTCATACCACCACCCATCATCTTTCTGAACCTCCTAGCAGTTTTGATGAATGTAGTGGAGCCAACGATGACAGTTCCGATCGGTGCACCGATGCCCTTTGAGAGACACAACGACATGGTATCGAAGAGCTCACCATAACGCTTCATCGGTATGCCAGTTGCCGCTGAAGCTTCCCATAAACGTGCTCCATCTAAGTGAATGGCGATATTCATTTCTCGAGCCAATTTACTGATCTTTTCGATTTCCTCTACAGGAAAAATTACGCCCGAGAGCGTGTTTTCAAGTGAGATGATCTTTGTGTCTGCGTAGTGGACATCTTCACCCAGAATCAATCTCTTCTTGACTTCTTCGACAGTCAAGTAGCGTCCATTCTTGGGTATCACAGGCGTGCTCATAGCTTGACTAAACATTGCAATCCCACCTGCTTCATAGTTGATGATGTGGCCACGAGCATCGCATAGTATACTGTATGGAGGCTGTTTCAGATGAGTCCGCAAGCAAATTTGATTGCCCTGTGTACCTGATGCACAAAAGAGACCAGCTTCCTTGCCGCACATATCGGCGATGTGTTGTTCTAGCTCTTGCGTCGTTGCACTTTCGTTGTATACATCGTCTCCAAGGTGAGCCGATCGCATCGCAGCAAACATTGCATCGTCTGGGATTGTGACCACATCAGATCTGTAGTCGGCAGAGGGGTCGAATTGAGCTCTTGGATTATCGACCGCGACCATTCTGACTACGACGTCGAGGTACCCCTACGATGTCCAGAATTCCGTCAGGTGATGATTTATGCTGAAAAGATGTTCGACTAATGATGAAAGGGGTTCTGTAGAAGCTTTTTCAAGCACTCTAAGTGCGACTCTATAGCTACTGCACAATTGCCTGGACGATCCTGGAATCGAGTAGATGCCCAGCAGATGGTTGAGATTAGCCTGTAATCAGGAGCCGCCACATGTCAGCCATGTGCCACCAGCACTGATACGCGCCGATCACGACCAGATGCGATATCACGGCTCCATCCAATCTGCGTCGACACGAGAACTCAATCTGCAGAGGTACGGTAGGGCCTTGAATATGTGTACATTATCAAGGAACACTACCGCTGCTCTTGCTTCGACCTGTTCTTCAATCACCTACAGCTCTACAGCACACCCTGATCTTGTCGACCCTCGTTCTTGCTTGAATCACAACATTGATTGAGGAGTCATCAACCTCCTCAAAGAGTCATGGTTTGTATAGCAGCAGCACAAATCTGCTCCACTGGCAACATACTCAAAAACATGGAGATATGTAGAACAGTGATCAAGAAAGCTGCTGCAGCCGGCGCCAAATGCATATTTCTACCAGAAGCTGCTGATTTCATTGCCTCTAATGCAGAGGAGTCTATGTCTTTGACGCGAACCTCTGAATGTGCACAGTTCGTCAAAGGCATACAAAGTGCCGCTCGTGAGAATGTTGTGCACGTCAACGTGTGCGTTCACGAGCCCCCTTTGCAGAGGGACTCCCAACGCATCAGCAATAGTTCCCTATGGATCGATAGCTCGGGTTCAATTACGCAAAGGTATAGGAAATTACACCTGTTCGATGTGGATATAAAGAACGGACCAATAATCAAGGAATCCAACTCCACAGAGCCCGGGCGAGAACTCGTTGCGCCTTTTGATACGCCGTGCGGAAAGGTAGGCATGGCTATCTGTTTCGATCTTCGCTTTCCAGAAATATCGCTGCGTTTGACTCGCCAGGGTGCTCAAGTTCTTCTATATCCATCAGCGTTCGCAGTCAAAACAGGGGTCGCACATTGGGAAACACTACTACGTGCTCGAGCCATCGAGAACTCTGCGTGGGTCATTGCTGCAGCTCAAGCTGGCAATCACAATGACAAACGAACAAGCTATGGCCATGCATTAATAGTCGACCCTTGGGGCACAATTGTCGCTCAGAGCAGTGAGATCAGTGGTCAAGAACCTTCTTTCATTCTCGCAGACATCGATTTACAGTACTCTACACAGATCAGGACTGGCATGCCACTTCTCAGAAGGACCGACATATATCCTGCAATCTAGAACTCATCCATGCATCAATTACTGCACAGATCACGAGGGCAAAGATACCAGATATACTTTCATACAAGCTCATCTAATATACAGGGTCGGCTATTCTTGATTTGTGGAAGCATTAAGGTTACTTTTGCAGCCCCACGGCTGTTGTCCTCCGCTCAATGAGCAAGTCTGACATATAAAAGTCGTCTCCCTCAGGATCGACAATTTTCAGACGTTGTAAAGCATTTGTAAAGTATCTGGTATATCTACTGTGAGTGTTTACAGTATAGCTGTTAACATGATGCCGCAAAGCTCCTCTCGTATCACACTACATATATATCTCTGGATCTTCTCGCCCTCTTCATTCACACTAAACTACAATAGCTATGATAGTCGATGTATGCAAGTTGCACTGTAGTGATTGTTGACTCTTGGTTTCGACCCACTCGAATCCGCATTACGGGGCCGCACTCTGACATCACGTGTTTGGCGGCGTAGGCGAGTGCGTGGCCCAAGAAAGGATTACCGAATGCTGCCACACTGTGGTGCCGCGTAACTCGAGATTGACCATTTGAAATACACTTTGGTAACTCATGACAAAAAGCTGCAGTCAAGAAGGTGACCGATCATAAAAGCGAATGAGTAGCTTATTGAGAAGAGCCTCACAACAACCATTGTCGAAGCAACTTTCACGACATGTACTTCGTTCTAATGATCTCGCACTAGCAACACCGCGGCGATCACAACTTTTACGAAATGGTCATTTACAATTAAGAGCCCTGCATGGACCGTTCCGAGCTAGTCTTATCGCCCGTAAGGATGCGGACGATTCGTCAAGCAAAAAGAAATCTCCTGAGGAGAAGGCCGAGGAGGCTGTGAAGAAAGCTCAATCTGAAAGTGCTGAGAGCGGCGAGGCAAACGCTGCGTCGACTGATGGCACGGGGAAAGGCAACGACAACATGCCAAAGGCTGTGACTAAGCTACAAGTTCCAGAAATATATCCTGAGGTCCTTGCACTACCGATCGTCCGACGCCCCTTATTTCCTGGTTTCTACAAAGCTGTCGTAGTCAAGGATCCACAAGTCATAGATGCAATCAAGGAGGCCGTCAAGGTCGGCCAACCATATCTAGGGGCTTTTCTCTTGAAAGACGAAAAGCTGGATACCGACGTCATCACTTCCCTGGATATGGTATACGATGTCGGTGTGTTTGCTCAAATCACATCAATTTTCGGCTCGAAAGGAGCCGATGGAAAGGACGAGAGCCTCACCTGTGTATTGTATCCTCACAGAAGAATCAAGATCAATGCAATCTCGCACAATCGTGGGACAGTCGATGCTACAAGTACTTCGTCGAGTCCTGAGTCTATGGCAGACCCTGTGGCGCCGATTGTCGAAGAAGCCAAAGGTATATTCGCAGTAGATCAGGAGAACAAAGCTGACAGCCCAGAGCATGAAAATGACCAAGTTGCTGACAAATCTGCTGTATCTATCAAGCCAGAGGATAGCAACTTAACAACGCCTGTAGAGGCAGTGCCCATAGACGCCAATCCCGAAGAATCACAACTGTCCGAAGTATCTGATGCTATCAACAGCGGTGCTTTGCATGTAACACAGTTCCTGAAACAATACAGCGTGACCGTGGTCAATGTGACCAATCCTCAAGATGAGCCTTACAATCGCAACAATGAGAACATCAAGGCCATCACTGCAGAGATAGTCAACACTTTCAAGGAAATCGCTCAAATGAACCCACTTTTCCGAGACCAGATCGCCAATTTCAGCATGTCACAATCCGCAGGCTCTATGTTCGAGGAGCCTGCGAGACTTGCTGACTTTGCAGCAGCGGTGTCAGCTGGTGAGACCGCCGAACTACAAGAGATCTTGAAAGAATTGAACATTGAAAATCGTATACATATGTCACTGGTTATTCTTAAAAAGGAACTAATGAATGCTCAATTGCAGCAGAAGATATCGAAGGATGTAGAAGGCAGGATTCAAAAGAGGCAGCGAGAATTTATGCTGCTCGAGCAATTGAAGGGAATCAAACGCGAGCTCGGTATAGATTCTGATGGACGCGACAAATTGGTGGAGAAATTCAAGGAGCGTGCTGTCAAGCTCTCTATGCCTGACCATATCCGACCAGTCTTTGATGAAGAGCTTGCGAAATTACAGACTCTCGAGCCGGCCTCTTCAGAATTCAGTGTTTCCAGGAATTACATCGACTGGCTGACCTCGATTCCGTGGGGTCAAAAATCGACTGAAAACTATGACATTCAGCATGCTATTCGTGTCCTAGATGAAGACCATTATGGTCTCAAGGATATTAAGGACCGTATTCTTGAATTTATCGCTGTAGGCAAGCTACGTGGTACTGTCGAAGGAAAGATTCTATGCTTCGTGGGTCCTCCTGGTGTGGGCAAAACATCTATTGGCAAATCGATAGCTCGTGCTTTATCTCGACAATTCTACAGATTCAGTGTGGGAGGTCTTACGGATGTGGCGGAGATTAAAGGTCATCGACGAACTTATGTCGGCGCTATGCCCGGAAAAGTGATCCAGTCCCTCAAAAAGGTTCAGACCGAAAACCCGCTCATTCTCATCGATGAGATTGACAAAGTCGGACGTGGATATAATGGAGATCCATCTTCAGCTTTGCTGGAGCTGCTGGATCCGGAGCAGAATTCGTCCTTCCTCGACCATTATCTTGACCTACCCGTTGACCTCTCTAAGGTTCTGTTCGTCTGTACCGCAAATCAAACTGACACAATTCCTGGACCTCTGCTCGACAGGATGGAAGTTATCCAGCTGTCAGGCTACATTGCAGACGAGAAGAAGGCTATTGCCAAGCAATACCTGGCTCCCACGGCTAAAGAGTCTGCGGGTTTGCAAAATGCGAACGTTGACATCACGGATGAGGCAATCGAGAAGCTGATCAAGGAATACTGTCGGGAGGCTGGAGTTCGAAACCTCAAAAAGCAGATTGATAAAGTTTTCCGAAAGTCATCCTTCAATATTGTCAAGGACCTAGGCGAGGCTGGCCTGCCCGAGGCTAGCGGCATAACAGAAGAAGGCAAGGCTGCGGCTGAAAGTGCTGCGACCAAGGAACGAGATCAGGTCAGAGAGCAAGATACTGAGACTCCAGCACAAAAGTTACCTAATTCCGAACCTGCACCTGGTACGTCGACCCAACCTAGGAAGCAGCTGGACGTGCCGGACAGCGTAAAAGTGTCCATTGATACAGACAATCTTAAAGACTATGTAGGTGCCCCGATTTATCTATCCGACAGACTGTACGAAAATACCCCTCCTGGAGTAGTAATGGGGTTGGCCTGGACATCAATGGGTGGCACGGCGTTATATATAGAGTCGATCCTGGAATCCGCACTTTCGAGGAGTACCAGGCCTTCCTTTAACAGGACTGGAAAGCTAGGCGATGTCATGAAGGAGTCATCCACGATTGCTTATAGTTTTGCCAAGGGATTCATGGTGCGTGAGTTTCAAGAAAATCGATTCTTTGAGAAGGCACAGATTCATCTTCACTGTCCAGAAGGTGCAGTTGGCAAGGACGGACCAAGTGCTGGTATAACAATGACTACTGCCTTACTCAGTTTGGCACTTGACTATCCACTCAATCCCACGATTGCAATGACCGGAGAGCTTACACTGACTGGAAAAGTTCTGCGAATTGGAGGGCTGAAAGAGAAAGCAGTAGCAGCCAAGCGCTCTGGTGTCAAAACAATTCTGTTCCCAGATTCCAACAAGGCTGATTGGGAAGAACTACCAGCCAATATTAAGGAAGGATTGACCGGAGTGCCTGTCGCATGGTACGGAGAAGTCTTTGATGTGGTCTTTAAGGATCTCGACCGAGCCAAGGCAAATTTGCGCTGGTCGAAAGACATTGAAGCTAGCGACAAGCGAGAGAAGGAGATGAAGTGAAGCGGAACACGTAATGAAATGACTGTTGCAAGGCATTGCATATAAAAAGGGTCTGCAAGCAAGATGAGATGGGCATTGAAGCACGTAATTGTAATTTAGACGAGCCAGCGAAGAACTCTTATCTGGCACGAGCCATTCGCATCTTCTTCATTGTACTTCTATACTTGATATTGGTCATTGGTATTCCTGCGTGTCCTCAACTTGCTTAAGATATATACATGTACTTGAGTGACGGATCGTGTATTGCTACACTAGACCTACAGTAAGTGTACCTACCCTAGCCACATCTGGCCTCACGTGATGCAGATCAACCCCGATAAACGGCACGGCGTCTTTTCGGCTTTTCTCACCGCTTCTCTTCTGAGGTCTGTTCTCAGGTCGGAGAATCAGCCTGGTTGGCGACTGCTTAACAAGATACTTCACCTGATACAACCATGTGCGTCATCGAGATATGAAACTGTTCTTCATTTATAGGTAGGCGTACGCTCAAAACTCATTGCGAGATACCAGTAGTGGGAGTTTGCATCGTATGCCGGACCGCGAGCGGTTGCACAGCAAAGCCAAAGTGCAGTCTCCTCTGGTCGCTGGCAGCATTGGCAGTAACGACAGTGACCCTATCGATATCTCTCGTTCTCCTGGCTCTGCTACTTCGTACACCTCTACCGCACCTTCCTACAATGCCCACATACATTCTTTGCATTCACAACGCAGCACTCCGTTTCGTTCTTTGGGTGGCTCTTATGCGTCAAGGTACAATAGACGGCAGTCTCTGAGCAGAAGTGTGGGGAGCTTTGTTGGGTCTTATGAAGAGTCAATACTAAATGGAAGAATGTCACAAACACCTTCCAGACCTCTGGACTTTACAGCATCTATAGGTGTTTTGGGGAGAGGGAAATGTAAATCAAGTTTGCGTTGTCCACCCCATCTTACTGTGCCGTTTCCTGCATATTTCTACAGCGAAACCAGTCCTTACGTGGGTCAAATCGATGTTGAGCAGAATGGCGATGAGCAGAGCAATAGCAGACGCGGTTATCGCATTCCCGCCGAGGGACAACTCCAGATTATCATCAAGAATCCCAATAAGACCGCTGTCAAGCTGTTCCTGATTCCTTATAATGTCAGCGATATGCCGCCCTCTTCGAAAACATTCCTGCGTCAAAAACACTATGATGTTACGGACGGGAACAAACTGAGATATGCAATTCATGTACAGATCAGCTGTCCCTCAGAGGGCAAGTACTACATTCACAAGTCGCAACGAGTGGTTTTTGCCAATCGAGTCCCGGATGGAAAGGAAAACTTGAATATCATCATGTCGTCGCCGACCCCAGCGTATACCCCTTGGGTTCCTGAGAAGCGGCAACGAAAAGCAGATCGCCATGTACGTCCAGACAGTAGGGAACCAAAGTTCATCGGTGGCAGCCTCCTCGATCGAGACCACGATGTTGACGAGGAGCCATCCGGCATCAAGGAGATCTTATTTAGTGACGGACCACTTCGAGATGGTCAGATCACACCCCGTCCAGGACAACAATTCCCACGATCACCATTATTCCAACCTCGAAGGATAAATTACATGAGATCCTTCACCAGCTTGTCCTTGGAATCCGACGATTCATCTGAGCGACGCAATTTGGACTCAGGTAACAGCGATTTGAACATAGATCATACTGCTCTACACGTTACGGGCAACGGCATTCTTGCAGAAAGACTTAAAGCATTAGCGATTGTGCAGGAAACAGAGCGACCATAATGATTCTGGTCGACTCGTTTTCAGTCAGGATTTATAGCATTATACGAGCACGGGCATTGATATCTGATTAGCTAAATCAAAACATTCTTGACACATGGAAAGCCATATGACAACTTGGCGACCCTGCTAATACAATTGTTTCGTCGCAATACCGTAATGACAAGGGCACGATTTAGCCGATAAACAGCCGTCGCATCACAACTCTTGTGCATGTTGGCTGCTATACTAAACTCAAGAACTGTCTTTGGAAGCCTGAATAAAGTATCAAAGTACACAATCTACCAGAAGCCTGATGCGATAACATTTCTCGCTAATAGATTTGACAACAAGATTCGCGAAACCGAGTGATGTCTCGCGGCTACGATCAGATAATTGATAGCGATGTCACAAATGATACCTCGAGCGCAAGGGAGTCCGCGCGTGAATCTCTGCAGTTTCAAAATTTCCACTCCAATGAGTCCTTGGAGACGGGGAGGTCGACTAATGACACGAGAGGTTTCTTCAACTCCGAGTCGTCATCGCAGAATCCAATCAGTAGCAAGAAATATCTCTGGTCGATAGAGTACTATTCTCAGTTCTTTAATGTCACTTCTGACTCGGTAACTGATAGACTGATCAATGCTGTAATGGAGTCTGGTACAGCTGTCTATGAAAGGTACTGACTGATTCTAGCTCTTCCCAATGAAGAACTTCTTTGAAATTGTCAATGGTCAACCGGATCTTTACGCACCCATTTGGCTTGCTACAACGGTAATTACAGTATTATACTTCTCAAGCACGGTTGCGGGTTACCTGGCAAGTCACATCAGTCACGAGCCGTATGCTTATCAATTCTCGACACTGACCAGTGCTGCAACTCTGATCTATGGCTACACATTCATCACGCCGGTCTTAGCTTGGGGTGTGCTGAGATGGTATCAATGCGAACCTTCACTATTGGAGACTGTGTCTCTGTACGGGTACTCAAATGCAGCTTGGGTACCAGTGTCTTTTATTTCGATCAGTCCTCTCGAGTTTTTTCACTATGCGACACTCAGTAATTGGATCCGGTGGGTGGCTGTTGCTGTAGGCTTCACTATATCAGTGGCATTTCTGATCAGGAATCTGCTTCCAGTTGTCAATCGTGCAGATGCAAAGACAAGCCAGCTCATGGTGGTCGGAGTTGTGCTATTGCACGTTGCCTTCTCTCTGGCAATCAAGTTTTTGTTCTTTTCTGTAAGTGATCAGTCGCCCGTAATCATGTTTCGTCACTAATCTCTGCTAGTATGTCCATGCTATGGATTGATATCAATTTGGTACGTGACCACCTTCAGCATTTCGACACTGGAATATGCCACTTCATAGAATGGTCAAGTCGTCTAGTCTTCGATCATGATGACAGTGAGCGATCCAAAGTCCAGCGAAACGACAGGTCATTACAGGCGGCATGCTTCATTGCTGTGGAATGCTATCGACAGGCAGCATCACGCATGCTATAGCCGATAGCTGCTCGATTGTTCTCCTTATTCGACTAATGTTATATGTCCAAAATTCCATATTCTGCATGCTGTCGAGCTAGTTGGCCGAAAGCCCGGCAGCGCAGGTTTCGCGGATCATGAGCAGGGCATATGTATATCTTAGCATCACACTCACAAAAGAGCTTATCAATGTACAAAATGCACAATGTTATGACAAATGAAGATAGACACCTCGTTAGTTTCACCAGGAGTTTGACTTGCACGATTGCCAACTTGATCACGTGTATGGTGGAGCACAAACCAGTTCAGTGATGATCACATCTGATCATGCGGTTGATATATCAGGGGAAACTGCCCTTCATCAGCGCTATGATTGCAGCGTGATTTGTTCATTGCAATGCAATTCGTATGAAAGGCTTCGACAGGAGTTAGTTGGATCATTATGGATGAGGATAAGGAAGTGCTACAAAGAGCACTGACCAGTTTTGCCCTGTATCGGCCTTCACTGCATTCTGCCAATCAGTTACGCCGCACTGACTACATATCCTTGGAGCAGGCACACAAGACTCTCTTGCCAGACTATCTGCGGAAGTTGGAGGAGGTTGATGATGCGATCGAATTGAATTCGTCCTTGGTAGAGGCCATGCTTGCATCTGGCAGTGCAGCACTCTTGGGGGAAAAGTGGACAAAAAGTATCGAGGTGACTCCCGCGAGTGGAGATCTCGAGAAGGTCCGGGCAGCGGTCAAACAAGTCGTTCGAGACTGGAGTACTGAGGTTGGTATAGTGTATGTACCATGAGATTCCCTGTTCTCATCATTGACAGGGTGAGAATGAAAGGCGCCTTACGTATACGCCTCTATTGAGGCTACTACACTCAGAATTTGCGCATATTCAAGCAGAGGAGAGGTCCAAGATATCTGTCCTTACCCCAGGCTGTGGGCTTGCGAGACTCTCCTTCGAGGTTGCTCGAATGGGCTTCGATTCCGTGGGCAACGAGTTTTCCTACCACATGCTCATCGCCTCCAATTATTTACTGAATTGTACAATCAAAGTCAATCAGCACGAGATTTGTCCGTATGTACACTCCTTTTCAAATCATCAGACACACGCAGATATGATACGACGTATCGCGATACCAGATGTCGCGCCGTCAGAAGTGCTTCGGCACGGCTCTTTCTCCATGGCAACTGGCGAGTTTATAGAAAGCTTTGGCGGTCAAGAGTCTGAATCAAGTTTTAATTGCATCATCACATGTTTCTTCTTGGATACTGCACACAATATCATCGAGTACATCGAGACGATTCGTAACCTGCTCAAAGACGGAGGATTCTGGATCAATATTGGTCCCTGCTTGTGGCATCACGAACATGGACAAAACAGAAGGGGTAAATCCGCTTTCGATGAGGACGGCACGTATGCTGGCAGTATCGAGTTGAGTATGGAGGAAATCATCGCACTCTTAGGACGTATGAACTTTACTGTAGAACATCAGGAGACGGTGAGCACTCCCTATATGGGAAACACTCGAGGAATGCTCGAGCACATCTATCACGCAAGGCTTTTTACTGCTCATGTCCACAAGAGCTGATGCTGCCTCATGACTACAGAGTTTTACAAGTTCATGATGGAGGGTCCACACGTGTACACGAGGGGTGTGCCGGCATTGATGACGATGGTCCGCAAATTCCGAAAACTTATGGATTTCATTTTTCGACGAAGCTCGATTTTATTCGGTCAATTGCAAAGTATCTTTTAAGAAGATTGTCGGAATAATTTTCGTGGCAGTGTAAAATGACGGATCATGTACTCGAGTATGCCAGGGGTCAATGTTGAATACCGGCGATTATGTACTCGAGTACTCCAAAACGGGCTCACTTTAGCCAGCTCGGCTGATGCCGGCAGTTCAAGATCGGCGTTGCGCCTTCATGCAGTTGTGCTCCTCCACAAAACAATTCCATTGCATCGAAAGTTTCGACTTTTTCCCTAACGAAAAGATTGAAACAACGATGATTAATTTGGCGCAAATTAAATATCAACACAATCCTTTGTTTCTTCAACAGTCATAGTCATATTGAATTCCTTTGTGTGAAAGGATGTGAGTGGAGGACGTCAAGAGAAGTCGAAAGAGTTCTGCCAAGGCAGAGACGGAGCGCACGAGTTTTGCCGTTCAGGTTGTTGATGCAGGGGATCAGAGGGATTCAGGTCAGAACGGCCTTGGTAGGCAGAACAGCTCGGAAGTGCCGGCAACCAGGTACTTCGAGGTGAGAATTAAAAGGTGGAAGTTCCGTATTCGAGTTTCTTCTTTTTACGGTGAGAAGCACGGGATTGCCAAAGCAAGCTCGGAAGGTGGAAATGTTGCATCGCTGCCCGTTCAATGTCCGGCTCTTGATGTCAGGAAAGCTCGCTAGTGGTGGCGGTGCTGCTGCTGGTGGCGGTCAAGAACAGATATCTCACACGCCACGAGACGTCTCGACAGTCGTGGATCGAGTTTCAAGCGACTTTGGAGGAGTCAGATCACAAAAGTCCACCTGGCTGAAGATCCGCTGCATTGGTTACCACAGGAACCTCCTTTGCTTGGCAATTGGACACCCTCCGAGTTATCCATACGAAGTGCCTTTTGCTCCTTGTATGAACGGCAGTGACTGTATATCGTTTTTCTGGCATCACAAGCCTTTTTAGACACAACCTTGGTCAAGTGGACGGTTTTGATGCTCTTATATCAGTGCAGGCAGGATGCACAGGTTTGTTGAGAAACATATTTGAAAAGCTCGTGGCATATGCATATATACGAGTTGGTGTGACTCGGATAATCATAATCATGGGCAGCCAATGGAGAACCGATCAAACTCCACTTTCCACAATCGAAATGCCCAATTGCACCAAGTACCATGGAATAATCTCTCGACGCCAGGGCCGATCCGACGCGACAAGTCTCGCGTAAAGTCGTGCGACACCGATACACCACAGATCTGGGTTTGGCTCTAATATCACTTTCACCGGTCTTGTGGTGTACAGGCAAGGAGCAGTACTCTTGTGAGGCTTAGCCTGACTCTGTATACTTGTGAGTGACAGCTGGATAGGACGGACTCAATTCCGTCACAGTGTCAATTCGTTCAGATCGAGTCGCCTGTTCTTCCCTCGAGGCCTCGAGGAGAAGTGCAGCAGCTGAAGCCCAGTCTGCCCTGACGGTGACTCGCACACCTGGTCAGTCGCCAAGAGATCATGTCCTCCTGCGCTCACTCCCCGACTCGTCTCAAGAGCTCGATCGGGTATGTGAGCTACCTGACAATACCAAGCATCTCCGCCCAATCCGATCCCGGAGGTTGAGGAGCACCGGCTGGGCCAGACATCAACAGTCGATAACAGAGCTACACCGGTCACAAGTGTAGCTTCAAGCTTCAATCTCGTCTGAAGCCAGTCTGGTCACAGTCTCAGCAGCAGACACTACTATACTCAATCTCGTGCTTCCTTACGACGCAGCACTGAAACAACATCTTTACATACGACAGACACACTCATACACTCTCTTTCTCTCTTTCTCTTCTCGTTTTCTGGCATCGTCTTCTCTTCTGACAGAAACGACAAACTCAAAGTATTATGCTCTCAATCGTTTACTCTACTCAATCAGGTCCTGGGTTTCAAGTATAGAGGCACTGTCTTGCTCTTTCAGCATCGTTACTCTCCTTCTCATTGATCTATCCGTCTCTTGGCACGTCTTGGCACACTGCATTTAGCATTTGCACAAATTCCGGTTTGGCGAATCTAGGCGACCCAAGCCAGTGTTTCAGGTAGAAAGCTTATATAGTGTTTGGGCTAAAGGTTGCCAAAGCTCATAGAGGTTGAGAGTGTCAATAATACAGGAACATGCTTAGGCAGTTCAAAACCGCAGTTCGTCGCTTATCACGTCGATTTTCAGACCCTTTCACAGAGAGCGAAAAGGGCAAGGGATCGAGACCGATGAGTCCTCGCAAGGCCTTGAGGGATACTGCCTATCTCGACGGACTAAAGGCGTCTGCAGCATTCATGGTATACATTCATCACATGTCGATGCGATACTATCCAAAGCTTGGCAATTGGTATGGTCGTGATCCGGACGATTTTCAACTCATTCGTTTGCCGTTCCTGAGGTATGCTTGAATCAACATTTTACGGGACGTCCATATTGACGTGATAGGAATATCTATGTTTCAGGCCAATCGATGGTCGGTATTTTTTTCGTCGTTTCAGGCTTCATCTTGACCACGAAACCACTCCAGCTCACACGAAAGAGAGATTACGCCGGCCTATATAATACGATCGCATCTTGCATGTTTCGTCGATGGTTCCGTCTGTGGCTGCCAGCATTCTTCTCAACCTTTATCGCCGTCATTGCCATACAGATGGGATGTGATCTGGATACACCTGCGGGTCCTGACCAGCATCCACGATTGCCAACATTCGGTCTGCAAGTGATTGATTGGTTGGTAGAGATGCTGAGGTTTTCTTCACCATTCGCTTATGCTGATCGACACGAACAAGTCCGCATGAAATATGACTGGGTGATATGGACACTGCCACTCGAGTATTGGGCTGGCATGTCCATCTGGGTGGTGTGTATGGCGGTGTGTCAGATTCCAAAGTACTTTACACGGTTAGTCATCTTGCTTCTATGCACCTGGCTTTCCATCTATCACGGAGCCTGGCACTTTTTCTGTTTCCTCAGTGGCATGATGATTTCGGATTTCCAGATCGAGTCAAAAACGTTCCAATGCACCGGACTCTTTTTCGAAATTATGACGCACAAACGTCGACAAATTCTGTATTGGGCAATCTTTGTCTTTGGCCTATACATCGCCGGAGCGCCAGGTGCGCCAGAGCATAACTTGTGGGATTTACAAGTTCCGGGATACCGATGGCTTTATTCTTTGATACCGAGACGCTTTGCCGAGCCGTATCGTTTCTACCTGTCCTTGACTGGTATTTCATTAGTCTTTGCGACCAACAGATTACCAGCTCTACAACGTATCTTTGAGTCCAGAATAGCTCAAGGGTTTTCAAAATGCAGTTTTCCGTTCTTCCTCTTACATCAGACTGGTCATGATCTCATTGTGCGCAACTGGCTTGGTGGTGCAATCACATCGACTCTCAGGCTGGATCTGACTACCACTGCGGGACACAATGTATGGTTCTTTACCATGCTGCTGATATCAACACCCATGATTTATGTGTGTAGTCGCTTGTTCCAAACGTATATTGACTCAAATTGCACTAAATTCGCAAAGAATCTGGAGGCATATCTTCGCAACTCGACAGGCACAACAGCAGCACAGACGACTGAGCGGATTATGCCTCTGAATGACTCGACAGAACCGGAGAAGACCAGTTTGCGAGATCTTGAAGAGCTATCTCGGCTTCAAAACTACTGTTTCAGGCCATCCTCTGCCTGTCTTGGTGACAGCTCTCACGCCACTTCACTCGTAAGAACATAGCGGTGTAGCGTAGCAATCTAATGACGAGACATGAGCATGTGTGTTGCGAGAGAGCCTGGGTCTCAACCGTGTTTCTCTTCATCCATCTTGACCATTCTGATCATCTTTACAGCTCGATTGCAGTGCCCGGCGGACGACTAGCTTTCGCAGCTAACTCAACACCTGGATGTACAGTGGTGTGAATATGCGTTTTTGCTCGTGACCAAGGAGGGTTAAGCACGATATGTATGGATGGTGATGACTGTGACCATGAATGCGCGCGAAAGTGTGTTTCAACCAATGTCGTGAAATTAGTGATGGAGGACAGGACGGCGCCACATACGACTATGGGACATTGGGTGTGTGGGGGCCAAATTGAAGGACGAGATGGAAATGACGTAGACCGCCTGACCTTGGCAATCAATCCCGAACCGAGTGATCCGGGGAAAGTCTATGCGGTATGCATTGCCAACGAGGTGACTTGTCCCATACCAGTGATATCCATACATACTACATCTCTCGACCACAACAAAATATAAACAGAAAAGAATTACGAATCATCATGGGAGGCAAGATTTATCTCATTACTGGAACATCTACTGGCTTTGGCAAGTCCCTGGTGGAGGAGGTAGGTCCCCCACCATACAGGATGATACAAATAGAGGACAATCGTTGACGGTTTTTTTGATAGGTCTTGGAACGAGGGGACGTTGCGATTGCGACGGCGAGGGACGTCTCAAAGTTGAAGTTTCAAGGGACGAATGAAAAGAACTTTTTGGGGGTGAATTTGGAGGTGACGGACAAGGAGTCGGTGAGGAAGTGTTTTGCGGAAGCCAAGGCCAAGTTTGGACGTCTGGATGTGGTGGTGAATAATGCAGGGTACGGTGTGTGCGGAGAGTTTGAGTCGTTGAGCGAGGAAGAGATACGACGACAGATGGAAGTCAATTTCTTCGGGTTGGTGAATTGTACAAGGGAAGCGATGCAGATTATGAGGGAACAGAAACCGTGTGGTGGAAATATCCTGCAAGTCACTTCTATCGGGGGACAAGTCGGCGTGGCGTCGTTTTCGATGTATAATGCTAGTAAGTGGGCCGTCGAGGGGTTCACTGAAGGAGTCGCGGTCGAGATTGATCCGGCATTCAACATTAAATTCACCTGTATCGAGCCAGGTCCATTCAGAACGGACTGGGCGGGCCGTTCAATGACGAGGACGAAACCTCATCCGGCGTACAAGAATGCACCAGTCATGGAGAGACGAAAGCAGACGGAGGAAAAGTCGGGAAAGCAGCCAGGTGATCCACGAAAGGCGGCAAAGGCAATGTGCACGATCGTAGAGGACGAGGATCCGCCATTGAGGATCGTGCTGGGTAATCCTGCCGCGGACCTGCTCGCCAAGAAGTTGGAGACGTATAAAGCATCGTCTGCAAAGTGGGACAAGCTCTCACGATCCTGCGACTTTGACGAGTAGTGATGACGGATGAACGAGCTTCAAGAGCATGTTTAGAAGTGGTATAATTACACGACGAGTAAATGGAAATGATTTGACGTTGTACAATCGATTGACCATATGGCTAAAGTAGTCTATCGGCCTTTGCATGCTTAGCATGATGACGAGTAGAGCTTGCTGTGATGTGTGAAGCAAATAGACAGGACTGTGCTGTACCGTAGAGGTGACATTTCGGTGCACGAGACTCTGTTGCAACGTGATTAAGGAGCTCCTCTGCCAGTTGTCAAGGAGTTGTGCGCCGAAGAAGAAGAAGATTTGAGAAGCTGGGAGTGAGAGCCCCCTTCAGCCTCAACTTTCGCAACATGCCACCAATCCTCCCAAAACAACTTACTAGAACATCACACCCTCGCCACTATTGCTTTGTATCAATCTTCTAATCCTCGTCCTCTTAATCGCGCTACAGTCAATTCCTTGAGCAATTACCCAAGACACACCTTCTGAGGTTGATACCAAGCAAAATAATCAGCCATCATGGCCAGCGCAATGAGAACGATTCAACAATCCGAGGTCGAGCAACACAAGACTGCTAAATCATGCTGGGTTACAATGTCGACCTCGGATAGAGTCTACGACGTGACTGACTTTCTCGAAGACCACCCGGGTGGTGGCGAACTCATCACCCAGTATGGTGGAAAGGACATTGACCATGCGATGGCGGATCCTGTATCACATGCTCACTCGGAATCTGCTTACGAAGTCCTCGAGGACTATGCCATCGGCGTGCTGACGAGCGGTGCGGCAGTCATGTCGGTCAAGGAACCGGGCAAGGTCATGTCGATGGAAGAGGCGGACGAGTTGCGCAGGGTATATGAATTGACGGGCCTGAGTTGTGCGGAGGATTTGAGTAAAGAGACCGACTACGAAAAGGACCACAAGACGCACAAGTTCATCGATCTCAACAAGCCGATGTTGATGCAAGTATGGAATTCCGGCTTCAAAAAGGACTTTTACCTGGAACAGGTCCACCGACCACGACACTACAAGGGGGGTCAATCGGCACCTCTATTCGGCAACTTTTTGGAACCGTTGTCAAAGACGCCGTGGTACGTCGTACCGGCGGTATGGTTGCCGTGTATCTCTGCGGGTGCCTTTACGGCGTACCAACACCTCGGACTGACGCGGTTCGTGCAGTGTTTCATCGCAGGACTGATGATTTGGACGTTTGTCGAGTACGCCATGCACCGGTTCCTCTTTCACGTCGACGATTACTTGCCCGACCACCCGGCCTTTCTCACCCTCCACTTTCTCCTCCATGGCGTCCATCATTACTTGCCCATGGACCGATTACGACTCGTCATGCCGCCGACACTCTTTGTCGCCCTCGCCTTTCCGTTCTGGAAATTGGCCACGGCCTTGTTTCCTCATTATACCGCCATGGGCATCTTTAGTGGTGGAATACTCGGGTACGTCATTTACGACCTGACGCATTACTTTCTCCATCACAAAAACTTGCCTTCTTTTTACAAAGAACTCAAGAGTTATCACTTGGCTCACCATTATCAGGAATACGATACCGGATTCGGCGTCACTTCAAAGTTTTGGGATCATGTCTTTGGAACCACCCTCATCCTCACAAAGACCGAGTGAGATTCGGGGTCGTCCCCAAAAACAATTGCGCACAATCAGAAGGAACTTTTGTATAATTGTATAGACCAAGTCAGCATGGAGCCAGGCGTCCTTTTCCCCCTTTTTATATAGACTACAGTATCAAATTATTGGACAGTAAAATCAAGTATTTTTGACATTTTCAATTTCTTCAACTCGATTGGTATCTACTGTATGTATACAAGGGTGTCGTAATGATTACAAATGATTGAGATCCATCTTGTCCTACAATTTGTGAATGTGATTGCTCAACCTGTCGAACCACCTCCGATTGAAGCTCTCATCCTGTTCAACATCGACAAATGGTCCTTCGTTCATGCACAATCCAGAGAGCTCTGCTATGGTCTCAGCTTGAATCTTTTGTTCTTTTGCTCGTCTACCACGAGTCGTCCACGACCTCAACCACGAAGACGCTGTTTTGGTGGGTGATGATGACGATGACGACAAAGCATAGGATGGTATAGATTCGGAGAACGGAGAAGAAGCGTATGCAGCCGGTTTGTTCTTTCGGACTGATGACAACGGTAACCGTAAGGAAGAAAACCACTTTGCAGAGTTATTCTTCGACGATATAGTGGTTGATGATGGCAGATCGTCCTGAACTGTGTTATGATCACTCAAAGTTTTCAATCTTGAGATCGGACTCAGAAAGGGCGAGACAAAGGTGCGGTGGCCGCGAGATCCAGAGACAGGACTCACAGTCTTGCCAGCTGTGAGTTGTGCTTTACCGATGACAATCGATCTTGATGTGACTCTAAGCGATTTGTGCCCCCGTGTGCTAGGCTGTGGCATTTTAAACTGACCATGGCTACTTCTCCCAGGAATGAGTGGCTTCCACGAATCTGGTCCAGCGACTTGACGATACGACAAGTCAACGCAATTTGACTCGTACGGACTTGCAACCAGGATTTGCCTTATATTGCCAGACACGTAACCTTCGATGTTGCCAACAACAGGTGCTTCTGAGATTGGTTTCTCTTCATAACCTGAGGCTTTGTGGTGTATATCACCGACCTGATGCTCGGAGTATCCTGGTAAGCAGTCCATCGTATAAGAAGCAGCATCATCATCAAGAATTGCTCTGGCTGGCATATCAAGAGAATCTCCATATTCATCAATCACCTGAACAATCGCATCTTTCATCTCACTAGCCAATAGTGCCTCAGTCCTCGCAAGATCAGATGCAGCACTGGCATCTAGAGCGAAAAGCTTCTCGCTGGACCGTATAGATATTGCAGAAGTGCTTGTGCTCGCTGTTCCCGTGTCACTGCTTGAACTTTCATCGGCAGTACTCAGAGACCAAGTTCTATCAGAATCAAGTGGACTTGGCAACGAAAGTCTCCGAAAACTGGACTTGACATGTAATGATCTTGCCGCACAAGGTGGTGCTTCTGGATGTCCTTTTCCAGTCAATCCGACGTGTGTGTCCTCCGAAGGTGGAGATGCTAGGTCATGACCATCAAATTGAGCAAGCTTACTATAACTCGTCTGATGCGTCAGTCCTGACCTGACCTGATCAGTCTTGTAGTCTCTCTTCGCCACAGTAGCAGCTAGTTCAAGACATGTTTGAGCACCCATAGGACTGCAATGATCATTCACTTGTTGCACTTCGCTAGAAGGCACACAGATGTCTATGATTTGCTCCTCGCTGAAGTCTGGGAATACAATCGACGTGTTGATTGGGTGCTTGTAGATTGCTTCTATTTGTGCTCCTGATGACTTATCGTCTGGAGACATCTTCATAGTCCCTGCCGTGCACCCATTTTTCAGGATTGAGCGCGGAGTCTGTGCTGTGATCTCTACACAAGGCAAGCATGCTGCATTCCATCTGTAGTTCTTGCCAGAACGTTGTGATTTTTGTCGTAATGACCGAGCCCAGAGCTTGGCATCGAGATCACTACTTTCAAGCTCCCACGAGCTGGGATCTTCATACATTCGGGAGGACTTGTCACTCGAGTCAGCAGCAATGAAGAGGGATGGTATAGATTCGATGCCTTCCACAATATGCAAGGAGCAAGACTCGGCCTCACCGTATGAATTGAGACAGCCGTCACTTGTATTCGCATGGTGATGGTATGACCAAAGATGCTGTGGTTCAGTGCTGAATTCCGAAGGTTTGTTATGTGGACTGTACTAAGTCAGATTATGCAATTCCAATGTCTCACTTGTAGCAGATCACCATTTCACAGCATTCATGTTGTAGTGTTGTCGAAATTTATCGGGGGCGTTTGACAAACAAATCCTGTCAAGCTGCAAAGACTGGCGAGCCTTCTTTCACTGAATGATCTACCGATGAATTTTGACCTCTTGAAAGAAACGAGCCAGTATGAGATATTGCGAGAGCGAATCGAGACGTAAAGCGGACTGAGTAGTTCTGCTTAATGGCTCATGACTGTAATTCAAGACGAGTTGTATTCTCATGCAGGTGACTGCTTGGAAAGGCAATCTTCTCGATCTTTCAAAGCTGATCAGCTCAGAGCTCGCTATCGCTTCTGCCTTGATTGGTGTCAATACTTGGCAATAGCGCAAATCCATTGTATTAATGCTTGAGAGGAGACTAGCAGAAGATATGTAGAAGTTCCTATGATCTCATCCCTATTATATCGGACAGTGATGTTTCTGTTGTTACATTGGCGAATATGCCTTTCAAGCCGACTTGAAGATCGAATCTGTGGCATCACTTCTCAAATGACATTCCCGAGGTCTACCTGTAGTACCTTCGCAGATCAGCTTGCGTATATACACTTGTCGCCAAAGTCGCTCGATTGCCACCAAGCTGCGCACGAATATGCAGAACGAACGAGGTGGGTTGGCTCGGAGAAGGAGTATACGCAAGGGACCTTAAGTGACTGTGGTGACCCATCCGAGTTCCTCATCACTCTGCTCCGCTGCCCACTTACTTCTTGCCGAGGAGTAGGGATCCTGCTCCTGCGCAAGCAATTCTCGTTGCTCTTCTGTTATTTCTTGTCCATTTTCGTCACCGTCCTCGATTGTCTCAAACAGGTCGATATGAAAATCGTTGCCAAATCGGACCTTTTTATCGCCGCGAGACAAGTCTACATAATTGTCGTCCTCGCCCTTTATGGTGGTATGCTCATGAACAGAGTATGGTATCTTGGCTCTAATAATGTCCTTTGCAGCTTCGATTGGAGGCAGATCGGGATCAGGGTTGAGTTGTAACGGGTAATTGACCTTCTTTGCGAAAGCGGCCAATCTCTGATGAATCTCAAAGGCCGAGGGTCGATCCATCGGCTGTTGTACGAGAATCTCCTCTACAATATCAACCAGCTCAACTCTGATTTTTTCTTCAATTTCATTCTCAACGGTTGGCAATTGTCGGAGCTTTTTACGAAGTTGTGCTGTGGGCACAGCAGCAACCATATAACCAAACTCCTGTGGATCCCTGATCAACCGTTCCTGCTTGTCGCCCAAGGAGTAAAGAAGCTCTAGCAGAGTCACTCCGAGCATCCAGATGTCGGTACCACGACGTGACACATCCACTTTTTGTTCAGGTGCGGTATAGAAAAGATCTGTCTGGATTGTCAGGTGAGACATGGTTGAGACGGATGATGGATGTGTCAAGCGCCCTCTCTCTGTTCTATTGTCGTCTGTACCCAAAAACGACGCTCCGGGAGTGGATAAGATTGGCGTCATCGTACCTGAATCGTCGTCTCCTTCGACATAAATCCTGCTGGAGCTCAAATCACTCAAATATATGCCTCCGTCTTCCGTGAGCAGAACGTTACGAGGATTGATGTTGACATGTTTGACTCCGTGACAATGCACATGGTATAGGAGACTGCCCAAGCAGTAGCCAACCCGCAATACCAGATCAAGCCCGTAAGCACCGGCAGCAATAACATCTTGTAAACGATAATCACACCATGGTTCCATCGCCATCTTCTGCACAATCTTGCCAGTGCGTGTTGTGCGATAAGTACACAAGGTGCGCAGTGCGTTTGGGTGGGGAAGCATTAAGTTCTGTATCAGAATATCATAAGAGACATCGATTTCTGGGGAGTATTCCTTCAGCGCAACTCTCTTGGGCGGGTTGTCATTACTCATCGCGGTTCGCACGATCGCAAATGGACCCTTCAGGAATGACTTGGCCGAGTACGTAAATGGTTCCTCTTGATGTTTTTTGAGTATGGGATTCGTCCCTTTTTGGACTTGTGTGGGATATATCGATTCTCGCCAGAGTCCTGGTTCTCCATGCACAAACAATTTGACGAGCCTTGTTTTGATCTGTCTTTCGCACGGCAGAATTTGCAGCTTGTCGATATCCAAGCCGTGCTCGTCTTCTTTCGTGAATCTGTTGTAAAATGTAGGTACTGTATATAAGCTTAGAGTGTCTTCAAGGTAATTGACTAAATCATCGGTATCCTTCTTTCGCTTCGAGTCACTCCATTTAGGAAATTGCCGAATTATCTCGACGATAAATTCGCGTAGATCTGGTTCTAAAACCTGACCCTCTTGTGAGTGATCTGTCGTCGGAAGTGGCGCTTCTGTTAGAGGAGACAGAATCATGTTCTTCGCAGCTTGAACTTCGGCGGATAACGCGACTATGAGTCAAGTAAGCTAGACTCGCGCTCCGACCGTCGTGTCAATTCGGAGTCGTGGCTAGATATATTGACAAGAATGAAGTCTCATACTGGTCGCAAGCAAAACTGCTTACGACAAAGGCGTGAGAATAATTGAAGACAATGAATCGATGCAGAATCCCAGGAGGGTCTGGACTCTTAAAGGTGTCTGCCATATGCACAAAGACTCGAATATCAACACTCGCCACACACGTGTATGACGACTGCGCCACAGTGCATCGTTTAAATCGTATCTGAAGGCAATCAGCGTAGAATTAATCTTCAGCAATCCAGGCGCGACTCCACAATGCTGTCAAGGCTTCTACACCGTGTACCGTGGAAAATACAGTGTCTATATTGAACACTAGCCAAGACGATGTGCAAATCTAGTGTCGAGTCCTCAAGCGAAACATCACTGCGACACACTTCAGCATGATCAATGCAATCATGATATGTATGTCACATGTGATACAACTCATTCCAATACAGAAATTGATGGACTAGTCAACAATGATGGCAAACCACGGCTCACCAAGTTTTATGCCCAGATAGCTACAGATGTGCAGCAACTACTACTCAAGGAGATCTTCAGTCTTGTATGCGACCGACCGAGTTCTTTGTGCAACTTTCTCGAAGGCTCTACTTTGATTGGAGGAAAAGATGTCAGAGTGATATACAGACACTATGCAACACTGTACTTTGTCTTTGTTGTCGACGAGGCAGAGTCTGAGTTAGGTATTCTCGACCTCATACAAGTCTTTGTGGAAAGTCTCGACAAATGCTTCGAGAATGTTTGCGAGCTTGATTTGGTATGTATTCTCACGATTGGTTCCTATGTAGCTCATGGCTAATTCATGTAGATTTTTCATTTCGACGAAGTGCATGCCATCTTACAAGAGGTTGTTTGCGGAGGATTGGTGGTCGAGACGAATGTAAACAGCATCGTCGCGGCGATCAATGAAGGCAAAAGGACAACTCAACGCAGAGGCATGCTACGTTCAGTTGGGCGCTGACACGCACGTTTCAGTTGCACAATTTTGCTTTGCTGGCACTATGACTAGTCATGCTAATGTCTTCTGATAAAGACTCCTAGCAATTCGTATGGATGGTTCGTCGAAGAACGTAGTACACAATTCTGCCAAGTAAAATGTCAATGGAAGCATGATCACATGGCACGCTAGGAACTTCAGCTCCAGGCCAACAATTCCCATGCTGCCAATATCAGAGATGAGGCTTGTGGTAGTGATTGGTGCAGCAAGCGTCAATGAAAAGCCGGCAGCAGTGTAAAGCTTTTCTCCTAGCATGGTCAAGATCGGTCCATGGACCAGATAAAACCCAAACGAAATTCGACCTAGATACTGAGTAAAGCGCATTTCGAAAAGTGATCGGAACCACGGCAAAAACATTGTTGCGGAGACTATGATGATGGCGCCGAGCGAGTAGTAGAAATCGTTGAGGTTATGCTCGTATGCTGCAGGAATCATGAGACTGAGGTAATAAAAGCCGTAAGTATTGGCGTATTCTTCAATGTTCAGAGCACCAAAGGCTCGTGCGGGTTGACCACCGAGATGGAGTGCAAAAGGAATCAAGACCATGTAAATTTTGTTCTTTTGCTTCTCTATGGACGATAGCCACGACCATTCCGACCAGTCCTGATCGCTAAGTAAATCAATTTCGGCGAGAACAGCACCGGCAAGAAATGTGGAACACATCCACACATTGGAGCGGTGCATCCACAGGCCCATGAAGCAGAAGAGGGACATTCTCGCAAGTTTCGTCATCTTGTGTGTCGCGAGCAGGCTCAAGAAGACGCACATTGAACCGCGAAACTCGTAAGGAATGGTCCAGGTGTGCGCATTGACTTGAATCCATCCTTGGGCGTTCAATGGGAACGCAATGGTGCAGAAAGAAGAGAACCAGGCTATAATTGCCAATGGATATGAATCTCGTCGAAATTCGCCCTCGTATCCGAAAACGTGCAGACAAGTCATGACGATAAAAGTCGATCCGGCGACGGGAATCCATAACCTGACCCAGCGACGACTGGTGGCAGAAGCTAGCCTGGAGGCAACTTTGTCTGCGCCGACGTTCTCGTGAATACCGGCGAGTATGCCTTTCGACAAGACAAAGCCCGAAATGACAAAGAAGATGTGTACTGCGACATGTGATCCCGTGAATAGTGTCCTCACGAGTGGAAAGTTGAGGAAGAGGTAATTCTTGCCCTCGTAACCCCATCCCAATTCGAGCGGTATGGACATGTGTGCATGTAAGATGTGATGGGTGATGTATACCAAGAATGCGGCCCATCCCCGGAGTCCATCGAGGTACGCCGTGGGTCCTCGAAATTTCGGGGGTGAGTGACTGAAGAGGGAGGGTTTAAAGTAGTAGGAGAAGCGCTTGGCTAGAGGCTCGGAACTCGTCTCTGCCTTTAGTAATGAGAATGAATCCGGCGCCATTAATGGTTCATCCGACTCCTTCATGTCGTTTTTGTCCTCTTGGAAATCAAAATTTTTCAATCATGGCGCTCATGAATGTCTTTGTTCTTGAAAGTGCGCTGGGGGGAGACGTCTACTGTCCCAATGTAGGACACGAGGAGATCTTGTGTGCGAGAATGTAGTGAAGTTTTGTTGTGTCTTATACAAGGACAACAAGAGGCACCCTTTCGTCAAATAGATTTCAAGCGAGTGGATTAAATACAAGGACAGTCGAGTCGTCGCGATGCGAATGCGCCGGCGACAGGCGATTGATGGATATAAGCATCTCTACGATGGACTCTTTCATATCGGACTACGTAGACCGCTAGCTAGTGCCTCGAAGATGGTGGGTCAAGTGAGCCGGGGCCGAAGCCCCAGATTCTCGACCCCGGACAGATTTAGACAATCCCAGTTTTCAATGTTCCGCCACCAACCTTTGCCCCCGATAAGTGGATGGGAGAAAATCTCCAGCCAATACCAAGGACTTGGAACGGAGTGCCTAATACATGGTCTATACCCCGTCAAAGATCCTTTTATAGCATGAGATAGAATATATGGTAATAAGGCTATGATTAGGCTGTGCTATGCTGTGCTAGAAAAACATGATTGCAAAACGTCATAACTTGTGACATTGTGTCACACAGGATTTTCATTTCGTGGGTTCCTCTTCATAAAAGTAAACCGGCGGCCATTTCCACATTGCCTCCAGTGGCCTCCAATGCCTGGACACACTCTGCTCTGTCAAATCCCATGGCCTGTAATTGGGCAACTTTGCTCTCATCGACTGACATAGTGGATTCTTGCTGGTTCGGGGTTCCACTGCTTGTAGCCTGTGTAGTGGAGGACGAGGAAGAGCCCATCGTATGACCTTGACCGGTAAACTTCGCTGATGGTGCCTGGACTACTGCACCACTCTCATTCAATTTAGAGCCTGCAGGGCCTGAGACAGTCTGAGAGTCCGATGTAACCGCGGCTTCTTCTTTGGCTGAAGGAGGCAACTCATGCTCCCCTAAGAAGGGTACTGCCTGCTCCCCTATACGCAGGGAATTTGTCGAAAGATCAATGCAAGCTTGATGACGTTTCAACATGTCCAGACCGAATAGCATGTCAGGTCCTGACTTGCCAGCGGCACCACCTTCCATGACCGTCAAACTGCATTGAAGGAATAATTTACCAACTTTGATCTGTGCTGAATGAACACGACCCAGTATGTTCGCAGTGCCTACGCCCACGGCAGTACCAGCATATCTCTTGTCGACGAGTCTCATGATGCCACAATCTTGCGCACATCGAGGAGACATGATGGTTGCCTGAGCGCCTGAGTCGACAAAGGCTTTGACCTTGTGCCCATTGACCTCGACATCAATGTAGAGCATTGTGACACGAGCAAACGACTCTGGATGATACTCCATTGCATTATTCAGATTTTCCAAGATCTGCTCTTGTTGTATCATTTCTTCGATTTTACGTTGGGCCTCGACGTCGAACGGATCGTCATTTAGAGCGTTGATTTGTCTTTGTCGTTCGAGCTGGTGGTCATATTTATCGACCTGCTGTATTTGGCTTAGTAGTTCTGCAAAACGCTGTGGATCCGACTGAGCAGCTTGTGCCAGCTCGGGCTGTTGTGCTCGAATTTGAGCCATCAATCCGGGATTGGCCAAGAGTCTGGTACGAATTAGGCTTTGGTAGAAGCTTATGGGAGCAAGCTACGTACGATAAACGTATCAGCTCCGGGTCGCCCTCCATTGGTGCTGGGCTAGCGGGTGCGTCCTACCAGCTGACTTTATTGATTGAGAAGTGACGAAAGCAGCAATTCTATGCCCAGAACACAAAAGTACTCTGATAGTCAAGTCTGTTGTGATTGAGCTGAATGGCGAGCGCTGTCATTGTATGGGACAATATGCAGCATTGAGGAGCAAGTTGAGTCAGTACACTACGCAATATTACACCTCACTAGTGACATGACTCGCTGAGTGTGTGGGCACAATCAAGCTACTCAAGTCACGTGCTACTCAGAAAGACGGGTGGCTGACGGGACTAACCGCTTCTGTGGCTTGCAAGAGGCGGCATGAATTTTGGTGCCTGACTTCGAGTTTCCCAGAGTCCTGAGTCTTGCCTGCGACAACATCAAAAGCGTCGCTCTTTCATGGCCACTCATCGCTGCGCCTGAGAGTATATCACGTCTTTTGCCACAGCAGGTTCCGTGAGCAATGGCATCTACTGGTAGGTTACAGTGGTTGATCTAGTCGGAACGTATGTGCTAATTCACTCAGGTTTCAAGGCCATCCAGCCTATCCCTGCCGTGACTGACTTTCTCGATATCGTTCTATCGAGAACACAGAGAAAGACTCCGACAGTGATCCGATCTGGATTCAAGATATCTCGTATCCGCGATTTTTATGCTCGAAAAATCAAATTTACACAGGACACCTTCTCTGAAAAACTCCAGTCGATTCTTGACGAATTCCCGAAATTCAACGACATTCACCCATTTCATCAGGATCTCCTGAACGTATTGTACGACCGAGATCATCTCAAGATTGCTCTTTCGCAACTGTCAACCGCAAAGCACCTGATTGAGCAGGTTTCGAGAGACTATGTCAGGCTCATCAAATATGGTGATTCGCTCTACAGGTGTAAACAGCTCAAACGCGCCGCGCTTGGTCGAATGGCTACCATCCTTCGGGGTCGGGCCAAGGACTCCCTCGTATATCTGGAGCAGGTTCGACAGCATCTTGGTCGTCTGCCAGCTATCGACACGAATACCAGAACACTAATTCTCTGTGGTTATCCAAACGTTGGGAAATCTTCTTTCATCAATAAGATCACACGGGCTGATGTTGACGTTCAACCATATGCATTCACTACCAAATCACTGTTTGTGGGTCATATGGATTACAAGTACTTGCGGTGGCAAGTCATAGACACCCCAGGAATATTGGACCACCCGCTAGAAGAAATGAACACGATCGAAATGCAAAGTATAACAGCAATGGCTCATCTCCGTGCGTGCATTCTCTACTTTATGGATCTTTCAGAACAGTGTGGATATAGTGTTGCTGCTCAGGTTCAACTCTTCAATTCGATCAGACCTCTTTTCGCCAACAAGCCAGTAATGTTAGTGGTAAACAAGATCGATGTCATGCGTCCAGAGGACCTCGACACGGAGAACCAGGCACTCATTCAGGGTATCATAGACTCCGGTGTACAGATGGTACAATCTTCGTGTTTCAATGATCAGGGTGTTATGGATGTACGAGCTGCAGCTTGCGATAAGCTTCTGGCTGCCCGTGTAGAGAACAAGCTCAAGGGATCTAAAATCAATGACGTCCTTAATCGTATTCATATGTCGAATCCACAAGCTCGAGACGATAATCCTCGCTTGCCATTCGTGCCAGAGGGCATCAAGGCAGGTAAGAGATATGACTGGGATGACCCTGATCGTCGCAAATTGGAACGCGATATTGAGGCCGAGCATGGAGGTGCAGGTATGTACAATATCGATCTCAAGAAGAAATGGGACCTCGAGAACGACGAATGGCGCGCCGATAAAATGCCAGAGCTTCTCAATGGAAAGAACATATACGATTACATTGATCCTGATATTGAGGAGAAACTTGCGGCCCTCGAAATTGAGGAGGAGAAGCTCGAGAATGAGGGATTCTATAACGACGACGACGATTTACCGAATGCTTCGAACGAAGAGATACTGTCCAAGGCAGCTATGATTCGGGACAAAAATATGCGCATCAAAAGAGCATCACGAACAAAGAAGATTTTGAAGAACAGGCCGCAGATGCCTAGAACGGCAGGCTTACAGAAGATGAGCACCATGAAGAAATCTCTTGAGGCTCAAAATCTGTCTGCAGCATCTATCGAGAACAGAGCTCGCTCACGAGCCCCGAGTGCTAGCCGCGAGAGAGGATCAGACGTCGTCATGCGCACTTCGAGTACTTCTCGTGCTCCATCTGCCATGCCGAAACGCGACAGGTCAGAAGCCGGTCTGTCCACGGATGCTCAACGGACGACGGCCGAGAAAGTGGCTAGACTGCAACAACGAGAGAGGAATAGAATGGCCCGTGCAAGTGAGTCTGATAGGCACATTGCCGACACGAAACCGAAACATCTCTTCTCTGGCAAGATTGGTCTCGGCAGTAGATCCTCAAGATAGATCTTTCCTTTGCCAGATCTCTTTTTACAACAAGTACCTCTTTTTCCACTCGGATTTTGTCTCTTTTCTTCTAGTCATACTTGGGAGTTTTATCCATCGTTGGGCGTCATGAGCTTAGAAGTGATTATAAAAGTCATATTGAAATGTCATTGTTCTAGCAAGAGTTTATACTTTGAGACCAGCAAGCTACTAAACATTGTTCCAGAATGAGATATTGTCATCAAAAAGCATTGAGACGACTTTGATTGGTGCGAGGATTTCCCACACGTGGGGAAAGAAGTAGAGATTAGAGTTCCCCGCATTTCTTCGTCTCAGTGCGTAACTCGGCACCAGTCTCTCTGTACTCGAGTACCACTTGCACCACGTCAAATGAGATATTAAACAACGGAAAAGGAAGTCTAAGAAGGAACAGGTCATCATGTTTAAATCATTCGCCAACGCGCTGTTTCCACAAATTCACACACAATCGAATTACGACTTTAAAGCACGAGCGGCCAGGGATAATTTGACGCAGAGCAAGATTGAGAAACCAGACAACAAGTATGCCGAAATGGGCGTAGGCGAACGCACAAAGAAGGGAGAACCGGCACCGGGTACGACTCTTCACCACATGTACTAGAGATATAGGTATTGATTGTGATAGGTCAAGGGAGTGCGCCGAGTAAAGAGATTGGAGAACCTTCCGAACCTTCTGAAATGAGTCCTGAACAAAAGGAACAATTAGGTGGTCAAGAACCAACACTCTCTGGAAAGTCAAAGTCAAAGTTGTAACAAGCCCGCCCCAAGAGCATAGTGCCGATGATGGACGAAACGAACGAGACGTCAGATGTTTGTATTGCTTTTTTGTGTCATGTATGCCGTCATTCGTTCTCATTCTGACATTTCGAATTTTTCTCAAGGGTTATTAGCATATAAATGAATATATATATAAAGTTGTCTCAGACCAGCCTATGAAATGCAACCACCATGAAGAAGAGATGAGGAAACTGTCACACTGCCTCTTATCGTAAAATGACAAAGAGGAGAAAAAAGAGAATCAAGATGCCAAATATCTTGACCATGAGCATTCTGTTGCCACTCACTCGCTTCCAGTACTTCATAATCTCGAAATTCGCCCTCTCAATGTTCATTTCCACGTCCTCTGTGTTTGCATCTATTCGTTGTACACTTTCTCGTTGCTCAGATACCATTTGCGCCAGTTGTTGAAAGATGCCGCCCAGTTCAGCTATCGTGGACTCTATCGTCTCGATTGCGGTCGAGCGGGATTCCAAGTACTGATCAGAGGCATCTTGCGTCATCAGTGCTTGGGATTGCTGTTGTGTCATTTGGTAAGGATTATCGGCTTGATTCGAGGACGTCTCATCGTCCAGACTGAGGTATTCAAACCTATTGTTCTCTTTCGTGAGGGAGGTAGGAGGAGCGGAGGACGATCGTTGGGTGTAGAGAGGGTTGCTTTGAAGGTGGTTCATGTGCTGTAGGTGACCTTCCTTGTTAGCTCTCTGTCGTAATATGGATGGTTCTGCAGCTTGATCTGGTCAGATATGTTGACCTTTGATCACTGAAGCAGTTTGAGATGGACGTACCTGCATGGACAAAGTTATCCGTCCTTAACTTGGATTCACGCATGTTCTTAGTCCGGACTTCCAGAATGTCTTTGAAATTGCGCGTCGTGGAGTCTACGCCTTTTTTGAGAGAGCCGACCACGGAATCGACGTGTATCGATTGATTGCCTTTGCTATTGGTTTTTGTCGAGACTGCCTGGAGTTTTTTGACATCTTCTGTGATACCAGCCAGATCTTGTTTTATGATATATGTCAGCTCCTGAATTTTGGTGGTGTGGTCATCAAAGATAGACTTCTTCTGGCATAACTGCGCCAGGCGTTGTAGTTTTTCTGATGTAGTGTTGATGTTTCTCGATATGCTACTTGCAGCTGTAAAGAAGTCGCTGGCTTTCCGCGGACCTTTAGTTTGCTCTTTATTCTTTTCTCGTTGCTTGTTTGATTTATTCGCAATTGCGACGCACGACTGAAACTCTGCCGTGCGGTCTAGCATGTTGTCGATAGCAGGTCCACAGCGCCTGATCCTTTACCAAGTCTTGAGATGATCTATTGTATACTTCTATGGAGCCTCAAGCAGCGCACCGTTTGACGGGTTGTTGGAATAATTATTGTTATGCTGTTCATTGTCAATTGAATGTGCCGCCCAGGTGCTGTTTGCTGCTCGTTTGCGTTGATGAATTGGACATGCTCATCGAAGCGGGACGTATTACCATTTCTGACATATCACGGGAAGCTTATCCCGAAAGAGCGAAGATGACTGAATTTGTAGTGGATTCGCTTGCCTGATTCGGTCATCTACCGTACTCGAATTACTACTCCACGATTTGCCCGTACAGGTTCGGTAGGATCAACCTCCTTGCCACTCGATACAATTAGACTCGTTCTTAAGAAGTTATGCAAAGCATGAGTGTCGCTTGCGCATGAGTGGTAATATTACCGTCGCAGTCAGGGTCAGGCCACTCAACGAAAATGGTAAGCACAAGCCACGTTCTCTAAAGTACAGGACTGATAAGTCTAGAGCGAACACCGAATGAACCTGACTTTATTACTGTACGAGATGCACAAATCATTCTCGAAGCACCAGAACATGGAGAACATCATGGCCGGCGCTTTCAGTCGTCGAATCCGAAGATATTTGCATTTGATCACGCCTACGACTCTATGCATCGCGAAGACCAGAACTATGCTGATCAAACTCGAGTTTTCAACGATCTCGGTTTAAGTCTTCTCGATGGCGCTTTACAGGGCTATAACTGCTGTATATTGGCTTATGGTCAAACAGGAAGTGGAAAGTCGTACTCTATGATGGGGACCGAGTCTGAGCAGGGCATGATTCCAATGATATGCGAAGCACTCTTCTCGAGGATTCAAGTGCTGCAAGAACATCACGATGACGTAAAGTGCAGTACCGAGATTTCTTTCTACGAAATATACTCCGAGAAAGTAAGAGATCTACTCTCGACTACTGGGAAGAAGGACCTTCGGGTGCGCGAACATCCAACAACAGGACCCTATGTAGAAGGTCTATGTCGCATGGTTGTTAGTACTTATTCCGAAATCGACTCCTTGTTGTCGATTGGAAACATGCAAAGGGCAGTTGCAGCGACAAACATGAATGATACCTCGTCCAGATCTCATGCTGTATTGAATGTCATACTGACTCAGAGAAGTTTGTACGGCGGTGTAGATGTCGAGAAAGTTTCAAAGATTTCCCTCGTAGATTTGGCTGGCTCAGAAAGAGCTCGTAGGACAGGAGCAACTGGTGCTAGGCTCAAGGAAGGAGCAGACATCAACAAATCACTTTCGACGCTGGGCAGAGTCATCTCAGTCCTGGCTCAGCGGCATTCACGAGGACAGTCAACTGCAAGCACCGTTCCGTACAGAGACTCTACTTTGACCTGGTTGCTGAAGGATAGTCTTGGAGGCAATTCCCTGACTGCAATGCTTGCCACCATATCACCTGCAGCGATAAATTACGAAGAGACGCTATCGACTCTACGCTATGCGGACGCTGCGAAGAACATACAAAACTTTGCTGTAATCAATGAGGACCAAAATACGAAGATTATACGCGAGCTGAAAGAAGAGCTTGAGACACTTCGAGCAAGTTTGGCTCAGCCAAATCCAAGCCAGGCTTCTTTGATCGATGACCAATTAATTAGCTTTATTGATACCAACGGCACAACCAAGCTGATGTCCAAGGTCGAGATCGCTCGGAGAATGGAACAAAGCACAAAGCTGATCGATGATCTTAATTTGTCTTGGGAGGATCGACTTCAGAAGACGAGAGAAATACATCGTGAACGAGAAGAGGCCCTGCAAGACTTGGGCATCCAGCTAGGCCAGGGTCTCTTGGGTTTGAGTTCACCTCGGAAGATACCACACTTGATCAATTTGAGTGAAGATCCTTTGCTTGACGAATTGCTTGTGTACAACCTCAAGCGCGGTGAAACAAGATGTGGAAGTGCAAGTGCTGGCATTGCGGAAGTCAGGTTATCGTGTCCTTCTATCAAACCAGTTCATTGTAGCTTTATCAATGATGGCACTACTGTCATTCTCAAGGTTTATCCCGATGCGACTGTTCTCGTGGATGACCTGCTTGTTGAGAATGTGAGTATTGACAATTTAGTTTGACTACAACTAACTTGACAGTCGACAATTCTCAAGACTGGGCAGCAAGTGATCTGCGGAGATGAAGGTCTACATGTCTTTAGATATATCAATCCGACACAAGCTCGTGAGCTTCGTGTTGACACGGGCGCGAAGTTCTCAGATGATCCGACTCGCCGAGATCGCATACGAGATTCGTCCAGCATCGACCAGAGAGACATCTCCAAGGACGATATCGTGTCTATTAAAGACTTTGAGCAGTCTGAGATTCTCGAGCACTCGGGTCGTCCACTAGAGATGGCAGGCAGTGACCATACTAGTTCAGTCAGTAGTCAGTCCGGAAAAGATGCAGCATCTGCCTCTACGGTGACGACTGAGCTCATCGATTCATATCATGCTCAATTAGAGTGTGACGAAATTGACACGAGCAAGAACCAAAGTGAGCCATTACTTCTGGATACACAATCATCCCGCAAACGTGCCTCGGACACGGAAAGGCTTCTACAAGAGTTAAACGCGAGCAGGCTGTTATCTGAAGTGCGTGGATCCACAAAGAAGACCTCCCTACTTGATCGACTGCGAGCTGTGCACTCCGATGCTCAGAGCGAACTTCGCAGCTACGATTCATCGCGACGCCAATCATCGTGCATAATGCAGCGTTCCTTGACGCAGCAACAGCGTCTCGTGTTCGAATTTTTGCAGAGGTGGCGACGATCAAAGCTTGTCAACAGTGGCCGGCAGGTTTTAGAAGCGGCGTATGCCCTCAAAGAAGCTCAGATTCTATGCATCCAACAAAATCAAAACCTCAATTTCCAGTTTGCCATCACTGACGGCAGCATCGCATCAATTTCCCCTCTAGAGTCGGACGACGTTTACGAGTCACTAAGTCAGGATACTACACACGTGTCAGATCGTACTGCATATCAGGTTATGGTCAGGGTCATCGACCTCAATCGTGGCATTTTGCTGTTCTGGTCACTGGACAAGCTCAGAACTCGTACAAAGCACATCACGAAGATCATGACCAGTCGTAACACACCAACCAAATCAAGGAATCTACAGTACTTGGGACGCACAATACCCTTGTACTCCCTTCTTGGGGTCTCGACTGTGCCTGTCGTCCTCAGCTCACATACAGAAGCGAGTAGACTCGAGATCGATATTTATAGTCCTTATACCACGATCCCAATCGCAGTAATGACCTTGACTCTCGGCACTGTTTTCGACGAAGTCAAGCAGCGGTGCACTATCAATCTACACATTCACTCGATTTGTGGACTTGCAGATATGGATGAGCTCACAGATGTCCACTTACATGCTTACCTCGAAAGTGTGCCGGAGGTGCGTCTTACAACACAAATCGCGAGTACCATCAAGCATGACATGATATCCTTCTCAAGCCGTCATACGTGCAGCGTGGCCACTGAACTACTGCCAGATGTACTGTGTTTCAAGCTCTTTGGTGATGCTCAACCAGCATTTCTCCGTAAGATACTTTCATGGGACAATCTTCAAGAGAACTATGCTGGTGCAGGGACCCGACGACCCTTCGTGTTCCCTGCAATCGGCGAAATACAGATCTGCGAATTGGATACCGCTGGATCATATGCACCGTGCGAGGTAATCTCCAACGATGCGGACGATCCAGGTTTCTTTTGCTTACATCAAGGATTGTCTCGACGTATCAGCGTATCAATCTCATGTGCCTCAATCGGGTCATCAGCAACAGTAGCTGGTGTCGTTCTTTCGGATGTGGCAATATTGAAGTCTTCTCGTGAAGATTGCACTTCGGAATCCGTTCAGCTCAAACTTATCAACGTCTCGAACCAGCAATCTCGGTCAGAAACATTGAAAGCACATATCAAAGTAGTCGCCCAATGGGATTCCTCGATGCACAATACAGAGTATCTCGATCGGACCACGGCGTTGGACACGACAGTCATCGTTCGAGCGTCAATCGAGCTGGTGATTAATGGAGATACACACCGCTTGGTCACGAATCTACCATTAAAGATCTATGGCCGAGAAGAACAGCCGGGCTTCTTCTCTCGCCTATTCTCATGGTCACGCACGCTTCCTTGCCTCACGAGAGTGTTTGCGATACCGTGCAATACACAAGAAGAATCGAATGCTCAAAAGTTGAAGAGGTGGAGTAGTGCGAATCAGTACCAGAGTGGACAAGAAGTCCTGCGAGACTGGCAACCTCGTGGACCGTCACTCCTCCAGAACCACGAGGCGATGCAACGTAAAAGAGCGGCGGCGATGGCGGTAATCAAGACAAAGATGCAGTACTCCCCACAACAACTCTCCCTAAGCGCCTCAAAAGTCCCTCCGAGTCGCGATTACGTTCGAGACATTATCGAGTACTGGCAAAAAATAACTCGTCGCAACCGTGACATCAATCTCAAAGCTAGAGTCTTGGCGAGTTTCGAGAGGAATATCGCGACGAGACAGATTTACTCGATTAATTTCTCACCAACCATTAAATCCAATCAATTCATCGTCTTCCCGAATCGATCGGACGGTTATAGACAAGGAACCGGCGAGCGACGATTTTGTACATTACGACTCCCGTATCTCTTGCGATACCTCACCTCTACCCTCGCCACACTAGAGTCCATCACTGACTTGACCACCGCCACGGTCCACGACTCGAGCGCCACGACGTTTGTTATTGAAAGTGACGATGAGGAAATATTATATGTCGCTCCATCAGAGACTGTTCAGCGAGAATGGGTGTCAATTATTTCAAATCTTTAGCGATAGCGTCGGCATTTTACCTTTAGGAAATGTAATGTATAATGTAATCAATATTAGTGACTGAATAAGCACGAATTGAAATATATTGCTTCGCTACGCTACGATATACGTGTAGTGGACTTTTTCTAAACATGTTGAGCAACTTTCAGCAGTACTTGAGTGTGAGAGATTATAGTAACAGCGCGAGGCATTTACAATCAGTGATCTATTGAGCGGTCCTTGAGCCTTCCCTAAGAAAAGTCATCAACTATAATGATCGGGCTTCGGGAAACTTTGTGTTATAGATCGCATCGAGTAGTGGCTCGGCACCGATCGTCTTGCCACCAAACCAACGACCATTGAGTCCCTCAATGGCGGCTTTGCCACCTTCAATCGTCTTGAATTTGACGTAAATCTCACCTAGACTGTTTTCATCCACAAAGCAGTGGACCACTTGCCCGTACTTTTCGTTGCACTCGGCAGATACGTCGTCCCCGAGTTCCTTTTGCCAGTTGGGATCTGTTTCTTCAGCGGGATTGAACATGTTTTTCAATAATACTCCCCTGCTCGCCTGTTGTGGTGGAGGAGGCTGTCGTAGAGACTCGGTGGAGGGAGGAGTCTCGAGATTGTCTTCTGCACGAGCCAATTTACGCATCAGGTCGTTCCTAGAAATGTTTTGGAATGAAACTCCACCTTGTTCAGAGTCGTCGAGTTCTCGAATACCTCGCTCGCCGCGACGTCTTCCTTCTCCTCGTGGCTCGTCTCTATCCTTGTCATCTCTCTCACGGCGTTGAGGGGGGCCGTTGTCTCTCTCGAAATCCTTACTCGAGAATCGTCCTTGAATGGTGGGCACGGTGCCCTCAGGAATGAACTTGTCGTTGCCGAGCCCGACACGAATGGGCCGTCCAGCGAGATCGAAGCCATTCATTTTTTCTAGTGCTTCGCGAGCATGAGCTGTGTCCTTGAACTGAACGAATCCATAACCTCGACTGCGTCCACTTTCTGGGTCCTTCTGAAGAGACACAAACTCCAGATCACCGAAAGGCTCAAAGACGGCTTGCAAGTCCTCTTCTCCTACGTTAAAGTGAATATTGCCAACATAGAGTCGATGGAATGGTACGTCTCCAACACGACCAGGCAATTTGCCTTGCGCTATAGCTTCCTCCCTCGCCTGCCTATTTTTCTCAGCCTCGGTGAGCTGTGCGATGACTGGAATGCCCAGCAACTTCTGTCCGGTCAATTGTAGCGCTGCCGGAACTGAGTCGGGAGCACGAAATTCTACATAACCTACTCCTTTCGAGCGACCTGAAATCTTGTCCTTTACAATTTGTGCGTCACGAACTGGTCCGGCCTTCTCGAAGAACTTGATGAGCTCCTTGGTCCTCAATCTTTGTGCCAGTTGCTGTACAAATACGGTCCTCTGATCTCGCTCCTCCTCGGAGAGCGGAGGGGTTCCGTGCCTATCGCTTCTGTTTGCATTTCTGCTTGTTGGCGCTCTATCGACTTCAGCATCGTGTTTACCCGAGCGTGTCTCGTCATCTCGATGTCGTGATTCTCTTCTGGGTGACCTTGAGCGGCGTCTACCATGACCTCTGTCTCTCTCATCCCTGCGATGTTCTCGTCTATCGTCTCGTCGCTCGTAATCTCGACTGCTGTGTCTTCTATCTCTATCACGATCACGGTCATCTCGATGTGAAGAGCGTTCTCGGGAGCGACGACGCTCTCCATCTCCTCGTTCACTCTTGGTTGCTGCTCGTTCGGGCGATTTTGGACTGGTCACTTTACTCGTTGTAAAAGGAGCATCAGCTAGTCTTTCTAGATCATCGTCCATGCTTCTTCAGGGTTCTGAGGAACGAGACTTTGACTAAATGTCTTGGTAGAGTTATGGTCAATTAGAAGCTCAACATGATGTTCACTCAAGAATGGTGTGCGTGCAATAGAATGAATGACTGAGACGAGGAGCTCAAAAAACTGATTTGATCTGCTTCTCCCGAATCGAGTATTGGCTTCACGTTTTGCGTCATATTTCATGAATTCCAAAAATGTTTCACAGACTCTCGACATTTTACTTCCCCTCCGGCCGAATCTTGTGTCTATAGACCGAAACAAGGACCCATTCTGTGCTTGAAAGCACACTTCACTGGATTTGGAGAGCATCTTGGAAAATTATGGTTGATGCCTCAATTTACATAGTCATCTTGCTTGCAGGCATAGTCTTCTTCTTTCTAGCTAAATTGAGAATGACACAGGAAGCTGTCCATGCAGAAATGAAGTAAGAAATCTTACAGGGACAGTCTTAAAAAGCGACACTGATGCAGATCAGGAGAGACGGGCAACAGGTGACTGAGCATCCTCTACCGGCTGGAAACATGGGTACAGACACAGTCTCGAACAAGCTACAGGAGGCCGTGACCAGCGTCAAGCAGGCTACTGGTAATGATGAAGAGCAGAAAAGGCCTGCAACTACACGGACGAGGTCACGTAAAGCAGATTGACCAGTAGTGGTAAGAAGTACACGAATGCCAATTGTCATTATGTATGATGCATGCTATGTACAACTATATGTATGAATGAAAACATTTCTAAGTATCGCTATGCAATGAGTTCGCGAACGATGATGAAAGAAGAGAATCTACAAGATGCCAGCATAAATCTGGCCGACGGTAGTCAGTGCAGTCTCGTCATCAGTGAGCATGGCTCCCGTAGTGATACCAGCCATGTTGGCTGCATTCATCGGTCCAAACATGGAGTATCGTGCAACGTAAGACTGACTGTCTAGCCATGCCAATGCCTGACGCTCCAAGATTGCGACCGAGGCAGCATCATGGCCGGTAAAGGCAAATTCGGTGATCCAGATAGGGTAGTTTGGGTAGACGGAGTGAAAGTTTGAGACGTAGTTGGTAAAGTCGTTCAAGGCATAACCGTACCAATGGAGAGGAATAAAGTCGAAACAAGTCTTGGTGTTTCCCGGATTTGTGGTCGTGTCTGAACATGCCGCATTGAATTGATTGAGCCAATCAATGCCCCATCCACTGGCTACAGCATTCGTCACGGCTGGTGCACCCAAGATTGTGCCGTAACTCTTTCGCAAAGGCAAGAAGTACTGCTGCCAGTAGTTGACCGCATCAGAGACAGACACCTGGGTGTCACCTGGGAGATCCGGCTCGTTGAAGCCGAGGAGGTATGGCGATACTCGAGAAGTGCTGGTGTAGTACCACGATATCTGGTTAAGACGGGTGGGATCACGAACCATGCCTACATACTGAGCAGCAGCGTAAACAGTACCAGTCAGAGGTGACCACATCTCCCAGTTGTACACCCAGGTCTCCTTGGACGGGTCGAAAAGAGAAAAGACGCTTGCTGGATTGTTCCACGGCCAGGCCAAACCACGCTTCGTGGAAGTCGTACCGGTAGATGAGGATGAGGCGGCTGAGACGAGGGCGGTACGCACTACGTTCATCGCGTTCACACCACCACAGAACTTTGTCGAATCGCCCGCACATCGCATAGTGCAGCTAGCCGACCAAGTAGTCGGGTAGGAGTGACTACAGTAACACTCATCGCCATATTCTGTAGCACTGATTTCGAAACCTACATTCGAACAATAGCTCGCACAAACCGAAGGTGTCATACTGGATGAAGTCGTGCTTGATCCATTCATGACGCGGTAAGATGGGTAGTAATCGACCCAGCAGCTGGCTAGATCAGCTGTCGGTGTCGCAGAGGCGGAAGTTGTGGTAGTCGTTGAAGTTTTCGCCGGGGATGTGGTTGAGCTCGTGGTTGTCGAGGTCGATGATGTCTTTGTGGAGCTTGTTGTTTTCGAAGTTGTTGTGCTAGTTGTGCTAGTTGTGCTAGTTGTTGATGTTGAAGTGCGTGTCGGCACAATCGTTGACGTCGAGCTGATCTTTGTAGACGTGCTGAGGGCGGTGCTAGTACTCTTGGAAGCTGGTGCAGCAAAGACTGGTCTACCGACAGGGGCAACGGCAGCAGGTGCATTGAAAGCTGGACGAGCATTGACAACAGGACTACCAGATACACTCGCGACTGAAGCACTGCCTGAAGTTGTGGTTGAGGAAGAAGTGTCGGTTGACGTTGACGACACAACTGTGCTGCTTGAAGTCGTTGTGCTCGAGGTTGTCGTTGAAGCTACAGAAGATGTAATGCTTGTTGATGACGCAGAAGTGCTGTCGACTGCAGCTGGCGCGTTGAAAACCGGACGTCCTCCGGCGGCCTTCGTGGATGTTGCCGAAGTGCTTACGGCACTGGAGGAGCCATTTGACGTCGAGAATGACGAGATTGCTACAGCATCAACGAGTGTGAGAAGTCCAACGAGCGAGATTAACATGTTGACCCTGGTGTTGAGAGACCTGTAGCGACGGTTGAAAAGGAGAGTGAGGGAATGACTGTATGATTGAAAAGAGCAGAAGTAGTCAGTGCTTCTTTGGCCTGTATTTATTGTGAAATGTCATCTGTACAGGTCCGAATTCGATCCTGTGAATGTGGCGCAAGCCATAACACCCGATTCTCCATCTTTAGTTTTCTCTACCAATCAGATCCTGATATCTGCATTTGCCATCCTGACTGTGGCTTCACTTCCGAGCTTCCAGAAACTGCGAATGGATTCTGCGAGCCGAAAGCGGCCAGACTTCATGTCTCAATGGTCGGTGGAAAGCTGTCAGTAGAACAAAGTACAATGTGTGCCAACCAATCGACCTCTCATGTACTTTCCGATTGCGATTGCTGCTGCTGTACCAGTGTCTGTGCCAAGAACAAAAGCTGAAGGACCCAGGTCAGCTGCAGATAGTCTTATTGCTGAGCCGCTTGCAATCAGTGCGTTGCGTCGGGAAAGAACGCCAAAATCTTTTTACATTCCCAGGTCGGGAGAGTCTTATTTTGTGTTGGCGTTCATACTGTGCACACCCATACTATGCGCACAACTACCGATTGCAACCACTAGCGAACTCGCCAAAGCCCATGGACAGATGGCCCGTTTGTTTTCCCGCATCTGTTTTCCGTGAACATAATCACTCCGATCGGTAAAGTGTAGGACACAAAAATTTGTGCTTCGTGAACCTGTCTCCTGTATACTTAGACAGATGCTTGTAATTTGTCAAGGATATTCTTCATGCGGTCCTTCATCAGTGGCTGCCCTTTCTTGGTGCGACTCAGTTCTCGTTTCTTTATATCATTTCTGTCACTCCGCTTGCGATCAATCTGCTGACGTTTGGCAAACGCGAGCTCCCGATCGCGCTCACGTTCGTCCTTGATAGAAGCAGCTTTCGCAGCACTTGGATCAGCTTTCCGAAGTTTCAGTCGCTGTCGATATGATTTTTGACCCAGCAGTCCATCTTTAGTATTCGTATGCTTGGGATCTTCTACATCTGCCTTGTCTTCTTCGTCTTCTTCCTCCTCATCGTCGAAATTTGCAAAGTCTGACATTGCGGATCGCTGTCTAGCGGCATCGTCATTAACAGTCTTGTACGTTGTGTCGGAAGGAGATTTGACAACATTTTTGCTATTATGACTCAGATCTTCACTGCCGGCCTCAACCTCTTGTCGCAAAATTCTTGCATAATTCTTCTTGAGTTTCGCCTTCTGAATGAGATTTTGTTTGAGCTTTTGTTGTTGACCCTTATAAGCATCTTCGGGCAGGCTTTTGAGTCTGAACCCCTTTTTCTTTGTCTCGTGCGAGACCATATTTGTCAGATTAAATTCCTGGTAAGAGACTTCGATTTGTACGCGGGATTTCCTGTTCAAAGAACGGGTCAAGTGATACTTTGCTGTGTCCTCACCCCTGATACTAGCTGCAGTGAAGAGCTGTCATACTGGAGATTCAGTCACCAGTTTGTACCTGAGTTCTGAATTTGGCAACTCGACGTCCGCCACCGGCAGGAAAGCCAATCATCTTTCAATCGCAACAGAACCACCGGCTTCGGATTGTGTGCGGGGCCGTGCCAATACTTTAAAGAATTTCCCGGGCCTTAACATTTGCGCTTCGACCAAGGATTCTGTAGCAGTAGTGTTGGTAGCGACAGCAGCAAACTTCTGCAAAATAGTGAAAGATCGGCCACTCGTGTGATTTCAGCATATCTTCAAGTCGACAAAACCGAGCTGACCATCAGGCGCCGTAAAAGAGCTCAACTACATAGCCGGCAAAAGACCATACAGCAAAGTCGTGTCGAACCGTTATAAACGACTCGATAGGCCTATATGCAGCTCTAAGCGCATGAAAGGATGCGCCGCTCCACTCGTCTGACACGACAGCTCACAACCGGGAGAAGCAATAATTTTGTACACGTAGTCGAGGTTGGACCACGGGATGGTCTTCAGAATGAAGCAAGTCTGGTCCCAACTGCAACAAAAGTCGAGCTCATCAAGCGCCTCTCTTTAACTGGCCTCAGAACGATAGAGGCTACTAGTTTTGTAAGCGCGAAGCATATACCACAACTTTCAGACTCTGTAGAAGTCCTGCAAGGTTTGCAAAGCTTTACCACGGCACTGGATACAAGCCGAACTCCTCCTATTGCTTACCCGGTGCTTGTACCCACAGAGAGGCATTTGAAGTGGGCTTTATCAGCAGGAGCAAAAGAGATTGCAATATTCGGTAGTGCTAGTGAGGGTTTCTCATTGAGAAACATCAACTGCAGCATTGCAGAGTCCTTGGAACGTTTTCGACCGGTTGTGACTTCAGCACGAGCCAAGGGCCTTCGGGTCAGGGGTTATATCTCATGCGTCATAGCATGCCCATATGATGGACATACACCACCCGAACGTGTTCGCTGGCTTGCTGTCGAAATGCTCAAACTTGGTTGCCATGAGATATCACTTGGGGACACCACCGGACAAGGCACTCCAGGGGCAGTACGCTCACTACTACAACATGTCTTACAAGTCATACCAGCACAGCAACTAGCAGGTCACTTTCATGACACTTTCGGTCAAGGCCTGGCCAATGTGGTAACATCTCTGGAGATGGGCTTGAGAACTTTCGACAGTTCTGTAGCTGGTCTAGGAGGGTGTCCATTTGCTCGTGGAGCAACGGGCAATCTCGCTACGGAGGATCTTGTTTATATGCTACATGGCTCGGGTTATCAGACCGGTGTGGATTTAGTGGCACTAAGTCGTATTGGGGATTGGGTTTCGCGAGAACTTGGGCGGCAAAATCAGTCTAGGACTGGAGGTGCTCTGACTAGAACATCAATATAAACTCTAGAATTGTCTTCAAGCGACATCAAAATGTGACTGTAATAGGATTTAGCAAAGCTGCAATGCAGGTAGCGATGCTTGAGCTTTCATGACAATTCGCGTTTCCACAATTATCGAGATTCCATGCATAAAAACCACTATTTCTGCAGCGGTTTGTGATCACGCGTGCCTGTTTCGGTAATGTTCAAAGCTGTTCAATGGTCGATTCTTGCAAGTGGTAAATTACTTGCAGTCGTTGCAATCGCAGCATATATAGAAAGGGGCAAATCTGTGCTAGGTGTTACGCACAAAGGCGCACGGATTGCCAGTTTGCTGAGAGGCGATTGGTTGAAAGGAGATGGTGGCGTTATGCTTTGTTTGGAGCACTTTTGGCTCCACTTTCGTTGCCGAAAAGTCTAAACCACATCTGTTTGAATCGCGTTACAACACGTTTAGAACATCTTATAAGAGGGAAATCCAGCATAACAGAGTCATCGTATACGAATTTGGCAGCAATCGAAGTATGGTAGTTCAGGCTGCGCAGGAGGACAAACCCTCTTTGGACGACTGGATGGCTCAAATTCGTGAAAAGAAGCTCCGACCAGTCATACCGAATCAGCACAAGTCAAACGAGAAGATCGAAAGAAAGGCCGACACTGTATCAGGACCACATCAGGCCAGTGAGCTCTTGAAGATGCGTCAAGGCTTGAAGAGTGTCACTACACCCAAGTGGCCCGGCCCCAATGACAGCAAAACAAAGACAAATACATCCACCATCTTACCACAAAGAGCACAACTTCGGTCGGTCTCACAAAGATCATTACCATCTACAGATCCGACTACAAATATTTCTGACGCAAGATCACAAGACTCTGCCACCTCACAAGCAAAGCACGAAGAGTCTATAACTACAAACAGTGATACAGCTTCTATTGTCAAAGCCACGAATGACCTGAAGTTGGAAGCGGCCACGGAAACTGATGATGCGAACTCTGATTTTCCTCTGGATCTCGCCCAGTCCTTAGAAGAACCTCTCGAGCCTGTACAGGCATCCACTTCTACTGAAGACACAGCCACTATGCAGTCCGACTTGTCTGCTTCCTCAGGTGTTACGAAAGCGGTCTCTGTGCCTCTTGAGCTGCCAGCACCAAGGGATGCTGATTTCCCGCTGGACCTCGAAACAAAGTCTTCTGTCATTCCAGCTGAAGATGTACCGACTTCGCCTGTCACAATCTCGTCAGGAGTCTTTGAGAGCAAGTCAGATCCTGTGGAACTGAAGTTGCCTACTCCCAAGACTGATGAGTTCCCACTAGACCTCGAGCTCGAAAAGACTGACGAGATTCCATGTCAGGCCGATAAGGAGGACATCGCACCATCAAGTGCCGTGTTGGACACGAATCAACCAACCCTGAAGCTTGAACCCGTTCCTGATGCTAAGAACAAGTCGAAGAAGTCAAAGAAGTCCAAGAAATCAAAAGGTAAACAGCAGAAATCGCCTGTCCCTGATGGTGAGGCAGAGGACTCCACAATGGATGAGCTCGGAGAGCCGGTTATAGACGAACTCACCAACACCTCTCACAAAACCGAGCAAACTAGCTTATCGAAGACTGAGGTTGATCAAGAATCAGGCTCAGACAAGATAGACACACCTGTCAATGACGAAGGCACTTCAGCAGACACTATCAAGTGCTCAAAGTGTTCTGCAAGGCTGCCCTTGGAAAAACTTGCAGATCACGAATGCTAAGTTTCAGTGCTGACACCTATTAATTAGCACTCGACTTGCTTTAAATTCGTAACTATATGAATGACGAAATCAACTAGAGTTCAGTCATACGTGATCCTACTCAAACACTGTGCTTTCGTGATTGAATTGTCCATGTGCTTCGCGCGAGGACAATATTTTGCGCCAGTAAGACGTGCCTGCATAGTGGACTACACTTGCTCCATGAGTATGTGTGTAGATATATTGAGCTTGCAATTGCAAGAGAATGTAAGTGATCCATTGACAGAGTCGCTTGCCCCCTGGTTGTAAGTGGAAAGCTATGCAGTATACATAAAAGCTATGGACGGGTGTCCTTACTGCTACGATCAATCTGCGCCAATCCCACGACTGCAGCCAGAATTAGAAATTTTGTGTTCACGTGAGGCATCCCGCGTCTCTCTGCAACCTTACAACCCATTACCGCACGCGTTGCCGTACCCAATTGAGCATCAATCATGAGGAATATACAACATCAGCTCTCCACTGCTGAAGCCTTCCCACATCGTCTCTATCATGCGATACTTTCAGTCAGTGTCAGAGCCCTGATTATAAAGACTTTTGAAAGCTGGCTCTGGTTAACGAACCCTTCGATGTGGAAGGTACGCAGTCGAGGCTTTAGCGAAGTCGAGGGCAAAAGACCAACCGCTAGCAAGACCAAAAGAGGACTCGACTTCAGCTCGTATCTCGTCTTGACACCACTCAAACGTGTTCTGCTAGTTCTTTTTGCTGTCTTTGCTTCCTTTTACATCACATATCGGACTCTGCTTGCGCCCCACTCAAAGTTCGTCGTAATTCTAGCTTCGAATCAAGGTGGAGGTGTATTGGACTGGAAAGGTCCCCAAGAGTGGGCCATCGAGCGAGCTTCGATCAAAAACAAAAAGGACTATACCAGTCGTTGGGGATATGGATTTGCAATCAAGGACATCTCGATGCGCAAAAAGTATGCACACGAATGGCGCGAGAGTTGGGAAAAGGTCGATATCATCAAGGAGACGATGCGCGAGAATCCGCACGCCGAATGGTTTTGGTGGCTCGACCTTGGTACCTACATTATGGAACCATCAATCTCGTTAGAGACGCATCTTTTCAACAATCTGAAGAACAACGTCTATCGAAATCTTACTACTGGTTTCAATCCATTGAACATAACAGACGACTTGCCATTTGTCTCATATGATGGCGATATCAACATGATCGTGCCTCAGGATTGTGGTGGATTCAACCTTGGCAGCTTTTTTGTACGTCGCAGTGAGTGGTCCGAAAGGTTACTAGATTTATGGTGGGATCCTGTCTTCTACGAACAAAAGCACATGGAGTGGGACCACAAAGAACAAGATGCCTTTGAACTGCTTTATCGCAGTCAGGCATGGATCAGAGGAGGAACAGCATTCGTTGGCAACAGAAAGATCAATTCGTTTCCACCTGGTGCTTGCAACGAATTTGCGAACGATAGAAGTTTCTTTTATGCGTTAGTTCTCACCGAGGAAGCTGTTGACTGGCATGATACTAATGTAATTAGAGATCGAGACTTTTGTGTCAACATGGCTGGGTGTCAATATGGCAGGAACTGTTATGACGAGATGAATGATTACAAAGAGCTCAGTGCCAAGCTTAACCGCCCGTTCTATAAGTTCTGGCAATGATGGGACATATCATCCTAAAAACACTCTCTCAGGCGCAGGTCGGATATGAAAAAGAGTCAGAAGCAAGTCGGATCCTGCTTGCAAGAATGTGGTCAAGTGAAGCACAGGCCCATTTCGCCCTGGGTGGGATCTGTCGCTTGTCTCGATGCAGATCGGCAGCGTAAAGACCACGGCAGGTGCAATGCTTCAATGGAAAAGCTAGAGCGATCGACCACTTGACACACTGATATGTGCATCTATCCTTAAAGGATCAGCGGTTCGTATACATCCGCATGTACCATATATTTGTGTATATATTCACGAAGCACAGCTAGCATGTGTCGTACACTGTATATTTTGGCAAAGTGTTTGAACCAGATTTACTGCACGAGCATGATCATAGTAAATATCAAGGAGGCACTGTCTCATCAAAATCAAGATGAAACACACTGGATGGTGATTCATTGATGATTTAGACCATTCTGACAAGTCGATTCCATCGGGAATATACATGCAAGTTTTCTCACTACATCTGTGCCGGCACCGACCGTCATGGTTGAGATCTACATTCGGGTGCTCGATGCATAAATGAGTACTCCGAAGAGCTCGAGAGGCGGAGTTGGCTTTCACTTGTCGATTTCTGCCTGGATGAGCACGTTTTCAAGACGTACGATTGGGCCGATTTCCTCCCCCACAAGATCCACCGACAACTTTATGGATCGTGCGGCATTCATTAGTGATTTCCGCGCCTCACAATCTCCGAGCTGACTTCAGACCAAGGACTATAACTAGTTCTGTACCGATCTATTGATTGAGTACATGAGTTCTTCTACTGCTCGTATGTGTCGTCTTTTCTGGCATATCAATATTTAATGGCAATCACAAGGACATAAAGTCGTTCCCTGCATCAGGACCCCGGTTCCTAGCGAGTCCGGTCCCTCGCGAGTCTCTCGATCGAGAGTCAGCTGCAGAAAAGGATTGAACATCCCGAGCCTGCAGAATAGATGGAGACTCTTGAGCGAAACAAAAGGGGGAAAAAATGGCCAAGTGACGCCTGACTGCAGATCCTCGACTGCCGCGCCACTTCATCGCGCGATGCGATTGGTCATTTGTTTAATCCTTCAGATGGACACGCTTTGAAAGTCCCCGAGCAATTCATCCGCAAGACGAGTGATCTACACTTCTAGCCCTGTTGCCAGATTCATCTTGGGTTTTGCCTTGCAGCAAAGGGACGATCAATGAGGTAGATCCAAAGCAAGGCCCGAGGTCAAAAAGGATCGAGCGGGTGGAATCATGAGCTTAAAAGCTTACGAGCCCTGTCAAACAATCAGGCTATCATTAATTTTACACGATACAAGCTCTGAATTCTGTACCACTCATCAAGAAGGTATAGCGAGCGATTATACGGAAAATAATAATAAAGCGAGCAGTCATACAGAGGATAAAAAGGACTCGGCATACATGAAGGTATTCATTTCAGCTACGCTATTATTCGCCCTGGCATCTACTTATGCCCTCTCGATTCCGGACATGACAAGCTCGAGTCGAAATTCACTGGAAAAACAACTGTATAATCGTCACGCCGACGTGATTCTACAAGAACCGATCGCAAAGGCTCAGGAAAGAGCAGACTCTCACGCACTAAAAGTCAAGAGGGGCGAATATCAGCCTCCTCATCATCCAAAGTATAGACCGACAGGAACTGCTGTTCCGCCATTACAGACTGAAAGTTGGGAGCAATTGGCGCTAGTCAAGCGGCGAATGGAGCAAGAGTCTCTCGAGGAGAAGTTGGTGGTCCGCGAAGCGCGAGAGGGAACGGAATAAACAAGTGATAATGTCAAGTCTTTTAATGAATGATTATGATGCATAATGTAGTGTTGTATATAGCCTTTTGTAATATACTTGTCAAGACGTGCAATGCTTAAATTCTCGCACGCGCGGATGCAAATCTCTGACGTGCGCCACGATCTTTTTCGTACCCCGCAATTTTCCCCATATTCCGAATCTCTTTTCTTGACCATACCTGTTGTTGACAATAGAGACGAATCCTCAATTTGACACAGTGAAAGATGCTTCGAAGGTCAATCTTATATCGAGGGACTATTCAATGTCTCTCGAGTCTGAGAATGCAGTACACGACTTTTGCATTCATCGGGTTGGGCAAGATGGGCGCCCCCATGGCCAAGAATTTACGAAAGAATATGGGCGCGGACGACCACCTCTTACTATACGACACGAATCGGGCCTCTATAGAATCATTGTTGGCAGGGGAAAAGGGGACGACGAGGGAGGCGAGCGGCCTGAAGGAGATTGCTGCGTCCGCCGACGTAATCATCACAATGTTGCCAGACTCTCCTCATGTCGAGGAATGTTATTTCGGAGAGACTGGGTTTTGCTTTGACGAACCACCCATCACTTCCATCTCTCCTAGTAAGAGGCGGTGGATGATTGATTGTAGTACCATCGACCCTCTCCGCTCACGACGCATCTCGACCCGCATCGCACGTCTCGGAACCGCGGCGACATTTATCGATGCACCAGTCTCCGGTGGAGTCAAGGGCGCAGAAGGGGCGACACTCTCATTCATGGTCGGGCACGAACCGCACGACGACATTTCACGTATTCTCTTCATGATGGGTCGCACCATTCACTTTTGTGGTGGTGCCGGTAGTGGATTGAGCGCTAAATTGAGCAACAACTATTTACTCGCCATCAACAACCTCGCCACGGCCGAAGCCATGAAGTTAGGCATCAGTCTCGGTCTCAAGCCCGACGTTCTCGGAAAAGTCATCAATTCTTCCACGGGAAAGTGTTGGCCCAGCGAGAAGAACAATCCCGTGCTTGGCGTCACTCCAGGAGCGCCCGTCGAGAGGGATTATAGTGGTGGATTCGGCATCGAGTTGATGATGAAGGATCTTGGACTCGCTTTGGACGCTGCTCGAGGAGTCGGTGTCGATCTCGCACTCTCATCGCGCGTCAAGCAAGTCTATGAGACTGTGCAGCGGGCTCAAAATGGTAAATATAAAGGAAAGGACTTTGGGGTTGTGTATCAATATCTAGAAGATCGTGCCGCTGCTAAAAGTAATTAAATTCGAATTAGAATGTCTATATGGCCGGGTCCAAGTGTCTATACACTCACAAAGTCAAGGTTGCCGTTCGATACTGGCTTGTTGACTTGCAGGACTTTACTGCCGAAACATACTTCGTCGTATTGAGCATCCTTTTCGACATTCTTGAGCACTCTGATGAATTCCGAAAGAGTGCAGAAACCATAGTTGGCACCGTCGTTCTGGCATCCCAAGTTGTCCGCCATGGGAAGAACACCTTCGTTGAGCTTCATGCGAATGTATTCGACATTGTCAACCTTTTCTTCTGGCTGAACATATGTAGTGTATTGTCCATACTTGAGCTGCGCAGCACTAAAGTCCATAACAGCATCTTTCGGGCACGAGATGACTTCTGTGTGCAATTTGGCACCAAATGGAGTGAGTTCCGAAAGGACAAAGATTGGCTTTTTGGGCGCCTTTTTTATGTCTGAGGGCATTGGACCTTTCGTGTGGTTGAAGAACGATAGACCCATTGCGGTCATGACTGATATGATTATTGCATCGTGCGTACCATCAAAGATGAGCGGCTGTGAAAAGTGAGCAAACTTTGATTCATTATTGTCAAACGTCACATTGACGGACGAGGTAGAAGCATCGATTGTACGATGCTCAAGTCGAGCAAGAAGTTCCTGTACATACCCGAGACCCTGTGCGCGGCCTGTCGGATTGCCATAGGAAAATGCACCATACATGCCAAGCCCAAGAGCATAGTCGTAGTCCAACCAGTCTTGTTTTGTGAAGAGGCTACAGAACTCAGACTCACCAAGAGCCGCCGTCTCGTAGGCACATATACTTTGCATACCAAAGATGTCATCAGTCGTCAGAATTACCGATGCAGGGAGTAATTTCTGCAATCGTTTCTGAGCACGAACTGTGTATCTCAGGATGAATTTTGCACGCTCACGGTACCCTAGGTGTCCAATTGAGCTGCTTGAGTCACCAGCGTTGAAAGCAGGACACGAATCATAAGCCGCAAGGGTGTTGTTCTCTGTACCACCTTCTGGTAGAATGACAAGATCGTATAACTCTGAGCTCGAATTGGCCAATGGATTGCCGTAAAATCCGGAAATGTACCAGTGAGCGCTTTCAGACATTCTTTCCTGGTCGGTGGTGCGAAAAACAGGTTTGACACTTTCCGGAATCAAAGATGCATTATACCTCACCTGCGTCGGAGTATTGTACAATAATCTGCCGTATTTTGCCCAGAAAGCCGCTCCTAGCTTAGCACTAGCGGCTGCACCTCTTGTCGTCAGCGAAGACGTACTCAGAACGTATTCCCAATCTTTCAAAAATGCGAGTTTTCCCTTTGGCTCATATTCGCCAAGAGCCTTTGCCGTGGTTAGCTTTGCAGCAAAATTGGTCATCAATGCAGCGTCCTCCTTGCTATTGGTCGGATGCCTATCAGTGTGCCGCTGGAGAACATGTATCTGCTCATATGAGCAGCCGGCTGGCAAACCTGTAGCTGCAATGCCAAAGTCGGCAGATTTGTAAGGAGTGACCTGACCCCAGTGCTCGGAAGGCTCAAAGACTTTGGCTGCCACTTCCACGGCAAGTAGGGCAGAGACGAGAAAGAACATTGAACCTTGAACCGAGTAGCGTGTTGAGAAGACTAGCAAAGTGAAGAGAGGGGAGAAGGGGAAGAGAGAGAAGATATAGTTGAGTATGTCTCGACCCTCGTGTGATGTGCTTGTAAACTGATTGGTGGTGAGTTATATTGCAGAATTAGATTGCTCACACGAAGATCGTGGGAGAGAATTTCTATTCACAAGCCCACCATTCCGCGTACCTTCATAGAAGATCTCCAAGCATATGCAGAAGGTCGAGAGGGGTTGAGTACCAGGGACAACTCTAAGTTGTGTCTCTGTGCTGCACCAACCATGCGAGGCCAACCGCAAGGAAGCCAACTCCCAGAGCGAGTAGACCCAGTTTCCTTACTTCAGTTGTCTTGATTGTACCCCTAGCTTGGTCGCTTCTGATGGCCCTCTCTTTTTCTGCTTCGAGCTCGATCTCTTGAATCGCCGAATGTGAGTTGGCTATAAATTGGCATGTGTTTCCGTGTTCTTGATGTTTTACAGCCGAGTATTGTGATTTTGAGCTTCCGTGATCGAACTCCTTGAACGTCTTCAGACAGCTGTGAGCGCTGAGACGCCTCCAATGGGGCAATTGTTGTGGTCTGATGCTATTATGTAGCTGCAGCGAGAACGATATCAGTTCTTCAAGATCGAGTCCTTGCAGGCCACGACTCAGAACAAGAAATATCATATCTTGGTCGCCAGCACAGTCAAGAGCCTCGGCCTTGCGCAGTAATGTTGTCGCTGCTATCGTATATAAGATCATCACTGGATCGCTGCTCAGCAGGAAATCAAACATTCGGCAAGCATCTTCGTGTGTGTCCAGCGCATGAGTCCACCATGTCAGAAGAACCGGTATTGCATAATAAGGCTCAATGACATGCAACGCTTTGGCATACTCGGGTTCTGCAACCTGCACAATCTGGTGAACTAGTCTAAGCATTGACATGCTCGGGTTCAGTGAAGAAAGCATAAAGTCCCGTAGATACACAAGACTCAATCTTTCGAGCGCAGGCCTCGCGGAAGCTCCGAGCACCAAATACATGAGCTGTGCTATATCATGATATCCTTGATAGTAGTGTAGCCAAGGATCACGCCTGAGCACATCGGAGATCAGATGTTGAAGCTCCACTTTCATCCCTTCGATTTGAGCTGGAACAACTGTGCCGGGCAGTGCTGTGTTGAACGAGCGATTCGTGTCAAGTAGAACCTGCTTTTCATCCTGATGAGGTCTTTCTACGCCCTCTTTTGCTTGGTCTTTGCAGTCATCCTCGAGCAGGATCAACCAAATTTTCCGACGCAGACGATTTGGAAAACCACGCTGTTGTCCTATTGTCCTCAAATACTCGACATCTGAGTGAAGAGGATGCGTCTCTAGAGCTACATCGCTCATAGAGACTCTTTTGGTCTTGACCGATCCGGAATTGCTGGAATCTACCCCGAGTCTTCGCACCAGCAGCTCAATAGAGAGCTCGGACCACTCCAGTTTCGTAGATGACTGTCGGGATCACACGCCGACACGACGAGCACTAATCATAGAAGCCCTACAGATCTGGACTGACATCTTCTGGTCGATACAAAAGAGACTTATTGCAAATTACAAGCTCGATAGCATGTTCCGAATGCGCAGCAGTACATGGGACACTAATATGTGGAGCACAAACAGACTTTGTTACATTCTCGAGAATCGTGCGATTGTGGAGAGAAGTAACGTATCGAGGTACGAAATATACGCGTCAAACGACATCTCAGGCGCATTGCTGACTTCATCCTCTGCCAATACGTACGTTAGTGTATACCACAATTTATTGCAACCAAGCAAAGACTGAATAATAAATCCGCCTGGCTCAAGAGTTCAAAATTAAGACCAGATCACAGCACAGACGTTCATGAACTGCAGGTTCCTATGATTGTACCTCGACAAGACGAAACAGAGGTCTTGGTGGTGATTTATGGGCATTAGGCTCCAGACGAAGGGCAGAGCATCACATGTCGATACACAGTCTCTTGTGTCCTTTCTTTTCGATGCATTCCGAAACAAGGGTACAGGATTACCTATCCCTAGTCGAAGGCCCCCACTGTCGTTCTTGTGTCCGGCCAGTACGCACAAGAAGCGCCCTCGTCCATTCCTGCCTGGCGTCTGTGCTCGAGTGGGCAGAGGCAGCCTCAATGTTCGAGGGGCGAGGACCATCACTAATGAAGCTACATCGGTCCGATCACCTTTCAGTCCGTTGGAGGCCGATAACCAGGCCCTGACTCTGGAAAACTTGCTGTATTCTGACAAGGATAAGACAGGGCACGAAAAGCAGCTCATTTGGAGAGCATGGACGGGTATGTCTGATGATCTACAAGCCACAAAGTTGCAATTGCTGGAGTCGTTGTTGAAGATGCTGCAAACGCAGGATATCCAGGATGCACGAAGATTACGTGCATTGCTTGATGCGAAATATCAGCTGATTGACGCACCACAACGCTCCTTCTACTCTTTCTGGGCTCACATGATTCTACAAGAGACGGACATTGCTTTGAAACACTTTGTCAGTTTACCATCTGATGATCAGGACGAATACTGGCAACTGTTCATGGAGAAAACTGTGGAATTTGGTGATTGGAGTTCTGGTGTAAAATTGTGGCATATCGGACGTCTTCGATTCCCATGGCGAGGCAAGCCTGTAATCCGCCATTTGCTGGATCTCATTCCGAATCTACATACATGGCAATTCTTGAACGTACTCCCTCATGATTCTGCTGCCGAGCTAAAGTCTTTGATAACCTCGGCTGTCATTATTCACCTGGCAGCCTCAGGCGAGACGGATCATGCCAGTCAGCTCATGCTCGCCACGACTGCTGCAAACGAACATCTGTCAGATTCAGCAATCGCAGCAGTAGTCCGTGCACATACTCGAGCAGGAGCTGCCACAAAAGCTCTGGCGCTTTATGCACAAATTAAGCAATCTTCCGCATACCCAGACACAGATTATCGGACACTCGTTGCCATTATTGCTGCTGCTACCTCGATGCCCAGTATAGTGCATCTCGAGAACATTTCTGTGCTTGATATACTCCACAGACTGAAGAAATTTCGAGATAGAGTTCGTGTCATTGAGCCGTACACAACGGTTATGGCAGCATACGCGCGTCATGGACTTGCGAAGAGGGTCGATGATCTCTTCGAAGACTTCATATCTGATGGATCACTGCCCGATGTGCTAATGTTCAGTACTGTGGTGCATGTGCGGGCGATAACATTGGAGACTACACAAGCCATTCAGTTGTTCGACAGCTGCCAATCAAAGTATGGCATCAAGCCTGATCAGGTTTTATACAACATCCTTTTGCACGCTTTCACGGACACCTTGAACGTTCCTGGCGCCACTGATTTGTTTCTTGCCATGCTCAAGGCAGGCCACCGACCAGACTCAACTACAGCTTCGACGATGATAGATTTGTTTGCTCATACGAAAGATGCAGAAGGCGCCGAAGCAGTTTTCACAAAAATGATTGAGTTGGGTGTCAAACCAAATATACTGGTGTGGGGTTCACTTATACATGCGTATGTTGAGGCAGGAGATATGGACAAATTTCGACGTACTTTTGATGAATTCCTAGCCATTGGACTTCGTCCAAACTCGGAGATTATGAATATACTCCTCAAACAGCTCCGTAAGGATGGAAGGTCTTTCGAGGAAATGCAGCGCCTCGTGACCGACATGGGTGCAATGTCAATTCACCCCACAAATGCGACACATACACAAATGATGCGTGCTTTGATAACAGAAAACAAGCTCGACCAAGCCGTGAAATATTTCCAGTCACTCAAAAATCCAAATGAATTCCATTACACTTTGCTTATGGTTGGATTCATCCGCAAAGGTACATCTGAAAGCATGGACGCCTTGATGTACTACTACAACGAAATGCTCAATTCTGGTTTCGTCCCCAGCTTTGTCACGCTTGCGGTTTTGATGAATGCCTTTGTGTTGCGCAATACTAGCACCTCTGCGAGACAAGCCAGCGAATTGCTTGATAGCCTCGCTGATTGGGGACGGGTGGATGTTTCTTCCAGATTCGCTCCACGGAATGTGCCCGCACCAGAGATATATTCCTCACTTCTCAGGCGGAAACGATCTGGTGAAGTGTACATGGCAGAGACTGAACGAATCTTCAAACAATTCATCCGCAGCATCAATGGTACGGACGGTCGACCGGATATCAGAACGCTCACGTCACTCATGTCGATATACTTGGTTTCGGATCGAGTAGACGATGTACAGTCACTATTTGTGGCTGCAAAAAAAGAGGCCGATAGACTGTATCGGTATGCTTTGACACCGCCACTGGCGGAAAGTAAGGCAGATCTCAAGGTGAAGACCGATAAAGACGAGACACTGCAGAGCAAAGTAACGAAGCGGAAGCGGCCTGCGAATGGCATCATCACTCAGGTTGCGCATGGTGCCAGGTTTGTTTTGGCAGCAGCATTGAGCATCTTTACGACAGCGATGGTACGTGCAGGCCGGATCTCGCAGGTCGAGCGTGTCTGGGCGGCATTACCGAAACAGGGCTACGCCTTCGACGTGCAGAACTGGAACCAGTATATACAACTACAGATTGGACAAGGTAACATAGAACGAGCTTGCGAATTGATTACAAGCAATTTAATGGTGGATGGAGGTAGAGTATACAAGCGGACAAAGTACCAGCTTCTGGCTGCACTGGAAACGCTGAAAGAGGAGAGCAATCAGCCGTTCTTGAAACACTCGCCCCTTAGTGTGGATACAGACATTCGAAAAAAGAAAGAGTTATTGAGTAGGATTCAGAAGGAGCACGAGCGATTGTTAAAGGCATTAGAGGCATAGCGATTGGCGATAACGTAGCATATATTAGGCTTGTGTATAATTCAGCCCTTGTATAATATTCTGACATTTGAAGATTATACGCCGTAGTCAGACAATATGAGCACTGTTATCTGGTCATGAAATTATCGATTGACGGGCAATCTCTTCTTCGAAATCAGACGAAGGAAGCGAAAAAGAGATGACATCTCAACGGTCTCTTTTCTACTGCATACATATTGAGAACACGTCCAAGAACTGTCGTAGCGAAGTGCGGGACATGTCGAAAGTCGTGCTTCCATGCCAGGTGGCGCGACCATATCGAAATATCGGAATTAATGATCTCGAAAAAGGGATCGAGTCGTGTCTGGGATCAGATAATGATTCAAGTCATTAAAAATAATTGATTCTTGTCGAAAGAAATCAATCGTTCCTCGGCTTTTCTAATGGTCCCCGAAATACCAAGGACACGAACGAACCCTGCATCGAAGGAACCAAGAGTCAAAAAGGTGAGTGCGGCCCAAGCGAGTCTAAAGTGTGCGCGATCGGCTTGCAGGATCCCTTTACCGGTTCGAGGAGAGTAGTATTTAATGTATAGGGATGAATTCAACGATCCGGTCCCGATAGTCCCAAAGTTGAAGAGGAGAGAGTGGCGAATCGCGTCGAGGAGGTCTTTTTGGTCTGGAAGATGCGTCTTGTATTCCATGATTTCGAAGAGAATGTATCGATGTTTTAACCGGACCATCCCTTCGTCCTGTCATGTATCATTCTGGAGAGTGCGAAAAAAGTCATTTATAGTAGGGCGCAGATTTGAGTGTGGAGATTTTGAGGTGCGGATTGCGGGACCAAACACAACACGTCCCACCACACCTTTTATATTCGACTCTTGTATTCGTTACTATCGACGGTAACCAAAAACCCACTGATATCACACTATTATATCCATTGATATCGAGTCGGGACAACCGCAAGATGGGTCTCTTTGGAAAAAAGAAAAAGGAAGAAAAGGTCGAAGTGGAAAGAGAACCAAGTCCTCCTCCGCCGCCTGCAAACCCCTTTCCAGACGTCCCTGCACCGCGTCCCAACCCATACGCAAATCAAGAAACCTTTGTGCCTACAGAATACGTCCCTCGCGTGGTAATATCGAAAGACCCACTGGAAGCCGCCGCACAAGCAAAGAAAGCACGCGACGATGCCATCATGGACGCGATATTCCACGCCTTTGCACGCATGTTGCCACAATACGGCACGACCATGAAGAAACACGCCGCCTTGACGACGAGTGATTATGGATTCAACGAGGGGGAGTATAGTGATCGATACCCCGACCTCGAACGGCTCATCAAGACGCACATGGAACAGAAAGGCTGGAAAGTCAAGGAGTTTAGTATCAAGAATGGAAGCGAGAAGAGTAAATCCACCCTCAACCGGTATTACCCAAAAGTCAAGTGGCACGTCCTCGAACCAGGCTCCTTCAAGCCGAAAAAGTAATTCATCCTCACCATAGTACTAGTATTGATTCTTTCAATAATTTTATATGAATACAAGAATGACTATCGATATAGAATTGTCATTCAATAATATCTGTAAGAGTTTATCCAACATTTAGATAATAAGAATAATCACATTTGAATGACATCAAAGATTATATAGATACGATATGAAGAAGAGTATACACAATGTCGTTGGTATGGTAGGTCTGATCGTCTAGGGACCAGTCGTCATCATGACTTTGTTCAAGTCTTGCACCCGCTTGATTTCACACTCCAAAATTGTCCACTTTTTCGATTCTGATGCGTCCTGTTGTCGAGTACCACCACCAGACACCATCGACCTCGGTGTCGACTCTTTCGTCTCTGAAGGGGCGGCAATGGTAAAAGTCTTGCCGACCTCATGTGAGAGCTCACCACCATTGTGCGTGGTGATCCAATTTGCAATGTCATTCTCGGTCGTTGTCAAGGAGGAAGATGTCGTGGAGGAAACGCTGCCGGCTCGGGTATCTGCCGTCAAGAGATTACGAATCTCGAGATCCTCAATCTCCTCGGACAACATGAAACCCTGACCACGAAGCTGACTGATGACAGTCTCGGGACACACGTCGCCAATGTTTTGAGGTAGATTGAGAAGGAGTCCAGAGGTACTCGGATCCCTCGAAAATCCCGTCAGGTTCAAACTACCCGTGCTGTTTGTGTTTGCGAAAAGTGCGATGCCAAAAATCAAAATCATAAACACGACTGAGCCGCCAGACGTGGTCTTGTGATGCTTTTCAATGGTCACAGGCACAGTTGTCTTTTCCTCGGTCATCGCTACGGGCGTACTATCTGTGGATCCTGCTGTAGTGGTTGTTGTTTTCGTTGGCCGCTGACCATTCTGTTTCATGGTTAGACTGCGCAAGTGTTCTTCCGCTCGGATCTGGTTTGCAATGATTTCCGACTTTTTCAGCGCTCCTCTCGGAGAAAATCCTGTCGGAGCTGCTCTAGCTCTTGTGATGTCGGTATTGTCGGCCTTGGCTGGTGCTTCAGTTGCAGTGTCGATTGAAATCTCCGGCACATTCAAATCAAGGTCAATGTCGAGATCCAGCGGACAATCAGTGTCTTTAATATTGCCATCAGCTAGCAATTTCCGTAGCCGCAGTATTTCGCCGTGCATCTTGTGAATTTGCTTTTGTAAATCGCTCTTGTCATTCTCGAGGTCGTTGACTGATGACTCGAGCCTCTGGACATGCTCCCGTTTGCGTTCGCGACTGGCAAGTGCCGCGGCTCGGTTGCGCATCAGACGATCTTGTCGCTTGGCCACGATCGGATCGCCAGACTCATCGAATTCTACACCGACCGGCAATGCCGTGGCAGTATCCTGCGCAGTCAAGGTTGTGCTTGACGCATTGGAATTGCTTCGTTTGTGTGTTGCCTTGGACGGAATGGGCAATTTCCGGACCGTCTCTGATGCCCGACGCTTCTTTGCAGGTTCTGTGAGATCGGAGACATGGCAAGCCGCTTCGTCTTCCTCCTTGATGGTATCTGAACAGATGGATGAGGTGTTGGTCGAATTGCTATGCTCCTGAGGTAGGGAAGGTGGTGCGATCTGTGACATGGTGAAGCTACTCGGCTGGAGCAATTGTGGGTTTTGTGCTACAGGTATCTGATTCCTCAGCGCTGCAGACTTGAGAACTGTACGTGCGGTTGGCCAGCTGCCTGGGATGGTGACTGGACTGTCAAAGACGTTGTTGCTGTTGTTGCTGTTTGCATCTGTCTCTTTTCCTTTGGCCTTGACATGCATATGCGAAAAGCTGTCGCTCACGCCCGACCAATTCGATCCGATGGAGAAATCCCTCATGTCGAGATCGAGGCTGTTTGGATCAGCGCTGACTTTTGCAGTGTAACTATTCTCCATGGGATTGAGGTTCATTTCCTCGGACGATGGTGAATCGTCGCATCGATTGAGGATCGCGTATTCATCCGCAAAAGCATTATTGCTCTGATCGTCGCCAAAGTCGAGAAAGTCGTTCATGGAGTCGCCCATGGTGGGATATACGACCCTGTTTGAAGACGCCAAGGAGCTTATCGTCGAGAGGATAGGAAGAGTGTGTGTGTGTGTGTGTGTGTCGGGAAGAAGACAGAGGGAGGGGGAGAGGGATTGATTGATTGAGAGAAGTGGAGGAGGGAGATATTGTGTGAGTGAGTGAGTGATAACGGGTAGAGAACCACGGGGGTCGCTATCGACTGCTGCTCAACCTCTGAAAATTGTGGTAAAAGGTGCGAGGGAGCGTGCGTGTGTGTTTTGGAGCAAGAAAGAGGCAACAAATCACACAATCGCGCAGGACCTTTATTCAACGGCCAATCAAGTTTCTCTATTTACCACCGATAGAAGTGGCTGACGGGTAGTATCCCATCTCTTTGGACCAATCAGATTTCGTCTTTTGTTATGCGAGTGCCTTAGAGGTCAAATCTGTATTAGCCCTGTATTACAGATGATTTTCTATCGCATGCTTCATGTCCATCTCTCGTTTTAAACACAATGTATTGTCGGAAACTCATCTATTTGAATCGTGCTGTCCTTGGAAGAGACCTGTTGAGCAAATATGCATTACTTTATCTGCATTGTGATAAATTACAGATATGTAGTGAGGGTATTCTTATGGCTTCATACCAATCTCTTCTTTTGTAGATCATGTTGCTTAGATTGGACACTTGGTAGAGTGCTTGCTTGTAATCAATAAGCTATGCAACAGGCAACAAAAGGAATGATCATGATCAGACAACTCTGATCTTCAAAGAATCCCGCTTTACAATGTTTTCAAGTCGACTTGGGTCCCTTTGCTATCATTCTGCAACTTTTCAAAATCACAGGTCGCGTAGCATCTCATTGTTGGCCAGATTCGGGAACTTTTTGATGAAGAAGACAGCGACTCGCAGAATACTGACAAACTGCTGTCGGGACCTCAACTGGCTTCGTCTGTAGATTTGTGGAGTGACCCATAATCACAGGAAGCTCGAATTGACACAAGTGCTTACGCGAAATGTGTCAAGACCTGACTTGACAGGCAACACAGCTAGCCACACCGTGCTCTACCAAGAAGCGAAGAAGCTTGCAATCGAAGGCAAAGAACCAATTCGAGGGTCTTGAGCTTGTCTATGCAGGCTGCGATTTAATGCCGAAGGAGCCACAAGCGTGAGCCGGAATTTGCTGGCCATGGATGGTCGTCCCCACAATTTTCGTGGATCCATTGAGTAGAATGAAAAGGGCCACAATTCACTTCAAGCATGCGAAGAGAAATCGCTGACTTGCTGTTATTAATCCAAATTCATTGCAAGACAATCAATCCCTTGTACAATCAAGAATCGCATCATGACAGATCATTCAAGTAATACTGCATAGTGTGCATTCATTCAATGATCGAGCGAAATTTGAATAAGACTGACACAGAAAAAAGAAAAAATGGAGCAGCAGCGAATTGAACGCTGGACCTCATGCACGCTCTGAGACACCGTTAGTGATTGATCTGGTGAAATGATTCAGTTGAACATACAAGCAAGCGCTCTACCAACTGAGCCACAACCCCAATTGGTTGACATTCGACAGTTTGTACAGAGATATATTGTCTTTGCTCATAAATAATGCACGACGCGAAGCGTATTTCAAGCTTGATTTGAGTGCGGCCAGTCGTAGCCATTTGACGAACTTCCGCACTTTGATTGTCTCAAAGCGAACAAAATATATATTGCTCGATAGCCTCGTCTCCGTTTCGAATCACACTCAAACAGCAGGGTTGCTCGTTATGAGGAATTGCACATAGATGTGATTATGTCTCAGAAGTGTCAGAAAAGTTATCAGCTTGTGCCCGTGATTTTGTTGTTGTTACGACGCTGAAGGCCATTAAACGATTGGCACATAGTCGAAGTAAAGAGATGCATGCTGGAAACCGTGTCAATTCGTCGCAAGGCGTTCAGATAGATCTCAGCATAGAAGATGCTTCAGAAGTCAGTGCTGTACTAACTTGTTGTCCTTCTACATAGAATGCCAGCCAGACAGCTTGGTTTCCTGCTGTGAAGTCCTCTACAGCAGATTCTCACAAACAGAGACAGCGGAGCTTACACAGAAGCAGAAGCTGTATGTGACAAGTGTTTATTGTGTGCACGTAGAAAAAAATCAGCATTAGCATCAGTCGAAGCACAATCACAACCACAACCACAATCAACAGTGTCCGGGTCAAATGCTCATGCATATGAGCCACAAGCAGCTGTGACACGTGTTCGATGAGTATGACACGGAACATTCGTATACCTACGGTACGTGTGTCTGAAACTCCACTTCTTGAATCTGAAGTTGGACACAGTAGCATGACGGACGATATCAAGTATTCAAGTAAGTGCCTATTGTCTGTGCGATCACATCAGAGCGACTTGACTGCAGACATCGTAGCACAACCATTTCATCGATCTAGTGGACTGCAAGGCTCGTGGCGAATTGAGCCAGGAAGACGTAGAGTGACATACGGACCCAGACTCGTCTCGTCCCGTGTGTGCCGTGTTCGAAAGTAATGAGTCAAGTCAGCGAGCGATTCACGACCTATGAGGAAGATTTGGCTCTCATATTCATCGAGGTGGAAAGCACTGTCCAAGATGCGAACACACAATCTGGCGAAACACGAAAAGCAAGTCTGTCGTCAGCAAGCCGCAGTGCTGATGAGGCAAAAGAACTCATCGGATCTATGGAGCTTGAGATACAGAATATTCCTACCGCACAGCGATCGAGTCCAAATCAGAAGATACGAGAGTACAAATTGAAGCTAGATTCTTTACGGCGCGAATTGCGCCAGGTTAAGGAACAGTCGTCCAGACGTGAACTACTCGGCGCTCGCGGAGATATACAGTCTGAGGATGGCGAATCTTATGAGCAACGAAACAGATTGTTGAATGGTACAGATAGATTGGAGCGTTCCAGTCAACGACTACAATCATCGCAGCGATTAGCAAACGAGACGGAAGGCATCGGAGCAGGCATACTACGCGATCTGCATGTGCAACGAGAGCAAATCACGAATGCTCGAGATACGCTCATGAGAGCTGACGGCTATGTTGACAAGAGTATGAAATCCCTCAAAAGTATGGGTAGAAGGTGAGGAAGCAACCACTATCCGCGAAGGAAACTGACAATTTACGAGAATGATTACGAACAAAATCATTACTGGAAGTATCATTGCCATTTTGATTATGCTCATCCTATTAGTGATTTATTCCAAGTTCAAATAGAGCTTTTATGGATGGTTAGGTCTTTACACGTTACCACTATTTGGACGAGTGTATCCATCCATACCAGGCCTGATGATTAGTACTTACCACTATCTGAATATATCTCAATATGCGACGTTCTACCCTGAGGTCTCTGCATAAACAGGTGTTCGATATTCTGTTATTGTGTTGCAGGGCCTGTATTCTTCCACTGCTTGTCGTGATTGTGTCAACCAGTCTTGACCAGCTATTGCCAGCGCAGCCCAAAGTATGAAATCTGTTTCGTGCACAAGTGACATTGGAAAACAATCGTGCATGTGTTATGGTGGAGCCGATGTAGGGCCGTCCAAGAACTTCACACCGACAAGATTTCCTTGTTCATCATCTTTTTCACCACGACTTGAGGCTTCCAAGAATTCGATATTCACACGATTCTCTGATAGCCACAGTATCACGTAAAAAAGAACCTTTGTATTATGACAATCCGCATTGCACTAGATTGGACGCCAAACACCATTCACACAGGTCTGTTAGTCGCCCATGCTAAAGGTTATTATGAGGACGCTGGTCTTGCAGTGACTTTCATTTCACCGCAGCTTGACAACTACGAGACGACTCCTGTGAAGAAATTGATCTCCGAACAAGCTGATTTGGCTGTCTGTCCATCTGAATCAATCATCGCTTATGCCGAGGGGTCTTCGAAAGCAACAAATCAAACGACAAAGCAAGTCCAGGCAGTTTTTGCTCTGCTCGACCAGGATGCCTCAGCAATCATATGTGCACCGAGCTCCGGTATGACCCGTCCGAAAGATCTAGACGACAGGGTTTACGGTTCGTACAATGCCAAGTACGAAGACAACATCGTGCGCGCTATGATCCGAAATGATGGTGGTTCCGGCAATATCAAGATCGCACAAGATACAGCGAAATTAGATCTGTTTGATTCATTGAGCACGCCGACGTCATCAGAAACAGGGATTCGTATCGATGCAACTTGGGTCTTTAGTTCTTGGGAGGGCATCAAAGCCAAGGCAAAGGGTCCAGGCTTTGTGGAATTCAAGATGCAGGATTATGGCATACCGTATGGATACTCTCCTTTGCTGGCTCGATTGAAGCAAAGTACACAAGTCACTGACGCAAACCTCAGCAAATTTATCGAGGCTACAAGGAAGGGATATAGCTTTGCGCGCAACAACCCAGAAGAAACTCTTGACATACTGGTGACAGCATGTCCTGGTGAGGATAAACAGTTTCTCTCACAGAGTCTCGAGAGTATCCAGCAATTTTGGCGAAAGGATACATTTGGCCTCATGGAGGAAACCCGATGGCAGCAATTTCTGGAGTTCTTGAAAGCAGAAAATTTATTGACCAAGGATATAGAAGCAAAAGACCTCTATGTCAATCTTTGAAGCAAATCATCATCAGCATGGTCTAAAGTCTGGGTCAAATTTAGATATTGCTGACTCCAATGTTTTGCCTTTTTGCCAGGCGCAACGAATACGGGGATCGCAGGAATCGAGGAAGGCTGATTACCCCACGATCGGAAGCAAGCCGCTTCCTCGAGTCCAGGATTATGCCGAATCTGACTCATCGAAGTTCAGATGCCTACAAGGTCTCCAAATGTTTGTGACTTTGCGGCACCATAGTATGACTCTGAATAGTGCAACGTCCTTTATCTTTAGCGAGACCTTATTCTTCCCTAAGAAATTTCATGCCGCTAGAACATAAAAAGCGCGCTAGACTGAAGCAGCAAAGTGATGCAGTAAAGGCGTGGCCAGATATTTTCGAGGACATCGATGCTTCTCGTGCTATCGAGTGTCACCATGGCGACAGGATATCTACGGCGCACATCAAGCAGTTCGAGTCAGCCACAGAAGAAATGGTAACGAAGATCTGGGGCACCGATGCTTCTACCACAGACATTGTGAACAACTGGGACAATTTCATACTGGCTAAATTGTTGGACGTCACATGCACAGCAGGCTCAAGTGGAGTCGATTCACAAGTCAAGGTGTCCAAGTCAGCCTTGGAAGTCGCCGAGCTGTGTGAGACCTGTTTACGAAACACAGCCAATTTGTTTGCAAAGACACTTCGAGTGAGCAGGGTCTCGAACGAGTCCGTAGACACTACTCCTGTCACTTCAAGAGCTGCTTCGCCTGCACGCGGTGATCGACACATCTCCTCTGCTAGAGAATGCCAGAGACGTCTCTCAAGGCCACTCCGAATATGGGCTTTGGACACTCTTGACTTACGTATTTATGTTACATCAGCATATATCGGTCTTTTACGTTCCTCGCCATTATCCATCTGCAAAGACACGCCTTCTACCTATACAAGCCTTTATCTCAAATTCAATCCCTCAGAATCAGCCAATTCAGTCGCAGCCAAAGATGCCAACCGACATCTTTCAGTGTATAGTTTAGTGTTGGCAAGTGATTCACAGAACTTACTCAATACAGAGAATGCTGGAGGTTCCAGTATAGAATCTGAAGTTTTGTCCTTTGAAGTGCTGAAGAGGATCATGCCCTACTGGGAACTGTCGACAATGGAAATGTCTACAACCTATGCAAGTTGTGGCCCTATCACAGATTATGTTGCACGAAGCTACATCTCACCCGAGCAGGAAATAAGTGTTTCCGTTACCAGAATCTTTGGATGGTCCCAGAATATGAAGATTAGTAAAGGTGCATTGACGCCATTGCTCATACGAAAACTAGTTGGACTCCGATCAGCCACTTCAAGAATCCTGCCAGCTCGCCAGCGTGGAATGGTGCTTTTCATTTGGGTCCCGGACGGGACTGTGGAAAAGAACGTCAGCCGCGTCTGGGCCAAGTTATGTAAAGAAGATGCTTCCTCACAATCTGAAGCACAAGACAAGACTCACCATAGATCAATGTATGGCGTCTCGTATGAGCAAGGAGTCACACGAAACGTGATTGTGTTTGTTGCAGTTTGCGAAAAGGCCTCGTGGATGGACTTGACCGGTTGGAGACGTGTCTTTGGCAAGGTTGATTGCTTGGAAAATCAGTATATCCGCGAGGCCTCTATTGAAGCAGAATCTGGACACGAAGTTTGCTCCACTACCTCTGGCTCTCCTTTGACACCGATGATGTCTGTGATGGACCGTCAATCAAAGAAGAGAAAGAATCGCAGAAGGAGTCGGGATGCGAATACCAAGAATCTGTACACAAACCACGCATCAGTGCCCGGCAAAGCGGCGTCTCATGACGCGACGGAGGAGGTCGAAGGTCGATAACAACTGGTGATAGTGTCAGCCACGGTGTTCTTCAATCGTCTAATTACATCTTCAACATTATTGATATGTTCTTCGAGGGTGTCATGGCTTGTCTGCTTGAGGCATCAATTTTCTGGCCGCAATGAAAGATTTAGAAATTCGTGTTTACTGTTGATACACTGATTAAGCTATGGAGTAGACAGTTTGTCGTCAATGTCACATTATGATATCAAGCAGTCACCTTTACTACTTTTTGCCGAGGCGCCAAAGGCCGCCGTGGAGTAGTCCTCAAACATCTTTCTTTGTTGCTTGTTGAGCTTTCGTTCGTCGAGACTGTCCCAGAGGGAGACTCGAGAACCGAGCAACATTTTGACGAGATAGTCAGCCTTTGAGAAGGGGAAACGGCGACCCTGTATTCCAATGATTTCGGCGCGTTCTGAGCGATAATCGTCCATGACGTCGACACGGGGTATGCCCTGATCGAGGGCGTTGTACATGGACACGACGGCGTCGTCACCGGTACACAGGGCGATGGTCAGGAAGGAATTACCAAATTGTCGTTGGACGTGCTGTAGGAATTGGGAAAAGGCAGGGATGCCGGAATCAGGCTGGCCATCCGTAAAGAGTACAGTCAGGACGGGGAGTTCCCCGATGGCCTGCATACGTTCATAGTGGAAAAGGTCTTGTAGACACTCGAGGGTGGGCGTGCGTCCTCGTACGGGGAGTCCCGCGAGGTGGTTCTGTAGTTCACTGTACGACTTTACGCCGAGGAATTGTCTGCGGCCGTCGTCGTGTCCGTTGAGCAAGTAGACATCGAGCGCCGCCGCACCACCTGGTTGACCGGCGGCCGTCGGGTCGTTGGGATTGGAAGCACCGGTGGTCGCTGCGGCACAGGCAATGTCAAAGACACTGCGCAACGTCTTGAGCAGTTCGTCCCATCTCGTGCCGGCAGCACGCCCGAATTGATCAGTCTCACTCGTGCGCATGCTGCCGCTGTCGTCGATGATGATGCGGATGGAGACGTATTCTTGAAGGATATGTAATTGTGAAGCAAAGAATCGGGAAATATTCTGTTGCTTGCTCAGCGTCAATAATGAAGGTAACTGGTTGAACTTTGTCGCATCCTGGCCGGTGTACATGGGTGGAGGACCCATACCTCTTCCAACCTTCTCCATGATGCTATAACGTGTCTTGAAATCTTCTTGGGTCACACGAGATGAATGATCGAGAAATGTTCACAGCTGTCTTGGAGTCGTAGTCGGCGTTTGTATTATGTACATATGCATGTGTAAGCAAGCACTTGGATTTTATGTGCGTCACCTCGATGCGCGATCGATGTTCAGAAGCATCCACTCGGGGCTTCCGCCACTGAGCTTGTTTCGGGGAGGCGCAGCATTAGCAGCGATGCCTCGAGGTGATTAGCAGATGGAAACCTTGGAAGAGACACTTGACCAGATGAATGGGAAACGTCTGGCTGAGCTCCTCATCACAATCAGATCAGATGATCAACGAGTGATCAGATGATCAGTGATCAGCAAAAGATCAAGCACGTGAGTATAGCATGGATGTGCTTGCACGTGATTACGACTGATCGTTCGCTGGTCAAAGTGCTCCCGCAAAACCTCACACTTCAGATCCAGTTTCGCCCTCATCAGTCTCGACGTCGAGAATACCAACCTGCTCCTGGTTCTGTTGATCCTCAACTATACTCTCCCAACTCTCACTGATCCACACTGTCGGGCGAGTGGGTGAGATCTTCTCGATCGATACGCACCAGACAGTCTTCGATTCTCAAGAGGTATGCCTTTTGGGAAGCGATCTCAGGCCTCCACTATAGTGGAGAGTCCTTTAGCCGATGTCGCGAGCACTTCAACAAAACGAACTTCACAAACGCGCGATCTGAGCAACGGTCCTTCTGGCAAGATTGTGCCAGCCAGAGCCGACTGGACCTCGCCTGTGCCTCAAGCTATCTCTTACCCAGCCGAAAGGATCATGCCAGTCGTAGCAGAAGGAGAGAGTGCAAAGAAGAAAATCAAGATTCGCTCAAAACAGTCCAATGCGGATGGCACATCCAGTGTACCCAAAAAGTGCTTCGAATGTCAAGCGACAGAGACATCTACCTGGCGTCGAGATGTTCTCGGCAACCTGATTTGCAACAAGTGTGGTTTGCGCAAACGCAAGGATCACAAAGCCCCCAGCCGACGACTGATCAGAAAGCCGAAAGAAGAGGAGGGAGGATCACTCAGTCCAAATAATGATCATAATCATGGTCCTGAGGCTGCCACCGACAATCTTCCTCCACTCAAAGACCCACGTCCTCCACGGCCATGGATCAATCACCAGGAGAGACAACCCTCAAAAGTCCTAGGTGGACCAGCAGGTTCGTCGAATGATGGAAGTACTGGCATTCCAGCAGCACATCACCCGAGCTTTGGCCCCACGATACCCGCCGCCGAGCTTGGTGTCAACTCAGACGCGATTGAGCTTCCAATACCCAAATTGCCTGGCTTGAATCTGGTTCAGCAGCGAGGCCTGAATAAGAGCCCGAAGCCGGTCACGCCGAGTCGACGACCCGGTCCCAAGAAAGCACTCAATCCACTCACGATGGAATTGAAGGTATGTGTCTCATGTGGTGTCGATGAGTCGCCAGCTTGGCGCAAAGGACCAGATGGAAGGCCATTGTGCAATAAATGTATGTTGCGTTTGAAACGTGCCGCACAACGTACATCGGGTATCGGAGCTGCTCGAACGACCAAGACACCAACTGCAGACAAAGCAGATGCCTTCAACTTGAACTCGCCTACAACATACACACCACAGGCAGGTCTATCGTCACAGGGAGTCTCTCCTGTCCGCATCGATCCACGACTGGTAAACAGGACAGACAGTCAAATAGTACTTGATAATTTCACACACCTCAATTCTTCTTTTGCTTCAGACTCAAACAGGTTGCAGGCGCAAGCAAACACAAATGTCCAGGAAAACAACAACTCGCAATCACAGCTGGATCCTCTGGCACCGAGACTCCATCCGGATCCCTCGCTCAATTCTCATCAAGTACATCCAACATCAACATTTCAAAAAGGTGCAAATTTGGATCCGTATTCACAACACGATATTTCAGCGAGCTCTTACCAAAAGCAAACACCTGCTTCGAGCACAGATGCACATCAGGTGACGGCGTCAGGGTCAGTACCGAAGGCTTATGCACACGAAGGCGTGGAAGCCAATGCTTTCGAACTGCACCCAGAGATGAGTGATGCCAAAGATGAAGCACCACAGCCTCTACGCGCATCGAGGGGTACGGCTTCGCCAAGTATGAATGATGTTACACACAGAGTTGAACAGCCTGAGGATGAGTCGACATTGAAAGCACTGGAGCCGTTGCATTCTTCAGCAGCTGAGGCTGAAGAACAACAGCTGCCGGCCACACAGGAAGACGAGCCGGTCGCCGCCTCTCTGCAAGAGACAGACGTTGCTTCTGCTTCGGCAAAACAACAAGTACACCCTGTAAGCTACGCGACCTCGGGATCCGGCACTTTGCAGACAGGGCTACCTAGCGGGACCACAGAGAGCACTGCTCGATAGTATTGTTGACCACTTCTGAAATGCGTAAAGTGAAAGCACGACTTGGGTCTACGTCCATTCCATCAGTATGTATGATAGCGACAGCATGTATGGCCACGAAATCGGCCGGTGGCCATGGGTAGCAATCTGGACACCGGGATCGCATGGAATTGAGCAAGGCAGGACAGGTGGAAGGTGTGCGTACATGTGGGATGGCTGGGGGGTGAAAGTCAGAGTTGAGAGTTCAGCAGATGACTGAAGATGATTGGAGAATCTAAAATTGGTTGTGGCTGGTTGGCGCAAATGTGCGCGATCCCTCATCTGTTCAACTCTTCCTCCTCCTCCTTCACTTCTCTCGTTCAATCCTCCCTCTGTCCTACTCGTTCCCTCGAGCTTCTTTCCTCGACGAGTGTCATCTATCGTCTCATTCACGCACTACTTGCTCTAGGAAAGACGAGCAGACCTTTTGTGAGTCTGGACATCGAGCATTAATCTTTCTAATAAATTTGAATCTTGCGAATTGACATGAAACAATCGACAGATTTTCTTTGAAGAGTCGCATCGTTTCACGCATCACCCTCGACGTTTCAGAGCGACATATCACAGCATATCAAAACACAATAGCCCGTACACCATACCCATCATGCGAATTCATACATTCCAGACATGCCTCTGGTCTGCGATATTGTTCGTCCTCAATGTCCAAGCACAATCTGCCTCATTCCCCTCAAACCTCTCCACCTCCTCCCTCTCCTCGTCATCAATCTACTCAGGCTCGAGATCGATACAAGTCTCCAGTCGAGTAGCCGGCCAGACTTCGTCTATTTCTGGTGCACGGAGCAGTGTTGCGACTCGATCCTCTAGTGTGTCTACCGTTGCGTCTGCCTCATCTGTGGCAATTCCTCAATTGATACCGCTGCAATCGAGCTTCGTCACGTCGGAATCGTCATCCATCCAAAGCACGGTCGACGTGATTCAGTTTCAGACGACATTATTGGTTACAAGCTCAGCGACCGAGGTCGTACAACAATTCCCGAGCACTAGCACATACATCTCGGCGGCAGCCGTCACGAGTACAACATTAGCATCTTCCTCGAGTTTGAGCTCGACCTCGATACCGAGCACAACCTCAAGTCCAAGTAGCAGTACTCTCAGCACGTCGGCGACGATGACGACGACGACGATGAGTACTGCTTCTTCCTCGTCAATCACCGATCGGGGTTTCCTGGTAACCACACAGACGCTCGTGGTAATTGATGCCAATGGAAAGACACTGAGCGGACCATCGGCGACGGGAGCGCGGACGAGCACGTTGATGATTCTCGTCACGAATTATCCGTCCGCTACGATCGCTGCTGCGACTGTACAACCTCAGCTCGTGTCGGGTTCTTGTAGTGCATATGGCATCGAACCCGGTGTTTTGTTGGGTTCCATAGTCGTCTCCAGCGTCCTCTTAGTTTTGATATCATGATTTAACGACTCTATATAATGAGAATTTGGCAAGAGACAATTACGGTAGAGAAGCGGAACTTTGTAACAGGTTGTGGGGTAAAAGATCCGTGAGCCGGCATTTGCCGTCAAATGAACAGAAATGTTCTCCACACCGAAACCCAGAATACAACAACCCAGCTGTCGTTCTGTCTTTGTGATTACCCGAAACTCTATATTTGAGATGACTGTTTGATCTGCTTGACGTGCAGGTCTCAGAGTATTGCGACACGGACGAGATGGAGACGGAACTAGAGATTCCTTCAATAAACCCCTCGTTTCCACGGTTCACTGCGTTGGGAGCGAGTCTGTTTGTTCCGGACGATTCGAGCTCATCAAATAATATCGCCATCATCGTGCATGGTCACGCGGGTCATAGAGACTACTGCTATCAACGATTACTTTCTCGCGCGTTGACGATTCCGAGTTTACGTTTCGATTTCAGTGGATGTGGTCGACAATTAGGGGTGGGCACGACGGTGGGGTCGGAAGGGGAGGAGGTTCCGAGGACGATCGAGTCGGATTTGATTGATCTCGCGACGGTCGTGAGGTACGTCAGAGCGCGGGGATATTTCGTCGCGGCTCTCGTGGGTCATTCGAGGGGATCGGTGGTGTGTTTACAGTACGTCAAGACTGATCACACGGTTCCGGCGGTGGTTAATTGTTCGGGTCGATATAGGGCGCACTTGATTCATGAAAAAGTGAGGCGGAATCCACACTTGCGCGAGGGTGCGACTGGGTATTGGGAGAGACATCGAGCTGGGACTGGAGGAGAGTTGGTGGACAAGTGGACGTTGTTGTCGGAGATTGCGTCGGTCGGTGCGCAAGAGATGTGCGGAATAGGACAGAAATTGAGTCCGGACGTCAATGTTCTCATCGTTTTTGGGACTCGAGACAATATCGTGCCGGTGGCGGATGCGGGCATGTTTGTCAACGAGTTGGGTGGACGGGCAGAGTTGAGTCTGATTGAGGACGCAGATCACAATTTCTTTGTGCAGCCGTCGACCTCGTCGGACGGCACGTCGACGAGAAAGGTGAATAAGAATCAAGAGGTGGCGGAAATCATTGCTCGATACCTCTCTCCGGAAGAGACTCGTCTGCGCTTTCTCAGGCGAAACATGTCGATTCGTCTACCTCGATTTCTCGCCATCGAGGGCACGAGTAATCTACGTGATCTGGGCGGATACGGCAGTTTTCCAGCAGGACTCGTCTATAGAGGCGCAGACCTCTCTTCTCTGACGTCTGCGGGTGTCTATCAATTGTCGCGATATATCAGTCACATTATCGATCTGCGCGCGGACCCAGAAGTAGAAATGAACGGAACCGTCGGCTCGAGTCTCGCGAACCCGGTTCCGCTACCATCAACCATCAAACGACTGCACGTTCCCATCTTCAAATCCATCGATTACTCGCCGTCTGGGATCGGCAAGTTTTTCGGGTCCGGCACAAAGACGGCGCGAGAGAGACGCGATGGCATGGTGAATGCTTATAAAGTGATTTTAAAACACGCCAAACCCGTGTTTACCGTCATTTTCAAGCTTTTGGGGGACATCGTCAGAGGAGGAGGAAAGGGCATCATGATTCATTGTTCGGCGGGAAAGGATCGGACAGGCGTCATTTGTGCCATGATGTTACTCTTGGCCAATGTCGACGTGGAGACGATTGCGTTGGAATATGAATTGTCGACGTACGGATTAGACGAACAAAAGTTGCAACACTCAGTCATTGTTCGAGATGATGAAGGATCTGGCGAGGAGGAGGTGCAAAAAGTCGGTGCGGGCAGTCATGCCGAGACGATGAGATTATTTCTCGACCACGTCGTTCGACAAGTCGGCGTCGATGCGTACTTTTCCTCATGCGTCCCGACCTCGGATCATCATGTCGTCAGAGATTACATTCGAGGGACCAGTAAAAGCAGATTATAAAAGTTTTTCCATCATGTACATATTATTTCTCTATACACTTATAGACAACTGCCTCTATAAACTTATAAACAATTGTAGAAACAGCATTGAGAGGATATTCACGTCGAAAAGTCCATGAATGTGAAATCTTCCCCACCGATGAAATTATCCCACAACGCGTCGCGCGAGGAGTGGTTAATCATGGCCAAAAAGTCAGTTTCGCTCATTGCCATGTCCCCGATCGGGCCACGCATGGAAGGCGACGACAAGGACAATCTATTCTCGACGTCCGTGGCGAGGTCTAGAAAGACGTCGAGGATTTGAAGGGAGGCAGGACAACGCGTACTCATGCCCCGTAGCATACTCACCACCGTCTCCTTCATCTCCAATAACTCTCGCGCCGTCCTCTCTGTCGGTCGTTGCAAGAGTGCGTAAATGAAGCTCGAGGCGGCAATGTGGACATTATGTATCGCCAACCAGATAAAATTTACTGAATCCTGAAACCACAAGTCTCGATAAATCTCGACAATCTTCTTGCTACTTTCCAGCACTACTGTCTGCGTGATTGGTAGATTCGTCGAGAAGCCGTGGAGAAGTAGACGCGTCTGTTCGTAATTCAACAGGAGAAAATCGAGATTGAATTCGGAGCCGGCTTCAATGCTCGTCTTGGGACGTTTCATGTTCCAAGTGCCTAGTCTCAGCGTTATTCTCCGACGCCACTCTTCCAGGGTCGGGTACTCGCGCGGCAACGTGTCGGAATGATGTAGGATGCGTTGAATCTCACTCTGCATGATCCGCAATTCGCAAAATGCAGCAGCGACCGTGCTCAGGGCCGGTATGGGACAGTGTATCACGTTGTCACCAATACCCACGGGACGGGAGAGATATACACAGATCTGCCTGTCGAGAAGATACCAGCTCCAGAACAGTGTTTGTTCCTTGGCTGTTTCAGCATTGGCGTGGAGAGAGAGATCTGTAATGAGTCGACTTGCTATACCCAAGGTGTACCATATACCAGGTGACGATGGGCGATTTGTACCATAGACTGTAAGTAAGAGGATGGCTTCAAGACTAGCCAACCGGGTTCCTTTGAGCACAAAAGGCAGATAATACAAGGCCGATGCATGTTGTTCTTCTGCTCTAGTATCTGCTGGGTCTTTGGCATAAGCGATGGCCGCAAGAATGTGTGTAAAGTAGTGGGAAGTTTTGTCTTCGGAGGTTGTCGGTGTCCTCTGCACTAGATAAGTCTGGTGAATATGTTCTTCTGCCTCCTGTTGGCTCAATATAGGTACTTGTGGGGCAGAGTGGTTGATGTAAATCGAGAGAAGCTTCTCCATTTCGGCATACAAAGGTAAACTCGCAGGGCGAATTGTTGAATTCAAGGGAGTCTCTAAAGATGAGGCATCAGGCGAGTGTACAGCAGAAAACATCATCTTTGCAAATGACAATGCCTTGTCACTCGTCACTGAAGAGTCCATATGGGGAGAGTGCGGTAGAGGAGATATGGAAGGTGCCAGGGTCGACATGCCAGGAGAAGAACTATTCGCATTGGAAATTGAGGTGGAACTCATTCGCAAGGTCGCCAGTTCCTGCTCTAGTGCTGCAACCTTATCCTCGAGATGAGAGACATATGATCTCGGTACACTACGACCGGTAGCTGGATCGAGAGCTGCACACTCTGCATTGGCCTTGACACATGAGGTGCATTGGGGGAATTTACGATCACATTTGGTCTTCCTCGTTCGGCAGCGAGTACACGCCGTGATGGCTCTTCTCAGTGCATCCGGCGAGGACATCAAGTACCCTGCCGTGTCCTATGAGCAAGCACAACAAGGCAAACTTGAGCCCTGAAACTACCTCGGATGTGTCTTCTAGTATTAATCCACTTTAGTGCAGGCCGTCACTTCTGGTGTCAGAAGACGATTGCTCAAGATCGAGGTCGACTAATTTAGTGGTGGAGATGGTTCTTCACGTGTCAGCACATCTCCAGAATTGGCCATAGGATAGATAAGATAAGAAATGCTCGGGAATCCAACTTTGAACGTACAAAAATGGTTCAGATGACTGGAACAACTACCACCACTGCTTGAAATATATATTGCTAGGACGATGCAGCAACATCTTTCAATGATACAAAGTATGTGTTGGAAATTGATTCTACAAAGGTGGAACTACGATCAGTAGAGCTTTTTATCTACCGTTAAAAGGGCATCAAGGCGCACTTCATACGAGCTTCTGGACAGACCTCACAACTCAAACGGTATCAACTCAAAGGCATTCTCACATAGTTTTCCGATCAGACAGCAAAGAAACAAAATTAATAGCAAGAGTGGAACAGCATAAATTTATGAAAAAGTGGAGCAGCAGCGAATTGAACGCTGGACCTCATGCACGCTCTGAGACACCGTTAGTGATTGATCTGAGGGAATTATTTATTTGAACATACAAGCAAGCGCTCTACCAACTGAGCCACAACCCCAATTGGTGTAGAACCTGATTTTTGGATTGTATATATCCGCAAAAACAAAATTACACATGATGGCAATTGATTAGTGTTAAACATTGTAGTGGAAATGTTGTAAATCTCTCAATTCTTCTTGTGGTGTTGTGAAACAATTTTTACAAGACGGCGAAGCCATCAATTTGTATCGCGCATCGGAGTTCTGCCCAGAATCTTCGTTTCGTTGACATCGCGTCAAAACAAATGTAGACAGAGAGATTGCTATGAATTGATCGGTGCTGCGGATCAACACAGCATAACATCGCGAATGCCATCATTCGCTACGTGCCAACGCTCGGATCGAAAATCTTTGCATTGTGTCACGACAATGACATCGACCGAAGATCTTGTACACGGGAAGATATGTACAAGCACCAGGGAGCGGAGTGCTTGCAGCAGCCAAGGCGTTATACACCTGGGCACTTATATCTATCGAATTTTCATGTGCTTCGAGGCATCTTTCTTTGTGGAGCTAGTTGAGGCTACTCAATATCTGTGCTCAGAGCATGAACCCGTCGACGGTATAGGCCCTCACGGGTCGCCAGTGCAGGAGCATGCTCATCTGGACAACTTCTGCTGCATGAAGTCTGTTACTGATCAGTTGAACCTCTCAGCTTGCAGCGTGTAGCTTCGAGCTCCTATTTCAACAGCATCCCTCAACCACCATATGCTCAACAAAATATTCAACATTGTCTACTCACATATCCTTTCCAGGCACACAACAGAAAGCAATATTCCTTATGCACTCCTCAAATTCACATGAACTACCAATACGGTCGCATGATTCCTCAAAAAACGTCACTTCTCGGCTTAGTTGTGTGTCTGCTGTCTTTAGAGGTTGTATGTCAATAGACAGAAAAGCTTGGCAAGATCCCGGTACGAGCCTTGATCGAGCCATGCAAAAAGTACCTGAACTAAGAACGTCAGTCGAGGAACCTAGTCACTCGTCGACAAGGGTGAAAAAGCAGGAACACTTGTTCACTATTGCCGAGAGCACAGAGCAAGACCTCTTCAGTGTTGCACCAAGGCTGCCCGATATAATTGATAATGATTCGATGTCTACAAGCATAGGAACATCGCATAGCAATCCATGTGAAGCTAATATACCCTACATGGTGCAAGCTGATGATCTGTTCTACTTCCAGAATTGTGCTTCCGGCTGCATTTCGTCTGAACCCACTACAGGACACTCCACGAATCCGTCAGTACGAGGGTCAGATCATTCAAATGTAATACACACAGTAAGTACTGGAAAGACTAGCTGTCCTGATACCATATTGACATTAGAGTCGCTAACATATCCCAAAGGCAGTCCGGCACAATCGCCCTCACAGGCTATGGCCACAAGTCCGAAAGCCGCAGACACAAAGAACGCATCCAACGCGAAACAAGCACAGAGAAACTTGGTCGACCAAGAATGTGATGCACGCCGGATCGTCAGATCATGTAGCCGAAACGAAATTCGAGCATCGATCAAGCTGTTTAACACAATTACCATGGGGACTCCAATTACAACCCGACGAGAGAACGAAAATGTTGCATTCTCTGTACCAAAAATCGACGCGCCAAAGTCGAAAGATCTTAGCAATCTGCAGCAGTCCACAGCAGTCCTCGCGAATGTCTTCTGCCTCGCAGACGAAAGCCCTCCGCAGCGCGCATATACACAAGTATTCACCAGTAAAGGGTTCACAAATGAGAAAGACGTCAAGCAAGAAGCATTACCGCGATTTGCCAGTCGAGTTGACCTTGTCGGAATTGCAAAAACTCAAGATTCTCGACAACGAGTCTGTTGTACAGCATGTGACCGAAGTCCAGATACACAAGCAGACGTGGCCACCGTACGCGAGACCAACAGTGAAGTCACTGAAGACCCTTCGATCCACGATGCCCAGGAACTATCAGCCAGATGTGTCACCAGTTCACAGAAAATTGGTCAGGCAAAATGTTTTAACTCTAGCGCGCTCTCCATCGAAGCAGAATATTGCACGGCGACCATTACTCAATTTATATCCCACACACGAAGAGGTGGCGAACTCGCTCTTGAAAACTACGGACCAGCCCAGCAATATTCTCGAGGCCAGCCCAGGTCGGACGAGTGTTTCCAGCGACATGAGCCCGAGGATTCTCGGGAGAAGTCTCAAGCAGACTCCAAACGCTGCATCTCGTGTCATATTCGACCAGCTTCCACTACCTTTCAAGCTTTCGTCAGAGCCGAACTCGGCTGGAACGGCGTCAATGATGATGCAGGACAGCATTGTGCTCTCGCAGATGCCAGCCCGCGATGCTCTTCTTGTCTTCTCAAATTCATTACCATTGCCGCCAGCGAGGGAGATAAAAGATGCACATGCAAGAGTAGTCTCCGAGACTCCGAAACTGAACTATGCAGCCTTCAGTGCAACAAATGCGAGCCTGCTTACGAGTTCTCGAACACCTCAAAAGATGAATGCGCATATCGTTCATCCTTTGTCCACAAAACAGGAGTCTTCGGAGAGCGGAGTCGACAATCGAGTCGAGACGACAACGGACTGTCTTGCACTGATGGCACTGCATGCCAACATGTGGAAGTCACTACCAAGCATAGCATTAATGCAAGATGTAGCCACTCCGAGGACTGTTCCAACAACAAATCAGAATGTAACTCAAGTGGGTGCAATGGAGAGCGAGAACTTCTTGATGTCACAGAAAACATGCTATGTGAGATCATCAGTACCATCGCTGAAGACCACCGCCAAGAGGACAAAGTCAAATCAGGACTGCATGTCTAGTGCATACAGACTACAGCAGCACGAAAGGTTGAGAGATGAGCTGTGTATCCTGCATAAATTGCCGAAAAATGCGGTCGGCTTGACTATAAGTCCGAACTCATCCAAGCACGACAGTCCAAGCATGTCAACGATCTCAAAAGAAAGTATCACACCAATGCAGAAATGCCAAAGGACGATCAGTCCTCTGCGTCAATTACCCTGGAAGCGTGCTTGGAAATGCTGTGTGGTTCTAAACAGTCATCCCAGTTCACCTGAGTATTGTGCAGATAGAACCAAGCTGCAAAGTCGTGGGGTGCCTCTTGGTTTGAGTATCAGGCGTCATTACGATGGCACGGGATGGCTGCTGGTTATACTGTGGTTTGTATTGACGACCTGGATGTTGGAAGGCAGTGTATGAAGACTAAGACTCGTTGTAGTTCTGCAGTTGAACTTGTACAGATAGAATTGAACATAACATATCCATTAATGTCCCAAGGTCTTTTACTCTCTTTTCGAATGATGAAAGCGCGGGACCAAAGTGGATTCTAGAACCGCTACAGGCTACCGAAAAGGGCAATGACACTTCAGCCACAAACACCCCTGGTGCGCAACCAAATTTCATCTTCTGTTTCGAGTGATTCCTGGTCCCCATTCTGGACGTGACGCTACACTCCTACCTGACTACAGTACACTTCACTGGGTCATCGTCACACAGAGCTTTCACATGCACTAAGGTCAGAGACCAGGACTGTGTCTTCGCTCGCAAGTCTTGCCACTAGCGTCATTTGTGCTGTCAAGAGCGTTTTCATTATAGACTATGTGTAACGTGCTAGACTAAGCTCTTCTCGGGCGTTCCAACTTGATTCTCCTCTCGTGCAGTTATGGCACCAGACAAGACACTCTCGAGGGCATCATGTTGGACAAATCAACTTCTTCCCGAGGAAAGTTCTACATCGGCGTATCGCTCAGTCATACAAGCCTTCTTGAACGTCGACTGGTCAACAACGTCACTTGGGCCACTCGACACCTGGGACTACTCTACACGAGCGTACATGATCATGATGTTCAAAACTTCAAAAATACCAAGCGTCATGTTCGTTGGTCCGGACTCGATTGTGATATACAACAGCCTTGCTATCGATTTCTACAGCGACAAACATCCAAGAATCATGGGAATGAAGTACGCCGATGCATTCGCAGAGATGGACGTTCTAGATGCACTACTGGCAAAGATACAAACGGTCAAGAAGACTGGAAAAACGTTTTCTTACGACATAGCCGCAGTCCGCATGCGCCGTTCTGTGGACCTTGCTGAGGAAGAAATGTTGGCAAGCTGGGAATTCATCCCGGTAGTTGATGATCGAAATGAATTCAATTCAATATTTTGTAACTTCGAGGATCATACACAAAGTATACGCGAGACTCAGCGAGCACAGTTTCTCGCGACCCTGCACGACTCTTTGGCCAAGATTACATCATACTCAACTTTCCACAGCACTGTCATACACTTGATGCAAATGTCCGAACTACACTTTCCTTTTATGTTCATTATGGAGCTGGACGGGCGAGGTGAGCTGCGATGCGCGGCACGCTTCGAGTCTCTTGAAGTCACGGGAGTGGAGGAGTGTCCCAACGAGCTTCGCCGAGCAGCTCAGCTGGCACTCGATAATAAGACACCCTCCTGGACCACGAGCATGGTTGGCTCGATGCAGACAAAGACCAATGTGTATGTGATGCCCATACTACAGAATTCGGCGGCGTTCCCAACAGCTCAGGTTTTGATGATTGGAAGCAATCCCGGACTGCGACTCGATAATTTTCAACGAAGTTTCATCAAATCGTGCGCTACCACTATCGTTGCTGCCCTCAGTTCAATCGAGTCGTCAATTCTCTTAGAACAGTCCGAGACCCGATACGAGGAAGTGCTATTAAGAGCCACGATAGGGTTCAATATCGAGGACGAGAAGACTCGATTGCCAGTATTTGTGAACGACGCTTGGAGAGAGAGTAAGTTGTTATGCATATGTATGACAAACCGTATATCAGAGCTAACGACTCAGTGTGCCAGTTCTTTGCACCACTGGACAACATCGATCCGCATACGGATTTTGGCGTCATGATTCATGCAAGCCAGCGCGAAACTTTCATGGAGGATTATCGAAAGATCAGTAGAGACCATCGGATGCACAATCGTGATGTACGATTGTGCCGTCCTTACAAGCCATCAACTGCGACAGAGTATCATCCGGACGATTCCGCTTGGCTGAAAGTGTCTTCATGTTATCTACCGCGCACATACAAACACAACTCGAGCATACTATTCACGCTTACCGATATCAGTCATTCGAAGTACTTAGAGCGCGTAACACAAGAAGAATTGGACCGAAGCATGGAAGTGCAGAAATTGAAGTTGGAAAGCAATTTTGAACGGGAACGTGCTGATGTTGCTGAGCGCGATGCCGCAAAGCACTTGCAATACATCGACTTTAGTTCGCATGAACTACGAAATCCATTAGGAGCAATTATGCAAGCTGTTGACCTTGCAGCCATCATTCTACAAGAGCAGGAGGACAAATCACAAGAGATTATAGAGGTGCTTGAACACCTCTCCTCGGTCGTGATTTGCGCCAAGCATATGGGCCGTATCGTAGACGATACACTCTCATTCTCGCAGCTCGATCATGGCGCACTACAGATTGCATTGGTGCCAGGTAAGCTTGATGAGACTGTCTTGAATGTCTTGACTATGTTCAAGGCAGAATTGAACGTCAAAAGAATACAATTGCGAACGGAAATCGTAGACACTGATATGGTGCTCACTGATCCCAGTCGATTTTCTCAGATTCTGATCAATATGTTGACCAATGTAACACATTGAATCTTCGTGGAAACAACTCTGCTGACAAGCGATAGGCACTCAAATTTGCTCCTCACGACGGCACCGGAGTGATAGCCGTGTCACTTCGAGCTTCGGACCTTCAAGATAAGGTACGATTTGATTGTTCCGTTTCCGATAACGGCCCGGGCATGACAGACGATGTCCTGGCTTCACTGTTTCAGAAATTCTCACAAGCATCTGCCAAAACGCACGTTCAGTATGGAGGTAGTGGCTTGGGACTGTACATATCGAAACGTCTCACAGAACTTATGGGCGGAGAAATTCAAGCAAGTAGCACGCCGGGCCAGGGCTCTTGCCTCAACTTTTACATCATTGCAGATCGCATTCTTGCCCAGCAACGATCCGAGGTACCGACGAGTCCCCCTACACAAAGAATCGAATCATGTGAGGATCCGAGTGACGCGTTATCCAGATCGACACTGCTCATCGTGGAGGACAACCTGGTCAATCAACGTCTAATGTGCAAGATTCTCGGCTCCAAATACACTCTACATACGGCCAATAACGGCTTGGAATGTGTCAATCTCATGCAATCACCAGCCGGCAAAGAGGTGGACATGGTGCTCTGCGATATTGAGATGCGTAAGATTCATCTTTCTGATTATACGTCCTTGGAGACTAATTGTCGAAGCAATCATGGATGGCTATGAGGCCGTGCGGACGGTAAAAGAGTGGCAATTAGCACATGGGCTTCGGCCGGTGCCATTCTTGGGTGTCAGTGCCAATTCCCGGCCAGAGCAGATACAGAAGATGTTGGACGCGGGTATGGACAACACCATACGCAAACCGGCAGGCAGACAAGATATTCTGGATGTCGTACGGAGCATGCTCCTGAGTGCATCGTCACAGGCCAAGGACGTCCAGATCGACACAGGGTTGCAGGCCGGTAAGAAAAGAGTCAGGTCTCTAGAAGTGGTGGTGTGAGGATGCCGAGCACGGCCAGAGACTCGATGGGAGGGCATATTTCGATTGTTGATAATTTCTTTGGTGTGGTATACTGGTACATGGGAGCATCTTTTGCATAAGAACCGGAATAGTCAGAGTAATACATCTTGTAGACATGAACCAGTGCTATGATGTAAAATGGGATATCTACACTGTCGACAGTCGAGAGTACATATCTTGCAATTGGTAATCGTTCACAGACGGCAGATGAATGGGCATGAGTCGCTACATCAAACATTAAAATCTGGTTGTTTGAATCATCAAGCTAAATCCATAGTGTTGTGGAATCAGAATCATGCCGCTGTTGGGGTGACCCCGGATCAGCAAGATTGTAGAGGCCGGGATATCGATTGCTTGGCGGTCCTACCAGGGATCCCTCTTCACACGACTCGGAACAGGCTCGGGTGGATGTTGGAATTTTGGTGTCCGGATCCACCTCGACCGAGGTTGAGATAAAAAAACCAAAGATGTGGCTTTTGTTGGGCGTACGAGAGCCGAATCGGTGCGTTTGTGAACGAGCCATGAAAAGATTTTATGGATGACTGCGGCTTTTGTAAGGTACACGCGACGCGACACGAAGTAAGGAGAAGTTTCGTTGTGTACATGTAGTCTAATATACAGCGTTGAATAGTAATCTTGAGATTCGGTAAAACAACGATGAGATGGAGCTACTTGATTTGTTCACTCGTCCATCGTGCGCAAGTTGATGAAATAAAGCCCGGCGAGACACAGTCTGCATCAATTGCACGCGACGAATCATGTTCAAGCATAAGTACAGTGTTGTCTTTTGCTCAACAGTCAATGACAACGAAATATTCAGCATTAAAGTTGTCTTTGTTTGCCAGATTCAGCATTGGCTAGAAAGGAATTGTCAATGATGCATACAGCTTGTAATCTATGAGTGCACTGCCTGAGAAGCGCGTTTTATAGAGTAGATCGCGAGATTTCAATTGCAGTGTGTATCATGATCAATGCTTGTAGCTGTAGATTTGTTTTCACACGTTTAGTGCTCGAATGGATGAGAACGTAAATAGCAGGTACGTTTGAGCAAGATGAGGAGAATGTGTCGGGGCTGAAGGGTGGCGTTGCGGGGTTATCGTCTTAGAATGTTGCTACATCTCATTTCTCTCAGAAGATAATCTTCAAATCAACTTGCGACAATACTGACTGCTCAAAGATTCATTGTCTCTATATGTTACATTTACGACGACATGTGCTAATTTATACTCGATATTGTCAATGCTCAACATTGATGCAAATGTGATCTGCTGCAGCTGTTCTAAGCTCACATGCAGCAGCAGCTAGTGGGCTCAACAAAGGACGAGCCCAGAGTGCGATCATCGTGGCGTTATACACGTTGGAAGGTGCTCTACACCAATGAGACGAGCGTATTCGTGAGAAGGTTATGTTCTACCGGTCGTCTTGCTGAATCAGGATGTTGACAGCGTGCGCATCAGCACAAGCGACCCCAGACTTCCGCCTCACAAACAACGATGAAATCTCCTCAGCCACCAGACTTGTCAGCGAAACGGAGAGAGACGAGTCTCTCAGCCAACCAGCGGATGGAACAGAGCACAGCTTCGGCGTCCACAAGACTTTGAGCGCGCTTGTTTTGAGGTGACTTTTCTCCACACCCTTGGCAGCCCCCTCCAATGGAGAGCGGACGACTTTTTTTTTGATTTGATCTTGATTGATGGTTTGGTAAGACTCCGCCCACAGATTGCGCGCTTATAAGTACGAAGCCCTGCGCTCCTCCGCTCCCCTCTTCCCCAGCTTTCCTCTCTCTCTCTCCGTCTATCGTGCGATCACCCAGTCTTGTCCCTCTTTCGCTCGGCTGACTGGCTGGTACTTGACTGCTATACAACTATTACTCCAGCACACTCCTCCTCTACACGACACACAAAAGGTTTACATCGTAGACGCGCCCCCTCACTAGTGTCATAGGAACGCCGTGGAACAACATGCGTCCATTTCCCACCTCAGCAGAGTCAACAGACTCTCTGAATGTCTATCCTGCGGCTGATGGCACACGAACCACTTCCTCAAGCGAAGGTCATGAGGATGATTATGAACTTGGAAAGCACGGGCGCGATGAAAAGGGTCATCATATGCACCTGGAACGAACCAATACGGGCTCCACCATGCAGACTCTAGCGAAGACTGCAACTGGTCAAGCGCAGATTGGTGCTGATGAGGACACGAGTATCAATTTCAAAACATTCATGGCTTGTCTGGCAATTTCCTTCCTCTGGACTGGTTCACAAGTCCCCCTGTACATGTTGCTCGTCTCGAACAATTTCACGCTTGCCGATGTTGGTGGTGCGCCCATCCAGATCTGGTATATCCTTGCCCCACTCACAGCGCTCGCCACGACAGCTCCCATTGCAGGATCTATGGCTGATTTATTCGGCAGACGTTGGACAATTCTGATCGGAGGAAATTTCCTGATTGTAGGACTCATCTTGTATGGTACCGCTCATCATGTCAGACAGCTCATCGGCTCTTTGCCACTATCTGGAATCGGTGCCGCATTACTCGAAATTAATGCACTTGCGGCAGTCAATGAGATTGCACCAAACAAACTTCGAGGGTTCTACACATCTATGCTTATCTGGACCATTGTTCCGTTCTTCCCATTGGGTATATACGCATTGGAATTGGCAGATCATGCCACTTGGCGTTGGAACGTATGGATTCCCCTCATTTGGGTCGTTATTGGGCAGGTGATGACTTTCATCTTCTATCATCCACCTCCTCGTCGATTCTATGGGAAGGAACTGAGTATGGCTCAAAAGTTTACAAAGATTGACGTGGTCGGCGTCATCCTTTCATTTGCTGGTATTATTCTGTTCCTCTTTGGTCTTGCCTCAGGTGGCTACACCGCTCCGTGGAAATCAGCGACAACTTTGGTTCCATTGATTCTAGGATTCTGTTTGCTGGTCCTTCTTGGCTTCTGGGAGACGATCGCTCGCAATCCATTGTTCCCGCCAAAGATGTTCAAGAACAAGCGAGTCTTCACACTCACTCTGGTAATCACAGCTGTGGCTGGTGCAAATTTCTTCAGTATTCTGATTCTCTGGCCAAAGTACATTCTTTCGACCTTCTACGGTCGAAATATCGCATATCAGGGACTTCTCGTCATGTCCCAAACGATGGGAACCCTCTTTGGTGCTGGCTTCTTCTCTTGGACTATTACCCGATTTAAGGGAGCTATTCGAGGTCAGATGGTTCTTTCCTGTATTCTCATGATTGGCGGTCTCGGTGGCTTGTATGGAGTAAGCGAAACTCAACCATGGGCAGCGGGACTTTGTGTCTTTATCGGTGCCGTGGGTGTTGGTGGAATTATCGTTCCTGCTTCCGTCATCACGCAGCTCTGTTCTCCGGATGAGTATCTTGGAACAGTTACAGCACTGACGTTCGTTGCCCGTGTCATTGGTGGTGCTATCGGTTTCACGGTTTACTACTATGTCTTGAATCATCAAGTCACCAAAATCTTCAATGATTACGCAAACAACAAAGCATCGTTGGCATGTGTCTCCATCTTACTCGGTAAACAGTTGAGTGTGGCGCAGATCACTTCCGCGCTCACCTCATTCGGAATCGATGACACGAAAGCATTGCTTGCAACACCTGGGATAACGCTTACTACAATCGATCAACTATCGGCAGCTGCAACTCCAGTTTGGGCGGAAGGATTTGGAGTCGTGTGGATTGTCACCGTCGCCTTTAGTGCATTGGGTCTTATCTGTTCTCTGTTCTTGGGAGACGTTTCTAAGTACATGACTAACCATCGAGCCGTTCACATCTAAGCATAGATACTCGTTGTAGTATTCACTGGATTTCGATGCAGTGCTTTCAGGTTTTTATATGACCAATTTTTCATAATTCGTGTAAATGTATGTAGATGTATCTGCATCATGATAAATTCTGGTGTTTTTTCAAATATTGGTGATGCGGCTCGTGGTTGCAACGAGCGAGCGAGCGAGTGACTGATTGCATGAGTACCTTCCTGCTCTTACCTCGACAGTCGCTGGTGATGAGCTGCCGTGTCGATCCACCGAATCTCTAAACAAGTGGCTCTTCTGCCGTAGTGATTGTGACTACCTACAATAGGTATTGAGCGAGCAAGATGCCGAGTACTGCGAGGGACGTTTGATGATGGTTGTTGTGAGCAACAGTGTTCCGTATCAACTGTGGGGTTTGAGTTGGGAGTTGAGCTTCTGGCCAATCCGCACTTGCGAGTGACATGTCAACACCAAATCTATATCACCGATCGAGTATAAATCCCTCCACTCGCGCGCACACAGCGATATGCCTTTTCTGCATCACAGCCACGAAGCATGACAATGTATCATGTCGTAGAGGAGAAAGAATCTATCATTATCGAAAGTCATCATTGGCATTAGAGTAATCATGGGACCTTGGTGGTCTTCGCCCTTGCCATATCGAACGCCCAAATGTAATGCACAGACAATGGCTCGCGGAAACCCGAAAGGACAGCTCAAGTTCTACAAGCCTATCTGCGCCACTTCTGCAAGACTGAATTGCATACAGACATTTCGGGATGACTGTACTCGTAGTGCTCGTCTCGCTATAACATTGCAGCTATTTCTGAAAGGAAGAGAATAAGATAATTTCCGTACCTTCTGTTCTTTGTGAATTCCAGCATTAGTGGCTGCAAGCTACCTGTAGCATGCGGCACCAGCTGAACGACGATCGTCTGCGTACAAACCGAACTATAGGTACCACGTACATCACCTGGACAATCCCACAGATCGCGTCGTCAAGAAGAAGAAGGATCTGATGAAGGTTGTTCGAAATTACTGTTGGTCAGGGACTATACAGTTGACCAATCGCGAGGGAGTACAAACTATCGGAGACTCGTGTTGTGGTTGACGTGTCAAACAGAGGAAGACTTGTACGGTAGAGGGTTCCGGAATAAGCGGCGCTCCACAAAACCACTTTTCCTCCTCCTCCTTCTTCACCATATTCTTCTATTTCTTTTCGAGTCTAAAACGCGAGCCCATCCGCTCGCACTTCTTCTCCCGTACCAATCAGCACTCTACAAGCCGTCTCTACCGGTGACAACGTGGTGGACAGCACTTGTTATGGACAGCACAAAACTCTGGTAGTCGCGCAATGGTCGATGATAGTCATGCCAAGCTTTACTACAAGTGGTGGCAATCTCGTTCATCTCTCTTTCTCCACAAAACCAACATAGCGACCCGACTGTTGAAAACCTGCATGGGTTAGACCTTGATCCTTAGATACATACAACTGAGGGGGACGAATAAAAGCGATATGCCTGGCAATGCTTGCCTTCGATGTCGACGGATGAAGTACAGATGCGAAAACATTGGCTCACAGACGTCGTGTCGGCGTTGTATTACTTCAAACAGTCTTTGCGAAATTCCCAATAAGAATGCGAGATATCTTGCTGCAGATACAAGCTTAGACGAGGAGCGTAGTAGTGAGGATTCACGAATTGCCAATCTCGAAAGGTCTGTAGACGAGCTCAGGTATTTCGTTTCCAGAATCGACTGTTCGCCAGAATCCAGGCGAGACTCAACAGCGAGCAGCTCGAACAATGCTGGCTCGTGCGACATAAACAAGTCTCGACGTCTGTTCAAACATTGTCGCGAGGTCGTCTTTGCATGGTGGCGCATCGTCAGGATACCAGTAGACAAATCTTACGAGGACGTTTTAGTGGAAAGACCAATACTGCACGACACCATGATATCGGTCGCCGCTCTAGCTCTAGATGATCCGGACGGGGAAATGCTCTTTAAGCTCTCGCGAGATCGCTGCATCACTGCACATATCGAAGAGTCCTGTCGCAGCATGGATCTCTTACAGTCCTTCCTGCTCTTGAGTACTTGGTCTCCACGCTACGATCGTGCAACTCTACTTCGTAATTCGACTTTTGTCCACATGGCCTTTCTGAACGCGACCGAGATGTGCAATGACAATCACTTCGATGAACACTTGTGGGATGATAGGGAGCTGGACCGCTCCTGGATGTACCTCTACGTAGCCACTAATAATACCCATATCTGGCAACGACAAACTCCTTCCGTTGACTGGACGGAAGTGGTGGAAAGGATTCTTATGAATCTCTTCGAAGGTCAACCGGATGATGTATATCTAGCATACTATGGGAAAGCGATGGCGATAGCGAGTACACGTTTGCATGCTCCAATGGGTACGGCTGTATACCGCAATTTGTGTCAAGAAGTAGAGGGATTGGTCACTGCACTGCCGCACGGAGGAAGTACGCTATTCAAGTTGTCGCTTGGGCGCATGCAGTTTGTCTACATGAATATGTGGGTCGAGAAGTTATGCCAACAACCCTGCAACGATCTACACGAGCAACTTGCACTGACGACAGATGTCATGGCTGAAATTCAGAGATGTCTTCACGACATTGTCGACGGCCTTGACGAATTGATTGTGCATGCATACAGTGGTCTACCAGTATCTTTTTGGCTCAAACCACTGAACATTCTCGTCAATATTGGCAGGATGTGTGGTGCCCTCCACATTCCTGACCTTTTTGAATCAGCATCGCAGCAAATCAAAGATCGCTACGAAATACTCGGTGCAAATTTCTCTATTGCGACCCGCCTAGTGGACAAGATTGACACTATCAGTGACTGGTACCGTGAGTGTTCTTCGTTTTCCGCAACTGGTCTGGGTGGACATGGCACTGACCCAAATCACTGGTTCAAGGACTCCACAAGCAGCATAGCTCGACGTCCTTCGGTATCTGGTCTTTTCATGTCGTTTGGCAAATTCGTGCTTCCAGGATCGTTCGATAAATTCCGGTCTGCAGGAAGAGTCCCCTTTGCGAGCAACCATCTTGATCCTTGTTTTCGTGACAAACAAGAGACATCAAACTTCCTTGCGCGGTCGGCATCGGGACGTCAAGCGCTCAGTGACTTACACAGTGGGCATTCATATGCTTTGGACCCCTTGCAGCACGAAGCTGGTCTTTCATACACACAAGATACGATGCTGGACGCGTCCTCAGCCGAGATAGTAGGGAATGTCTTTGATCCTACCACTCAATATAGGAATGACTGGGCTTCTACCACGAATGATTGGTCTCGTTATGATGCACTCGACCTGAACACGGATTAGTGATGTCTTGTTTGTGTGATAGAAAAAGTCGATATTGAATCTACAAGACGTGTTTTGGATGTGTCGCTTCATGGTACGAGAGGTGTATATAGTCTATCAGTTGTTTTGTATTTGGAAGAGTAGCGAAATGGTTCGTCTGGGGATCGTCTTTCATTTAGCATTGTCAATTCGAAATAAAGACTTTTGAGCACGATGGCCATTGAAGAAACTGCCAACCACAAACGCTACTGCTCTTTATCTGACAATTGTGCATCCGCACGTATGATATACCAATCATCGATGTTGTTATCAATTATTGTTCGAATCCACCATTATGGTTAGGGTTAGGGTTAGGGTTAGGGTTAGGGTTAGGGTTAGGGTTAGGGTTAGGGTTAGGGTTAGGGTTAGGGTTAGGG